>OW388304.1:21454053-22054053 GCA_936450465.1 Gibbula magus
GGGGATCTAAAGAATTAAAACGAAGATCTGAATAAAACTCCATTCTGACAGGTAACCCAACCCCCCCTTTCAAATTTTTGTGCATTGGCTGGTATGGGAAAAACATTTTGGACCCCCCCCCCCCCCCCTTTTCAAATGGTGGACTCCCCCCCCCCCCCCCCCCCCCTTTCAAAATTCCTGGATCCGCCACTGCTACCTGTTTCGTTTTATCAATAAATGTACATATTTATAAAAATGCAATCGAGGTGAGATTTGAATAAAATATATGTCTGTAAACGTTCGTGACCATTAGGAAAACAATTTAGTTGCTGACTTGAGATTTTAAATTCAATTCATCATCATTATTGTGTACACTCAGTCATACCGAAGTTTGTTAAGAAATGTAAATAAACAATGCAAAAATGTTATAACGCCTACCCACATTTGTTAATGCTTGTTGACTAGTTTATTTTGTTTCTGTAGCGTATGTTACTTTTGCTGTTCTATAATCGTCACTCATTTGTTTAGTATGTGGGTGTAGGGAGATTTCTTCCTTGTTTACCGATCCCGTCATAATAAATACCTTGAAACCAATAGTTATGTTAGTTACATGAGATCAATCCTTTGAAGTTTGTGGGAAGGGTACGATTTGTCTTATCATGCATTACGTAGCTTACGTAACTTTTAAAACGGCAGTTCGTTGATATTTAATTTCTCTTATGCTATTTTCCTTTAGTGGTAACCATCTGCTTCTTGTGTTGTAGCTAGATAACGGTTGATGAGTAAACATTAAGCCCCCCCCTCCACCTTGATCAATATACACAAGATACGCCTAATTTGGTTTACACCCCCCCCCCCCCCCCCCCCCCCCCCCCCCCCGCTATATCCTGTAGATGAGCCGTGGGGGGGGGGGGGGGGGGGGGGGGGGGGGGGGTAGTTATTTACCGCTAAACTGATGATTATTCAACTTATGTGGGGCCGGGGAGATATGCCACCTCATGATGGCTCTTTTGTTTTCAACTTGTGACACTTAAACAAACTTGTTTGTCTGCATGCCTGACTATGGCGAATTAAGCATATTATCTTTCTCTCTGTGTTTATTTTTATTACGAGGGAGACACCGTTCACTCAAAAACGTTATGTAATATAAAGGCACCAGGCGGTAAATTCACTCAGGCGTAGATTAACCGTTACGCCCGCGTCCCCCTTGTCGCAAACCGTCGCATTTGGTGTCGGCCATAGCCTCGCATTATCATAATTAAACCAGAGACGTATATCCATCTAATTCCTTGTCTAGTTTATTGATTAAACAATTGATATCGGCTCTTAAAGGTACATCCATTGTGGTTTTTTTGGGGTCACATATGCTGAACGTTCTAGATTGTGTTATGTTATCGGGAAGTACTGACTGTTGCCATTTTGATCTTAGTCTACTTAGTATATTGATGATATGAAGCTAAAAGTAGTGATTTCTAATCGAAAACCGGACAATGTGTGGCGTGTGGAGCACGCCAATGATATAAACGTTATTATGGAATCTTATTTATAACAGACAAACTGATAAATTAGGGTTGATCATGTTTAATAGGTCATATAACTACTGTGCATGTAAATGGGACGTTTAGTTTTGGTTTCTGCATATGCTTAATGATGTTACTCTATTTTAATTGGAAACAAGTAATTATGAAATTTGGTAATTCGGGATAAATATGCAATCCGAGTAAATTTAGTTGCGCTGTAAACAGAACATATGGTATGTTTGATCGTATTAAAGCTTAATACAAATTTATGAAACACAATGGATGCAGTATTAAAATCATTACCATAAAAACGACCTTGTGCTGAAAACATTTCGACATGTACATAAACAACCCGTAGAAATATTGTCTTGATATTTTCTCAAATATATGACGATACACAAGTCGAATGAAACATTTCAAATCTATAGACTGAATGTAACCGAAAACGAAAGAATTTGCATTTGGAATTTGAAGGCGGTAGGTTCACTAGACCAGTGACTTTTTTCGGGATTTGAACTTACTTTCTCAGCGTAAGGCACCAACCACCAGCACTGACTGTACCAACAGTTTACCAATCGGTAACCGTGACCTCGATCAACGTATCGCTTGATGACAAAAAATATCAACACTACATGTAAATAGAAGAGCATCACTAGCAGTTTGAACGAATGACGATGCGTTTGTTTCACACACTATTGGAAAATCAAATTTTATATATTACATGTGACAGAGAGTTAGACAGTTAGTTTATTAAAGTGTCACGCATATAACTCATTGTACAATATATAGCACAAAGTATTAGTAAATGCCAAGCCAAATTGACTTATGAGACACATGTTACGTTTTAAAACATACTATCCACAAACTCTTGTCATATCGAGCGAGACAATAAACCCGGCGAGACGCAACGAAGACGAATAAGCAAACTGCTTAAAACATGGGACGGGTTGTGTATTGAAAGTAGGTTGTGTATTGAAAGCGTGTATTCAGTCGCTAGTAATAAATGATATACCGGATTACGTAACATACATGTAAGTAGTCGCGCGTTTATCACAATACGTGATCCACTGGTCACCCACTGATCAAGCGTAATTAAAAAAATTCCAAATATTCACGATTTGCTAACACTCATGTAGGTGTTATGTACATTGATAGTGTCAGCGACGGTACGCTTTTATATTACGGTTTTATTCACTTAATTGGAGGCAAATTTACATATACATGGAAGTTCACAAATTATGTGCATATGCGCTGTTCATAAACTAGGCTAATTACCTGAACGGTTCAAGTATTGGACCTTGGTATTCTGAGTCTATTTGAATTGCTTAAGACGCGCGATAATAAAATACTTTGTGTTTTTATTGTCATTTTCTTTAAAGTCGTACCGACAATATACTTCATTTACTTTGATCTTCGAATGTAGATATAATTGCATCAGCTAATTATTTAATCTACATGATTTGATACATGTCGCACTTTTTGGATACATTATGTAAAGGATCGAGCATCTCAACTCCACTTCACAGTTATTGGCATTTAAACTTTTGTTACAGATCATTCAGCATGTACATGTTTCTCGGGTTTTTTTCTGTCACAGAGCAACAATCCCTTTATCTACCTAAACTCCCATTCTTCTAGCCCCAATTATTCACTAGTGATTTCTTTTTAACTCATATATTCGCAGTGCTCTGTTAGCGGAAATCATACTCTCATCATACTAAAGTAATACTATTGAATCGGTTATGTTAATGATGTCTGAATCGGTTAAACAAAATCAAGGATATAACATGTCCGGCTATAAATGTAAATGGAAAACGCCGTTTTAGTGTATGGTGACATGTTAATATAAATATTCGTTTCCAGTTATGTTTATTAAAATGGTCATGTCAACCGTGTATTAATTTTTTTTAAAACAGTCTATTTAAAATCTCAATATAAAATCACACTGAACTAATGTTGTGTACATTTTAGATCAAATGTCATAGGGATTATGTGAATATAAATTCATAGTTTATTCATGAAATTATACATACAAAATTCCACTTAGAAGTGTAACTATATTCACTAAACAAACTAAGAAACCGAAGCAACAATAGTCCACATACATACAGTATCTACTATCTAGATAAACTTATTTACATTCGTCACACATCTATCGAAATGCAATAAACATCATACATGTAAATCTTTATAATGTACAGTAATAGTTGTCTACATGTATCTTATAGACATGCATACATGTATTTGGGAATACATATTTGAACCTTGAATGTATATATGCGTGTCTTTTACAGATTAACCTGTCAAATTTACCTCAAACTAAAATCCAATATCTTGAAAATGTTTTGTTTGAAAGTACATTTATTATCATTGAAAGATTACTACATGGATGTTAACGATTTTGATTTATGCATCTGCCTGTATAATTAATTACACACTTCATAAACGGGAGCGAAATTAGATAAGCCAACAGTTTAATCAAATCCACTAACATACAGAAAGAAACATCCCCGAAAGAAGACCTAATTTAATGTGTTTATGACAAATGATAAGAAAAGATAGTCCTGTGGGGTTTTGATACTTTACTCCCATATAACGATGTAAATGTAACGACGCCCTTACCAAATATGTAATTGATAATGTTAATATAAATATAAATAAAGGTATATCAAACCATATTATTGTATAACATTCTTCAATGGAAATGAAATATGATTATGGCTTCGGCGAATCGTTCCTGAGATGCTTGGTGATTATATCATCGGCAATGAATAAAGTTAAAATTCATTTGCCGTTATGGAAATGACCCGACGTCAGTTCTATATGTTTATGCATTTCTAATTGAACACAGTCAATGTATAATACAACTTTACAGCATACTATATCACTTTGAAAATCGAGTCTCATTTCGTTTCCTGATCATCAAAATGATCGGTTCTAATTTTACCCACAAGCATCGTCAAAACAATATACATCATATAAGGATTTTTACCGGAGTTCAAAACCGGCTTCAGGGGAATACCCGACCCACAACTTCCCCATACCACACAAACACCTACACAAAATATGTATCCGTTATCATATCCAAGCAGTTTACTTTTACAAGAACAATAATAAACACTACACAATATGTACACACTGTGTCACTGAATATACTTCTAAATACACTATTATGTGGACGACAATATTCAAACTTTATATAAAGTAAATTTCCCCAGTACAATTGCATGTGTTTACAGGAATGCTATTCTCTCCAATCGCGTTTACCTCACAATAACAGTGAATAAGAAATTTAGTTTATTACAAACTGTCTCACTTTGTTACATAATCGGACAGGCGTACATTTGTACATGTACATGTAGGACTTTTGAGACCCACAAATAAATAACAATAAATTCGTTATTAAGATAAATATAACTATATCTTTAGTTTATTGAGTCAACCATCCATCCATGACCGTCTTACGCACATGTCAATTTATGGCCGCAAAAGCATTGATCGCAGTAATCACGAGCGCGTACATGTAAGCCCCGCCCTCCCGGTAGCCACTGAACCGCTCAGTCGACCAGGACTGCTACTCTCCCACTCTTTTACTGCGATAGTAGCGCAGAAATCACGGGCCAGTCCTGCGAGCCGACTGCATTCCCGTTGCGATAATAGTGCAGTAACTTCACTTTCAGACTGCAAGACAGGGGAAGTGACTTTTGTCCGGCACTGTACATTCGTGAACATCCGTAGACAATTAATTCTTGAAATACGTAAATGATTCCTAGTTGATTCGGTAACATTCCTCCAATTTGTGGCATTCGTGAAACTGTTTGTGTGTGTCAAAATAAGTTCACAAACTGCAGTTCGTAGATGCTTCATAAACCATAAGGAAACCATATACCCCGTATTCACCTACTTTACTACAAGACGAATTGTCACGAATCGTCACTGAAGAGAATTCTTTCACATTCGTGAAGATTCGGAGACAATTCTCAATTAATTCTTGGAATTCGCAAATGATTCGTAGTTGATTGGGCCACATTCCCCCAATTCGTCGCATTTTATTTGTCCTATTTTAAATTCATAAATTATTCGTAACTAATTTGTGTAATTCGTAACAAGTTCGTAAACAGTTCTTGGAAATTCGTGGTTGACAATGTTGATGGTCTCATCCCGAATTACTTACGATTCATCTACGAGTCATTTAGGAATGTCCCGAATTAAGGACGAAACAATTACGAATTAATCACGAATGGAAACATGTCAAAATTTATTTAACAAACTGTTTTGGCGGTCAATTGCATCGTTCTCTATTAATACAAACATTGGAAAGCGCGGACAGACGACACAGGGCTTAATGCATGAAAAGCACTACGATGCCACGAAAAACCAATGTGACAAAGGGCAAAGGACGGGGGAGGGGAAGAAAACGTGTTTGTATTGATGGAAAAGACAGTCTCAGGGGACCCACAACCCCTCGGAAGATTATGCTCCATCTTCCACCAGAATAGTCACGAACTATCACAATTTATTCGTACATTTTTCGTCATATCGTATCTTATTCGTGAAAATGCGTAGACTAAGTGTATTTCGCAACTGTCTCTTAATCATTTGTACAATTCGTACATAATTCGGAAACAATTCGTACAAAATTCGGAAACAATTCGTAAATAATTCGTATTTGTTTCGTAGGGTTTCAGGATGAAAAGCGTTCACAACATTTGCCGAATGTTCACGAATATTCACGAATTTACACATTCTCTTTTTCGTGGTTATTCGGAATAATTCAGGTTATAGTAAAATAGGGACATTGGTAACCACCCACCTGACAGACAGGCAGCTGACAGACGCCTTAAAACAACAACATTTACGGTTCGGTGCACAGCTGAGTTATTGCTTGTTACCTATTCATTGTAATAGACTAACCCAAATAAATAGGCAAAACAATGTATTAAAAATGAGTAATTATATAAATAACATTGAAAAATCACCTTTCGATGTATGTTTAGCAGCACATTTCACATAAATATATTCTGACATATTTACATTTGATATATTTCACATAAATATATTTTGATATATTTACATTTGATACATTTCACAATGATATGTTTGACACATTTACATTTCACCTACATGTAACAGTTCAGTTCAGTTCAGTTCAGTTCAGTTCTGCTCCGGGCAGGTAGTGAATGTTCCGTGCTCCAAATTGTAATAAATATAAATATAAATGAATATGTAGATGTTGATTTAGATGTAGGTGTAGCTGTATATGGTAATTTAGATGTATGTATAGATGAATGCGAATATGTAGATGTAAATATAAAATTGGATGCAAATGCAGACACAGGCGCAGTTGTAGATCTAGATGTACGTGTAGTTGTGTGTGTAAATGTAAATGTAGACGTAACGGTAAGTAAATATATAAATTGAGAAGGTAATGAATATATAGATGTTAATGTAGATCTGGATGGCGAATTCAATCAATCTTTATTACTGTATTTAGAAGGCCATAGGCCTGTAGTACAATCATGAGTAGATCACACTACAGATTATGTTCTGTTACAATATTCTTTCGATTTCGATGTAGACATAGATGTGGTGTATGTAATGTATGTAAAGATGTAGATATAAGAGTTGTTGTATGCAAATTTGTTGACGTAGAATGTAGGTATAAGATATGTAAGTATGTAGATATAACGGTTGATGTATATATAATAGTTGATGTATGTACGATTTATATGTAGATGTAGGTAAGGATGTTTGCGAAGATGAAGATGTAGATATTTGACTTGATGTATATACAATAGTTGATTTAGATATAAGAGTTGGTGTATAGGTAGATGCACGCTCTACTCTGACTGTGGACTGTTCCATTGTATCTATAGGGGATGACCTAATTAACCTTCCACTAAGTGTCTGTCAGATGGCATGTCGGTCAGCTGCTTGTCTGTCAGACGGGAGATAATCGGGACATTAGACTTCGGTCCTGGCAGGGTAATAAACCTAAGGGCAAAAAGAAGCATACCGATATTTCTTTGGTGTTATTAACGTTAACAGATATATCAGATAAATAAAGTGATATACGTTTGATAGACGATTTATTTGACCATGTTTTATGTTCAGCATACGTCGTACGTAATACGTAACACATGGAACTGGGGGTAAAAGTCAATTTACAAAATAAACAGGTTCATTAAAAATCTACAGTATCTCCTATGGCATGGAGTGCTGTGAATAAACTTTTTTACAAGTCAATGTACAGAGTTTACTAGCCACCAGGTGACGTTGTTGGGGATATATCGACCGCGTGCTTGAATACGCGTTTTGTTGACTTAGCCATAGCGGATTGTTGTCAATGCAGAAGCTTCACCAAGTGCTGGAAGAGTGATAAGTTTGATAGTCTGGCAAGATAATTCCATTATTCGCAGAAAGGAAGTCGCTTGTGATCCTGGCTGTACGGGGTAACATTGACCTGGCGTCCTCCTGCAGATAGGCCTGTAGCATTAATTACCGCCAAAGACGCTTGGTAAATGTAATTCTGCTGGCATGTACTTAACATACCTATCGTCGTTTTTTTTAATACCGTTTGGTCCCATCTTGTTTTTATTTAGATGCATTGCATTTTTTACGAAAAAAGTCAATATTTTGGAATGTACATAGATTTTTACTGGGTACATTTAAAGTTGTATACAATTGATGTTAAATAATAAAATTCCCAATGGTTTATTCACGTAATAATTCCATAATATGGTTGCACCCCACAGAGAGAAAGCCGGTTCAGCTGATAGTTCTGACCAGCGATCACTGGTACCATTACACAGAGCAGACAACTGAGTTGACGGAGATACCCTGCCCTCTTCCTCAGCACGTCGTCATTGATGACGATTTGAAGCGGATATACTGGGTTATAAGTCGGGGTGATCAGAGCATAGAAGTAGCTGCTCTATCCAACTTGAAGAAACCAACGAAGTTATTCCCCCTAGATGCACAGTCCAAAGGTTGTCGATAGTTTATCATAAAATCATTTTTTCATGTCTCTCTTTATTCCTAATGATATATAAGTAGACGTTTGCTTCGTAACGTCGTCCCTCAGTAGATTCAATCTATCCCCATTTTGAAGATAGATTTTTCGAATTTCGCACGATTTGGGTGAAAAGCCATGTGTGGCGGCTCCGATGCAGATAACAGCCATACGGTGTTGATGACATGTACTAGGTCGAACTGCGAATTCCCTGTGAATGTAGACAAGATAATACATGTAGCTAGTATTCAGTTAACACTGCTCTAGGATATGAGACGTGTTGACAGAGATACTAATGTTGTTGTCCAATATACAGAACATTGCAGGGGATTATATACAAGTCACATTCTCTACCCAAAGAGGTCAACTAAGTCAATTTCTTTCAGACTGACCTATGTCTGCTAGAAATAGAGGATCCTTGTTTGTTGCATTCAAACTTAGTTTTGCAATCAGCAACGTCGATGTAAACGTGGCAATTGTCAAAGCTATTTGTTGAAACAAAACCGTTGGAGAAAAGTTTGTATAGTTCAATGGCTCATGTCTACGTAGTTTTGATATAAATACAGTTAACCTCGTCACACATCTTACTCTCTATACGACGCCGGGGAGTCATTGCGAGGAGCAGGAGGGTTGTACGCTGTCGCGTTGTTTCTAATCACTATCGAGCAGTTTCTTGCAGCTTCATATTACCTTCCCATGTAGAACCTGCCCTATAATACTGATGGAAAGACGAAAGCAATACGACGACGACACGAAATCAGAAGATAGCAACACATATGCTACACAGAAATGTTATGCCAAAGATTTTGCTCGCTCTCCCGATCTTGTTGCCGGAGGCCGACGCATGTCTAGCGGTGCCCTAACGACAACATATGACCGAGACGATGCTTTACTAAAGGACCATTTGTGCACAAATACAAAATCACGTTTCCATCGTTTGTCAATTTCGAGTAGGTATAATACCCGTATTTCACTATGACCCGAATTATCCATTCTCTTAGCTTCCCAAAGAGGTACTCCCTTCAGATATCCGATCCGATATCAGATATCCGTTCTACATGTCCTGAATTTCAAAGCTCCAGAAAAATTCCCTAGTGGGGGAAAAAGGAACCACATACTGTATCCTTGCTTCTTAACCAATGAAAACTCATCTTTCAGCGGCCATGTCGACCGAATGACTTCAAAGATCTAAGCGTTTGACTCTTAAGGGTATTGCTAATAAGCAATATGTCTTTCGAATATATCTGATGTAAATAACACAATTGAACTATTTTTGGTATTTCTCTCTAATTTGATCTTCTTTATTTGTCAACATTGGTAAATGTCACATTAACAACGGCGTCGCTGATTGCACAACTAGATTGAATCGCAGTCAACCAGGACACTGCATGTCTTCCCTCGTATTCAGGCCATGTAGAACAGAGGTTAGGAAGGGAGTAACCTCTATGGGAAGAGAATTGAATTACCCCAAATCGCCACGAATATGAGATTGTGTAAATTCTTCCCCTCCTTATGGCAAACGGGAAGCAAACTAATTCGGCGATGGTAGCGAAGGCAATCCGATAATAACAAGAAGTCACAATATGGCATCTCGACGACCGTACCCCTATTTCACTACGAATCGAATTATCCCGAATCAGAGATTGTGCAAATTCGTAAATGTTTGGAATCAAAGATGTGCATATGTGTAATATTGAATTATGTGGTATTCTTTTGTACCTATATAAAGTGCTACATTACCTTAGATTATAAATCACCCAAACGACTAGAGAGCCAAGGCTCTATTTTGTAAGTCGTATTGGCGTCTTTTATCATATTCGGGACAGTGTGGATCGGCCTTTAGGTAAACGCTAAGAAAAGGCTATTCCCATCATGTATCTATTCCTGTCTCTGTTGTGATCCGCAGATTCATTATCAACATTTTCTCTATTTAGACAGAAGACAGACAGACAGACAGAAGTGTATTTCGTAATATCGGGCTCATGGTCTATATAGAGAATACTAAACGATGTCCCGTTTATTAACATGTTTATGAAATGAGTGAATGGTTTGGTATTTTAACGAGCGAAAGCGAGTTAAATACCGAAGCCATTCACGAGTTTCATAAACATGTTATCAAACGGGACCGAGTTTAGTATTTTATTTATTACTCAATGATGTAAATAGCGCTGAATTGCAAGTGACGCTAACTTGCAAAAAGGTTACCCGCCATTGGAGTCGCGCGGGCTAACATTGTGACGTCAACCAAAAACGACTATGACGTCACGCGCCGATTATTACGTTACGGCAGCACACGGTGGTATCACACATGTGTGTAACCAACTCATTGTTATCTAATGAGTGATCTCACCACGGTTGAGTTATAAAATACAGTTACTAACTATAACAGATCATGCAGCAGTTGTGATAATTAAATTTGTATTGTGATCTTACTCTGAAAACATAATGCAGGAACAGTGCTGTGCAGTAATTAATTTTGGGGGTTTTGGAATGTAAAATTAATGTCAACGTTAGTGGGCTTTTGTAGACATTTTGTAGTTGTTTGAAGACGTTGTCTCTGTACAACTGATATTCATTACATCGAAAGAACACATGATTTTCAGTTTCTGTTTCTGCGGCTTCACATAGCGTACACAAGTAGTTTGTATTTGTGGAATCCTCCTTATGTCTGAACATGTCAACTTTAAAATTGTTATTAGAAATTTGAAACTTGATAAGTGCACGGATCAGGTGCTTATACTTTAGGTCTATGATATAGGGCCCCAGTTGGAGTTCATATTTAAACTGTGAATATTGAGTGAAGAGAGTGTAACTTATAATTTCGCTGTGCCAGGTTTGGAATGTTATATCCTTCAATCGTTATTCGAAAATGTACATGAAGTGCTGCTCGTTTCCAATTTCGTCCTTTAACCAGACATGAGAAAATCCGTTTCTTAATAATAATGTTCTCACATTTGATGCCCAGTTTGTTTTGCTCATGTCATGAAATGTTTTAAGCATTTTGTAGCTCTGAAATGGATAGCGATGATTAACCATGCCGAGTATCCTAAACCACAACTTGATAACTCGAGTCTGGGTTAATACATGGACGGGGTAACGTCCAGGTTCTCAAAGTGTGCCTTTATTTGAAGCATATTTTCCTATTTTCAGGAACCGTTTGAAGTACATAGTTTGTACCCTTTCAATTGCACCAGAATATTTGAAACCCCATATTTCCGAAACTTATGATAATATTGGCACTACTTTTCGATCAAATATAGTTCCTGCACTGGAATATGATAGTTCTTTATACTTGTTAAAGAGCCTAAAAATAGAAAGGCTTTTGTCCACACGAGTCTAGATGAAAATAGTATGCTGAGATATTTGTAATATGTTACCACCTTAAAGAGCCATCAAGGATGTTAGTATTTCAAGTACAACATTATTTGTGGAAAAGATACTTATAACGTCAATCGCTAGAGAAATATTTTATCTACAACATGGCATGTGATAAATAATTTTCACATCACGACAATGTAATGAAATTTGGGTTTAAAGAGATGTACGCCTTCGAGTAACGCGTGTCAAGGGTATATGACGTCATATAAACAGAATTCCCATTATTGCATAAAATGTACTACACAGCAACAAGCTTTTCCGAAGCGGGAAGGCTCTTCTATAACGCAAGTCGTCATAGCAACCCACGTGCTGCACGTGATTCTCTTGCGAGTTACCCCTGTCACACATTACTGAATGTGACGATTGCTTTATGAACAATGTTTCTAAATGTCCTGAGAATCTACAAATTATTGCCAGTTTAATGTACTTTTTATTGAGATATAAAATTCAAGCAAAATACCTAGTTGAGTAATACATCTATTCCAATATCTGTAGCAAATACATAATTGAATTAAATAGTAAATGTGATAAACAATCGCATTATATATATAAACGTTTTCTCTATTGCTCTTTTGTGATAACCAGTCGAATTCTTTATTATCAATGTTTCATCTCTTTTTCAAGACTCAATGGGTATAATTAGAAGTATTGTGCGCGATCCGAAGAAGAAATGGCTGTTTTTTACTGTCGTGAATTCAAAGAGAAAGAAGAGTGTCTCTATTTTCAAAATTGAGGAAAACAAGAGAGAAACTGTTCGTCTCGCCCAAATCCAGTACAACACCCAGACTTTGGCAATAGATCCCCTGAACAGGTTTGTAGTTCTATGTTCATTGCATTCCGTTCGGAAACAACGTCAAGACTTTAGAATTATTTATTAAAATGAATACTTATTGATATGTTTGTTATCTGTAATATACCGTCTTATGATTTTAAAATGTTGAAATTCAAACCAACAACTGAAATATTGTCAAACCGCGTAAAGAACCGGAGAGATGGGATGATGGTATTAAACATTTTAGAATTCTTTTAGTTTTTGTATAATGTATTTTATCCAAAAAATTAAGAAAATCAGGGGTCACTGAATGATTTAAAGAGTTATCAGTATGAATAGTACATACTACATTGTACTTAAATGGACGCGCACTTTAAAAGATTAAACTCAGTATCCTTCCAGGTACAATGTTATCACAAACGCGGATACATAGCAAGTTTATATTTCGGATACATAGCAAGTTTATGTTTCGGATACATAGAGAATCTCACCCAAGTGTCTTCTGATATCAAATATATCAACATGAGTTGATAAAAGTGACAAATATCCGAGGCTTGCCGAGGATATTTTTACTTTTATCAACGAGTGTTGATATATTTGATATCAGAAGACACGAGGGTGAGATTATATTTATCATCCAAAATCATTCTTCATTAGTTTTTAATGAAAAATGAACATATCTGAACACAAAACTGTCATTTGGCTTCCAGTGCGGTGAGGTCATAGCATTGTGACGTCATCATGTTTATGACGTTATAGCATTGTGACGTCACTACTTGATGATGTAAAAGCATTGTGGTGTCATGTAGTTGACGGCGACAGGGCATTGTGCAAAATCTACTACCAAAAAGATATCTCCTAGGAGATATCGCTTGATCTCACACAAGCGATATCTCCTGTGGAACACAGTTTTGGATGATAAATAGCAAGTTTATATTTCGGATACATAGCAAGTTTATATTTATTCACTGATGGGGGCAATTAAAATTAAAATACGCATTTTTTTTAATTCAACTAACTCACTCAGATCAGTATCTTTAAACTTATGTATCAAATGAGGCCTGACGTTTCTAATACAATGCGCATGTTACTTTTAATAGAGGATACACAAATATACACAGTTAGTTTATAACAAACAGTTCATAAAATATTGAAAAGATTCAGACATATAATTTGTTTTAAAAGGAGTTCAATTCTTGTTTTATAGATCTAGCAGAGCCTAGGCTTGTCTCCGCATATCTGCAAACGTTATTATCTTAAATTTATTGAATATTATACGTAATGACATTTCACGCTTTTTAAACTATGTCTCCATGGTTTACAATAGTGTGTTACTGATACTCTTACGTTTGCATATTCTCAGACTTCATGAACATATTCGTTCCTTATTCGTCAGTCAAAGTTTTAAACTACCTACTCAACACTCATTCTACAGGTATCTGTACGCTAGCTCACTGGATCGCATCGAGTCTGTCGTACGGGTCCACTACAACGGGACTGTGCTTGGGAAAGTTGTTGGAGTTGCAGCAAAAGGACCGGTACTTGTGGACAACACAGGTGGTTATATACTATATTATCCAAAAATCGTAGATATCGGACAGCGAGATCACGCCATATCTCCTACTGTTTTGACAGTATATTTTAAACATACATGACATCACAATAATTGTAAATATCAATTATATTTAATTACTAATTTAAAATCTCAATAACTAACGTTGCTCATATTATTTCTCTGCTTTCACCACATTTATTTCTTTCATCTAGGCCAGGTCATGTTTTACTTTGAACAGCGTGGACCGGTTTCACTCCTGAAAATATTAAACATGAGCAACATTTTAACACTCGGCTTCCCTCTTCCACCTGGTGTGACAATGTCAGCAAGCGCTATCACAGATGACGTTTTTGTCATCTTTGGACACAGGTAAATTTTCTCTTATTCTACATAATCATATTACATATAAATACAATTGTACAGATAACCAGCAGACCAAAATGTGCTCTTATTATGTTATCAATTAATTTGATCCATTAGGCCTACATGTATGTAAGATATGATAGTCATTTGAAATAAATAGTTGATGTTCAGTGTGTTGTCTCATGATCGCTAGTCACAGAAGAGACATGAATAACGTAGTATATGAAGGTGTCTCGCAGGGAATTACTTTCCTGTGAAATCAATCGTTTTATCAATGTTACTGAAACAGAGGACATATCTTGCACACAATGAAACGTGTGGTTGAGTCGATAAAAGGAATTATGACCCTTGACTAACAGTGTTCGACAGTATCTATCCTCCTGTCTAAGTTGATAATCCATTCCTCTGAAACATATGTGTTTACCTTAGACAGTAAGCTACCATGTACCTGTCATCTTAATTCAGAGTTTTGGCCCTACGAGTATGAATTGTGCATTAATAAGAACGGAGGATATTGTGCTATCAGAAATCTTTGTTAGTTCGTTTAATTTATCTCATGTAAATGAGTTGTGTTTGACTTTATAGAAACGTGCTTTTGAATTTATATTATTCGAATTATTCTGCAATATAATATTCATCAACTACACGATTGATTATTTTCAGCAGCAGCGGCATCTACAACTACAAGAACAACGACAACGACAACAAGGTTTTTAAAAAAGTTGCTGACTTTCCAAATTGGACATCGCGAGTTGTGCCAACTCAGATAGGAGTTTACTCCTAAGACTTTAAAGGCACTGTATCACACTTTTTGACAGTATTTTGGACAGTCCAGGACTTATAATACCTTGTGTATCACTTTAAGCTTTCTATTGAAAATAAAATAATTACAATTCGCTTTTATTAACCTGTAGTCGACAATTAAAACGTCGAAGTGGACAGCTTCAAAAGTGATGAAGTTGTCACATGTGTGAGTGAAAACACGCCTATCCGTACAGCAAAAACTGTAGCACGCACTGTTACGATGACTGCCAAACTGGATACTTTCATAGGAAATCGAACTGTGATCAAGAGTTAAGTTAAATTAAACTACCATTAATGATTTCACAATATTTCTTTTATAAAATAAAAAAAATACAACCGCGTTTGGCATCATGATATTTCAATTTAACATTCTCAAATATTTAATACTGATCAACGTTTTTTTTTAAAAACTGGCCATTGTGATGTGATTTCTTGTTTTCTAACTCCTACACGACTGTTATAAATGTTCCAATTTTCAAATAAGCAAGTAACACTAATTTGAATATTTCAATATTTAATTATTCAATGGGACAATTTGTATTCAAATCTTTTAACTTTGCTTGAACGAGGGTATTTCTCATTTGCATATGAACTATAAATGTCTCTGTTATAAGTTCAACAATCAACTAATAGCGCTTCTGGCTCGCATTTGGTCCTCTTTCGTAATTAGCATGTTTATGATAATATATCTTGATGAATTGACTACACGACGAGTATTGCAATGTACAAGAAGAAAAGTTTATCCAAAGTATGTTTCTAAAATAGCAAGTTTAGGTTGACAGTTTGAATAGGAAGCTAGGTCCTGTCTGTTAGTAAATTTCATTGTGGAGTAGGAGAGTGCTTTGCGAATGATAACTCCATAGTTTTCGCTTGGATTCATGTTTGGGCAACAGAGGGAGCCAGTGTAGATTTAATGCAACGTTTGAACTTGGTAATTTAATTATGTGGTTATGTTGGGAAATATTTACTTGATAAGCTTCCTTGATTATTGATTTTGAGTATTCTTGACATAATAACGCTATTTAAAGTGTACATTATTAGAAAAAGAATGCTGTGACCTAGTGCCTTTAACAGTCATATCAGTGATCTTCTGGACTAAAATTCACAAGAATGCATTGGCATATAAATTATGTGTAAAATACTAAATATGCGACTGTATTTAGCTGAAGTGGTATTTTCAACCGACATATTTACAAGTAGCTGTTCTGCCGAGTTGAACAGTACAGTCATTTATCATTTAACAGAGGGTGTTATCAATGCAGTAAACCATCTGATATAATTGTTACCACTGGATAAGAGCTACACCGTGTACCACTAATCAGTCAATATCTATTATCAATACTGAAAGGCATCAGGCGTCTAGTAACATTTCAATTACTACATGTACAATTAGTTATTAACAGCTTCCTTTCTATAACAATGTGTTTTCTTATATCGGAACATACATGCATATTGCAAGATTTCGTAGTCTCGAGTGTCTGTATTAGTGACATTATTTTTTTCGCTTGAATGTTTATAAAAGTGTTAGGCACTCTTATAAGGTAGTCTATATTTTAAGTAATCTTGTAAGCAGGGCAGATGAGAAGGAAATGTAGTTCATTCTCTATACCATTACTCTTACAAAATGTACATATTCTGTTTTCTCCTGATATATGGAGGTTATTGCGCGATTGTGTTTTTAGATGGTTAATATCTTTCATTTGGAATAAACTTTGTATTTTGCGAGCCTTTGGGATGTAGCTCAGTTGGTAGATTGTCAATAAATCACCCGGAAGGTCAGGGTTCGATTCCCATGCCAAAATACTTTAACAGATTGGAGTTGTTGCTTCCTTGCTTGACACTCATAATGATAGAACAACATTGCACAGTGGCTGTCGGAAGCAAAACATTAAAATGTCCTCTCCAAGGTACAGTCTGATTAAAAATCGATCTTGTTCAGAGGAATAAACTTTGCAAACAAATGCATCTAGCGGGATATCCTTTCAGATACAGAACAGGTTCTGTAGATTCCTCACCACAAGGTCTGAGGACAGCGTGTTCAGTGCCAGTTTTGCGCAGACAAAGCCCGATCAAATAGTTGACCAATCACATTAGAGTTGTTAAACGGTCGCCGTTTTGATAGTAGACAAAAAGGATAGTTGTTTGCAGTTATCTGTCCCTAGCTTAATTCTCGCACCGAAAGCTTTTGTTAAAGGTCTTGTGATTGGTTAACTGAATTGTGTCAGAACATGGGAGTCTGTTATCAGACGGTGTTGCGAGGAAACGTCTGAACGATATGAGTTCTTATCCCGGTAGAAGCTATATTTTGCAACTTTTATTCCTCGGAAAACGGTCGATTTCAATCAGACTGCTCGAAGGTAGATCACGTGATCTGACTGATGTACATGTAGCGATATCCATTCCATACACTCGGAATAGAATTTTAAATATGGCACAATGATGGATGGTCAATCATCATGCTGTATGAACCCTCAAATTATCACGGGACCTACAGATATACCTCTCACACTGAAGAGTTCAACACCACTGTCGTTATTGTCTTACTATTTTCATCGAAGGCAGATGGCAGGTTTCTATGGATACGGCTTATTGGTTCGTATAATGAGATGTTTTACCCATTAACGTACCAATAAATTGTATAAAGTTTTATAATATATGGCAAATTTGAGAAAAAAATAATATGCCAAAAACGTGCTACGGCGCCTTTAAGCGACTTCTCTTCCCACAAATGTTACTCCCTTCAGATTTCCGATCCTAACCACTGTTCTACATGGCTTTAATCCGAGTGCTGAAATGTAGTGTCCTGATGAGTTACAATTGAATCTAGTTGTGCGCCGTTGTAAAAGTGACATATGCCAATGACACGTCATACTGATACAATAAACGTAAGATAAACGTTTTCTTGAGTTTGATTTTTGATTTTGTGAAAACAATTGATCGTAAACTTGTTTATAAATAAAGAAGACCAAATCAGAGACAAATACCAAAAACAGTTCATTTTTGTTATTTAAATCAGACATATTCTAAGGACATATGTTAATAATCGAGACGTTTAATGGAACTGTGGGTTCCTGAATGATACCGAAAAGCGAGAATTCGAAGCCTCTCGGGCAGTTCTTTGCCTGCATTCCCAGTTACATATCTTACATTGATTGTTATGGCAATAGTTTTTCTCTTCACGATGACGAGATCTTTGCGGTGTGTTCTTTAAGTCGTAACGTGAATCTGGCGTGGCTTAGGACAACCTCACGACGGAGACATAACTCGGCCTCAAAGGAGAATAAACTTACAGATGAGTAAACACTTTCTCACAAAAATACCTTGGTGTAAACACAATGTCAATCTGTTTCATTCCCAAAACACTGGAGATTAAGCAACCGACGCTCACTGGTGTGCTCATTTACCCTGGTACTGCCATCAATCCGGGGCCATGTTCAAGAGAGGCTTCAAAGTAATCGCTCAATGAGCGATTACTTTTAAGCCTCTCTTGAACGCGATTGATCAATGTAGCGCCACGTAGCAAGGCGAGCAAACTTCGAAGAATCGCACCGTGTCGTTCAGGAGAGAATGCGCTACATTGAGCGCTACATTGAGCGCTACATTGAGCGCTACATTGAGCGCTACATTGAGCGCTACCTTAAGCAATCAATGAGCGATTATAAGCGCTCGCTGTTATGTAAGGGAGCCCAGGTGCTTAGTTGTGATGGAGGGGAGAACAATGCCTAGTTTCTTGTCCAATGTTACACTGCACATGTTTCTCGAGGGCATCAAACCTCCATACTCTCTCTATTGAAGTAATTGGTCACCAATCAACTCGCTCCAGTCTCAAACACCTGCCAATTTAAGCCTTGATACATTTCGTTAACTCCTCTGTTCTAGTGTAGCTGCACCTTCATGTCACAGTGCTTCGTTAGCACAGAAACGTGGACGAAATGCAGCAAGTTTCAAATGAGCAGGCGATGGAGACGGACGCGATTTATGACTTGCTGTGAAAGTTAATATATTCAGTAAAATTGCACAACATAAAAGAGTATACCACGGGATGATAGCACAGCCCTCAGTGAGGACGTGTACTCTTAATCTAAGCTCTGCGATTTTAATGTTTACATATAGTTATGGACACCTTGGGCTCATTTCACAACAATTACTGTCAACCATTCTTAAGATGACATTAAAGGGGCAGTAGCACCTTTTTTCGCACAAACAAGTGGATGAAATGTTTTTGAAAAATTATGTCATCAATAGTGTAATCAAGGCATCATATGAGTGTACATGGTTCCGTAAAGCCATGGGAATCGTTTTTGTAATTCGAAATAATAAGATGTGTTCACAATAAAATGGCAGCCATGCAATTTTTTTCTTTATACGCAACATCGTTATTACCACTCCGGATAATTGGTTTGCTTAATAAGATATTTTTACCCTCTAAAGTAAGTTTAAATGACATAAACTATCATTATAAATGGGAAATTTGAAAAAATAAATTTTGCAAAAAAAACGTGCTACAGCCCGTTTAAATCCCTGTCACAACCCATCGTGCGTGCAATTCGTTCGTACGTTTTTTGGGGAGGCCACGGTCGCTACGTTTTTCTGAAAACGTAGGGTGGATTAAAGCGGCTGTCACAACCCGTCGTACGTGCAGCTGCGTGCTGTCTACCGACAAAAACGTGGGGTAAATTGGGGAACGTGCTTACTCGGTACGTTGTACGTGCTTACTCGGTACGATCGACGTGAGTTTTCTTTAATTATTTGATAGTTAAACTTTGGACGTGCCGAGTAAGCACGAACTACGCATGTACAACGCACGTTGTACGCACGTGCAACGTGCGTCGTTCGTAGAGAAAGTGTGAGTGGGTAAGCTTGAAAAAAACCGCACGATGTCGGTGCGTTGTGCGTGCGGTTGTCGTACAGGGCACGCACGTCGATCGTACGGAGGAAAATTCGCAGCCTGTTCGTAGACTGCACGCAGCGAAAGTTCTGCATGCACTCAAAGTTCTACGACGAGTCTGCGTGCTCCAAATTTGTCCAAAATCGGTACGGCGTCGGTACCGAGGACGCACGAATTCCCCAATTTACTCCACGTTTTTGTCGGTAGACAGCACGCAGCTGCACGTACGACGGGTTGTGACAGCCGCTTTAAGGTAACCTTAGTGACTTAGGATCACATTAGTGCCAGAAAGAGGTTTTCGCCTTATACGTGCCATCAGTTTCTACGACTGCGGACAATCGGATCGTGAATTGGGCTTTGAATGTTCGGAATAGAATAAGTAGGGTAGAAGGGTCACTTTATTACTTGAAGTTTAATATTAGCTAAAATCCAAGATATATTATACCCTTTTCAGTAAAGATATATTGTATAAACTGTTATTATGAATAGCAAATTAGAACATATACAAATCCAAAAGACGTGTTAGAGTGCCTTTAAGGAACATTTACCCGATCCGCCTGTGCTGTATTTACACACGACATTCTGGAGACAGTCTTGTTATCAGGACGAGTCTGCGGGGAACTAATTCCTATCTACTTACATGTACCCCGTCCACGGGATGAGATGGGCCTCTACAAGGTTGGTTATTCAACGCATATAACACATAACCTATTCAACCAACATGAAATAGTTACATATATAAGGAATTAAATGATATATGCATCGGAGTGTAAACTTTCATGTGGTTTTATAAAACTTAGATTTCAGCTAATATTAAACTCCAAGGAATAACCTGTCCTGACTGACCCGTCTACCCCACTTATTCTATTCCCAACATTTGAAATTTATTCTCGTATTATAAAATATATTATTTGCTGCTTAAACAAGTCTTTGCGAATGCATTCACTTATGTTAGTGTATTGATATATTAATGTATGAGTGACCCAGTATGTTTGAATAGATCCCCCAGTGGCGTCCTTTATTGAACTGTTTCATTCTCCCCATCAATGCAGTTTGCAAATACGCATATTTGGTAGGTAAACATACGGACGCATGGTTAATCGATGTTGCATCAATAAGGATAACACAAATACATTCATAACGTAATTCATAAATACACGTACATTCATAACTGAAATGTCAGGCATTCGTTCCAAACTACGCAATGCTCAGTTTTATAAATAAATAATAAATTTTTGAATACGAAGAATTACAATGTGTTATTTAAACTGATAGTACATAAAACTGGCGGGAGGGGGTCACTCAGGTAAGTACTCGTCACATTTACTTCAAAAAGTTTTCAAAAGGTTTTCAAAAAGTGACAGGAAAGGGAGGCGAATCCTCTGATGATGTCAGGACTGCATGGTGTTATCTGTATATTCTAAATACATAAAGGACTCGACCCATATTTTCGAAGCTGGCTTAGTGCTAAGATAGTCGTAAGTCAATGTTAATGTATGGCACTTACGACTATCTTAACGCTGGTCAAGGGCCTAGATTTTCGAAGCTCTCTTAACGCTACGACAGTCGTAAGTACCATACTTTAACATTGGCTCACGACTATCTTAGTGCTAAGAGAGCTTCGAAAATAGTGGCCCAGGTTGGTAGTTACAATTGACAAGGTATTTTGTTTGAGGCGTCAAGATGAACACATCAGAAACCATTTACCACACAGAGACGTATTTATGAACATGATAATCATTACATACTTTCCTTTTACATTATAAATATACCTCTTCCGTTACCAAAGTGAAACGCACCCTTATTTGTCATATTAGTTAGCCCTGGTGTATTCAATCTTGTATTGAAATCAAACACACGAAAGATGAGATATAAGAGACTGATTATCCCAAACGGATAAAATGCACCTGTTAACACACCCATGCATTCAACGATACTCGATTCGAGATTTCCATTTTCAGTGTCTTTCATTTTTTAAAAAAAAGAAGAAGTTTAAGATGAAATTTTAACTGCTAATTATTACAAAACGGTAGGTCGCCCACTTATTAAGCAGAGTGTATTACTGCACATGTCTCGGGATGAAATGTGTAATTAATGATGAGTTTGAGAATAGACTCTCCCCCATCCTTCACAGAACAAGTTTACAGTACTGGTAGGCGAACCCCGTCCAATTTCTTAACATCTTTACAAAACTAGCTTTAAATAGCGGATTGATGTGTGTACGCGTCATTAGTAAACACTAACCTCCAATGGTTATTTGCTTTTATACAATGGTTGAGAACATAGTCTACACTCTTCCAACGACCCAACTTATCATAACGGGTGTTGCTATTATGTATTATTAGCTAGGTGTGCTTAAGAAAAGGGTGGATACTAGTTATAGGAGTTCACGTGTCATTCTGTACCAATCGGGGGAGTGCCTTAAACGAAATTACTGATATATTCTCAACTTTTCAATAGATATTTCTTTCGCGACGAAGAAGCATCGCTTCTGAAGAGTAAGAGATTATTAGAAACGTTATTGTGGTATTGTTTCGTGATATAGTTCAACTTTCGTTTCGTTTCGTTACCTGAAGAAACCCACCCTAGAGGTAAGTGTTAATTAATTACTAATAGGAAAATAATTTAGAAATATTTGATAGACAACTAATTTATTTTAGTAGTAGATAAGAAAGATTATTTGTTAATTTAATCAAAATAGGTTTACATGCGAAGTGGTTTAAACATATTTATTCAGAAAGAAACTGACAGGATTGGCAAACAAGCACACATGCGAAGTCATGATGTAATTTTGACACAGTTTCAGAAATTTAAAAGAATAAATTACATGCACTTCAGCTGTTGTGTAATTTCAGTTTTTCTTAAATTGTATCTGTTAGAAGTTATACTAACCTCGGGTAAGTTGCTAGTTTAAAGGGACAGTGGGAGCGGATGGTGAAGACGAAGCTTGTGGGGATGTTCCCGTTATGTGTAAAATTGTAATGGTGAACAGCAGTGGACTGTGTTTTAGTCCTGCTTTAATAGCGTATATGTCGGTACTACCCCCTAATATCAACCACAAGACTCGCACTGTCCATTTCATGCCAATTCTTCTTTCAATAAAGTAGATTTGAGTCAGATAAAATTTATATATTATATTCTTTTCATTAGAGTGGGTCTACGAACCGTTTTCAATTTATCACAACTAAAATAAACCACAAAAAAAACAGATTCTTGAAATACTTGTAAATTTTTCGAGGCCAAATGAACCACGATAGAAAGTACACCGAGTGGCAAAAGAAACGATACCAAAGTTTCAACAGAGTGAAACACAAAATATTCCTGCCAGATAAAGTCGATTTGAATGTATGTAATGACGATATACCTCGTAGACACACACATTTTCATTCTTGAGAATATGATACTTAATATTTTATATCTGTTCAAACACACATGGGGTGCTGAACTTTTTTCAAAGGGTTACATTTTAAATAATGTTTGGTGAAATCTTATGAAATATAGAAACTAATGTTAGTACAAAAATATGTCGGCATAATGTACCTTCTTGGTCTTTGAATCGATGACGCTTCGTTTCCATATGATGTTTTAAAACAAGCAAATTTCACTATCCTTTCTCACCTGGTTAAGCAAATTTTAAATAGTCGTGTTTTTCAGAATATATCAACAGATAATTTTTTTTAAAAATGACAAATTAAGTTTAGTTTGCTTTAAGAAACATGATGTAACTATACGTCAGTCTTATATATCCCCCTGGGACTTAAATATCTTGCATTGTTGTTGGTATATAGTTTATTTTGCCCCTTGGTGTATATTTCATCATAACGTCTTATTCGAAACATACATCATTTCCTTGTTCAAATTAGAAAACGTAGAATTTCGACTTGATCACCTAATCACTGTAATATCATAGTTAATAGTTCTGACTGCGGTACAACTCGATCAGAAGTATATCGATATAGTAAAATAATCGAAATATTCCCTTGTTTTATTAGATTATTACATCATTGAGATTTGGAATAATATTAGAAGTTGTTTATTTCGTTATCCTTCGAATGAACATGTACATGTATTCAGTTTCAGTATAGATAGTTACCAAAGAACGATATAACTGAAATACATTCAACGTGATAATAACATGTCACTGAAGCATGAGAATAATAGTCTATTGAATCAGTTATATCATGGCGTGTTATTCTAAATAGATACGTGCTATGTTTTAAATGGCAACTGTTGTAACCTGTAAATGTATCTGTAAACCTGTAAATTGTGTGTAAAATTGCTTAAAAACTTGATCCAATGACTCAAATGTTGCTGATGTTCCACTGCACCTATAGACACAAGCAATTGAAGGGTATGTACTGTTCCTCTTTTCTTCAGGCCAGAAGACAAACATAATACGCTAAAATAAACCGCTATCTAGATTTCCCCTGCATTCATCTCAATTGAAAGGCCCGCCTTGAGATAACAAGCCGGTTTCTACTCAGCTTCAGTCATATTTGTTAAAGACGTTTTTTCGAACCTATCCCGTGTTTAATAAGGAATACATTTTCCTATAACCTTATCTAATCCAGAATATAGTAGAACCTATCCAATGTTGTATAATGATCACTTTTAAAAGTTTCCTAAATGACACGATTTTTATGTTTTAGATCAAAATAGTTTTGTAATATTTGTTTTATAGGTTGACACCTATCACGTATGATAAATACCACATGTAAACAGTTCTGAAATTATACGACTTTTAAAATCGAAATATGTCAATAAAAGTAAAACTGGTCTGGCTTCTTTCATTATATATCTTTATATATATTCGAAAGTGAACCCCGGCAATCTAAGGTGTTAGGGCCTGTCCTACTTGAGAAGCAAACACATACGGGAGTCGATAATAGCATGTTTGATTAAACCGAGGGGTGTATTCTTAGTATATGTAGCGTTATATGGGCATGGTTTACATGTAGACGATTTTACCGTGATATGGCATAATCAAAACTCAACTCCCGAGGATGACAGCTTTTAACCATTAACTGTCTGCTATTAAAGGTAATCTATCCTTAAATTGTGATCATTATTTCATATATTATAATTATCAAATTATTAAAAACATTTTGGCAAATTGTGGTAAAACAAATTCTGGACATGGTGTACTTAGGTTGTATTTATATAGTTTCCATTATCAACTTAACCAATGAGGCATCTTCCCACGGCAAGGTGAAAATGTATCGAGATCTCTGCATTTTTTACCTTGCCTTCAACCTAGGCAGAGGTGGTGAAACGAATCAGCGACACCTATTGTGATCACGAATTACGTAACTTACTATCTGCTTACATGCAGCCAATGAAATCGCCGTTTACATCCGGAACCAATTCAAAATACCGACGATCGGCACAGTCACAGGGGGCAATACAACTGTCTTATGATTGGCATATCCAATTTGCCTGCAGTACGTTCAAATCATAGCACTGAAAATGCGAGGGTTGAGGTCAAGGGCGGAAGGAGAATATATGGATATATTTGGATTTCATACGTGCCGAAAAACCACATGTGCTGATTTAAGTTTAAATAATTTCACTTGACTTGCATATCATACCCTATTGCCAAATAAACCACGTTTATAATGTCACTATACTGAATGAACTAGCATTAAATTGATAATTGTCAGTAACAGTCAATACTTATCGATAAAATAACACCATTTATAACGTTTGACATGATGTGACTCAAACAACATACTAATTAGCTCTCTAAGAAACAAATACTATTTTAAAAAATTAGTTACACGGTGTTTTGACAGGGTGTACGGGACTGTACGTCCCTTGTATATTCCGTGTTTTTCTAAGGCGTGTCGTGGTCGGATCTTCCTATGATGCTAGATATGTCTTTAGGGATGCTATAAATGAGGGGGCGTAGCTGTAACCAAGCTTTAAGACTAGTCAATGAAGTAAGAAGGGTGTAGCATGTTACATCGTCTAGGTTCAAGGAGTGGAATATTTCTGTAGCGTTCTGTCATTGTGAATTGCATACCATGGCATCCAAATTATCCAATTTCGGAAACCTTTCGAAACTTTATTAAAGGCCCTAGTGGCCCGAGTGGGAAATCAGCTCCGCTGAAAACCGCTCGTAATATCTCAAAAGAAGAAGAAGAAGATTGTGAATGCAGAAGTTCACGCGCTGCTTCACTGCGTATTATGTTTACCTATATACATATCTTAGCTGCACTTGTAAATTTAAAATCGGGGAACATGAAAAGGTATAGTAATTCTGACCAAAGTTGCATTGGTAACATTTATCAACCGTACCATTCACAAGTTATAAATACTAATATTTAGGTTATTTTTACATCATTTTTAGAATTTCGATTAACGTAAAAAATCCAAAAAAATATTCCATGGCTTGTAAGACAAGCCACACATGCACAGTTGCCGAAACATAGCAAGCGAATGTATATTGATTGTAGAAAACTAGTTGACACAACCTAATATACAAACATAGATTATGTTCTCTCCTATAGCATGACAGTGATATTAGTGATGCATTATAATACTTATCTTATTACGTGATAAATAAGCAAATTGCTCATGGTGTATTCCACGCGTCTTGATATATGTATACACCCTTGTCATAATTATTGCTGACGTTTACAGACTGCAATACTTTTATTGTAAAATATTTCGGAAAACCATATTTCATACAATGTACTATAATGTTATTAATTAAGTTTTTCCGTATTGGCCCAGTTACAGGTCCGAGGTCCGTTGTATTGGCCAGAGACGAAGTCAAGGGCCAATACAACGGACCGAGGACCTGTAACTCGGCTGTAGTGAAATGTAAGATAAGGTAATCCTTCAATATGTTACGATGTGACACAATTGCTAAACCAAACACTGGAACTATATGTTAGTAAAAATGTGTATTTATTTAACGACCAACTAGTTTTAATGACTAAATAAAATGACTAAAATAAAACATTACTAACAAAGCTGAAAACAGGCGTGTAATTTACATCTTTAAATACGATTCGATTTTTCATAATCAATTGCCATTATCAAACGTTTCAAACGTATTAGAGTCTCTGTTTTCAATTGATTTGTTTTTCTTCAAAGTTTCAACTCATGTTGATATAATCCTCAGCAAAGCAAGTTAATGTGTCTGCCATCTATTCACCTAGAAGCTGTAGGACGGCTACGCCTTGTGACAACATGGCTACCTGTACGTCGAGTGAGCGAGTCGGCAAACATATCCCTTTATTGAAGAATTGTCTCATTGACACATTTTCAGCTTAGATGCTGTGTGTATATATCGCTGGAAGCAAACTTTACTTTGTCGTTGAGTGTCTTGGAAACGCTTTAACAGATCGATCAGTGATGCGTTGTGGCGAACTGGTACTGCATCATGTTTTAGGATAATTTCACAAGAACAATGTTTTAGAGAAAGTACAAATGAACAAAGCATTCATATAAAAAAGATTAATGGTTTAACTGAGCAATATTTTAGAGAAAATAAAAGTGAACAAAGGATTCATATCATCAATGGTTTAACTGAGCAATGTTTGAGGGTAGACACTTACGATAGGCAACGTTTAACATTAAAACAATGCAGATGAGAAATGACCTAAATTATAAAATGAGGATTTTAAGAGAAACAGTTCATATGATATTGTTATGCTTCATTGTTTGCCTATGAGAATCATTATATTAGCGTTACAAGTTATGCATATAGGAATGATGCGGCTAAAATCTTCTGCTTGACTTTTTTAAAAACTTTCAATAGGTTGCGATTCCTGAAAAACGGTAGTATTACCATCTCTCACAACACCGCGTATTCGTGACTTATCTTACTCGGAAACAAGGTGCATGTAGTGTCAATGTGTTTATGTAAGTAATGTCCAGAAGAGAGATGTATGCCACGTTAATTCCCCTTTTACGTTAGACTTATTTTGTCAATATTACTTTAGTTTGGTGAGACCGCTAGCCTTATGACGTCAAAATGGTTCATAAGTGACACTGTTGGTACCGCCACCGCTATCATAATACATCATTGTTTGATTTGATTAGTTTCATAACGAGGTGTCTCTTATCTAATAGAATAACAGAACAAAATATCTTATTTCGGAACAAAGTATTATTTCATGGGAGCACATGTCTGGATAATATTTCTAATTATAGGTCGTTACAAAATAAGTCATTAACGGCCCCATGACGCTGTACACTGAGTTAATGGAGATTATTAACGGTAGATTTGGTTTCTCTGTTATCCTGTGTAATAAACCATACAACAAATCACAAAATCGTGTATAATTCTGCATTGTACCTACCCTTATGGTAGATATACATTATTCAATATCTAAAAATAAATTGATGAATAGTTTTTTTTTACAATCGTTTGAAAAAATTTAGATCTGCGAAAATGACTAAGTGAAAGATACAGAAAATGGTAAATACAAAAATCATTAAAGCGTTTGTGATTTGGCGATGCACCCCTCCTAAATTAAGTTGTGTTGAAGATATTTGCAAAATTTTAAAATAATAGTTTTTCTGAAAGCAGCCTAACACAACTTCTTCGGACAGAGGAACTGACGAACAGAGGGACTGACGGACTGACGGACTGACGGGCGGGCGGAAGGAAAAACTAGAAAATGTATTATACGGGGATTCGTGGACCATTATCAGTAACAGCCACACACGTGACAATATGATAACATATCCATGCCACTTTCTTGAATTAATAATTTTTTAACAGGGATATGATATGATTCGCTAAACAAAACAACTTGCGAGAATATTTTACATACAGTAGATCACGGATATAACGAACTCCGAGGGACCAACGAATTTAGTTCGCTATATCAGTTGTTCGCTATAGACGTGTTATTTCAATCATAGGGCTTTTGAAGGAATTATAAATAAGCCGTAAAAGTAATAAGACCAACTATATTTGCTTGTTTCGATATTAAAGTTAATGTATGAATGTAATTGTTGGGACTGTTTAAAGTTTATATTTTTCTTACTTTCATTACCCTTCTTTTTTTATGACACCACTTGACAAAACGTTTTTGAAACGAAATACTGTTCCCGATCGCCAAAACGCATAAACGGGTATAACTGCAAGAATCATTAGCATGTAAACTCAACAGTGGAAATCGAAACAGTATTGTGAGAATTGTCCTGACAGAAGTGCTACACCCGTTTGAGAAGTCGAGCGTGCAGTAACCCACATATGGACAGAAACCATGAACTATGTTCAAATAAGTGAAGTTCAAGAAATGTGAAAATGAAAATGTTGGAATATATCTTCGATAATACATAGTGAGTATGTGTTGGATCCTTATTTGATATGCCCATTGTATGTATACACGTATACAAGTAGAGTAATGTATTCAGTGAAATTAAGTATTGTTTTAGATTTTAAGGGGATTGTACATTGCTTGTATATATGTATTGTAGAAGCGTTGTTTTTTGTTTTAGTTTTTAAATGTAAATTTATTGTTTTCATTTATCTAAAATTAAATTTTGAACTGTAATTGTGGCTTGACGTCAATGCCATATTGTCGCGTTCGGTTTTCGATGTTGCCTTCTAAATGCAGTGGTATATCAGTAAGTAGTCCGTTTATTTCCTCGATTTCATGACATCGGCAATAAAGGGAACACCACATTATGTTGATAAAATAACCAATAATTTATATTTCTGTTAGCGAGTTTTGAAGACAATTGAAAAAATTTGGAGAAGTTCGCCATATCATTCAAACACATTTATATAATTCGTGTGTTTGCTACATGCGTGACTACCGATGGGTAATTATGTGTACTTTTGTGTATCTCAAAGTGATGGATTGAGTCGGTATGTATGTTAATCAGATTGTGCTATTCAAATTGACAACCATGCATTTTAGTTGAAACACAGAACATACATTATGTTCAATATGAAATATGATCACTTCATGTAATGACCATTGAAAGTGCGCGGAGAGTTAAACTATGAAGGCGATACATTATTTGTCAATATCAGTAATGTCACCGTGGGGTCCAGAGATAAGAAATGTCTGTGAATGACGAGTTCTACAGGTAAAATACGACAAAACACGAGGCATTGTCACTCGTGGTCAGTGGCTCAGCCATATCAAGTTTTATTTACATGTTCATGTCCTATAGTAGATGTTCGATATTTGGTTCTAAGACCTATTCGCCTCAAAATCGTTTACACCATGGAAAACTCATTTTGAATGACAATCATGTCTCCATGGTTAACAGGTGTATAAATAAATGACATTTTAATTATGAATTACATGCCATATATGTATTGTGGTGTATTCTGCCAATGTGTATTCAATAATACTGGCACTCACTAATTATGCATCCCTTGATCTGACGCAAGGGGTAAAAGTGTGTTTCTCGTTCAGGGGCCATTTATCGTCATGCTGGGGATGACACGACAGCTCATTATTAACATATGAAACATCGCTAGGCTTGGCTGTGCATGCCATATATAGTGTTTGCCCAAGAGCCACCCAATCACCGTGTACATTCACGTGTCGTCAACAGACATCTCTTGTTCGTGGTAGCGGGGAATTCATACCTTTCACATCCCGCATCCGACGTGAACAATAACGTTGCCATGGTTACTTAATATCAAACAGTGTTTAATTAACGCTTCAGAACAAATGTACTGAGATTAAACGATGATGGTATCGTTACATTGGTTGTGCATCTTAAATATTAACCCTTACAGTAAAGTTGTTACTGATTTACAATGGGAATAAGTATTTTGAATTCTTAATATTTGTTTTGCTCATTCAAATTTTAAGTTCTATCGATTTTCGATAGTCTCCACGCGAACGCTTGTAATATGAAACAATGTCTGACACGACATGGTGTCAATCGATCAGTGTTAATTGTCTATATGATATAAGAGCGATTGGCATATTAAAACTGATACAAGAGCTTCTATATTTATGATATCCATTCATGGTTTCATATAATACTAGTCTATATTTAAATGGTGAAATGAAGTGTTAACCTATCAACATATAAATATGAAGTGAAGTGAAAAACATGTTTTATTACTCAGTGAAACTGTATCTTCATATATGCCGTCATCATGACGTGAAGATGACCGTGATAACTTCAGACGCTCATGAATGTCCCATTTATAAAATGAACGTGATTTATGAGAATATTTTACATTTTTCGTCGACTGTAGAACTAATCTCATGAAGAAATCGCTTTACTGTGCCACTAGTGAAAATATACACTTCACTCGATGAGATAAATATGGTATTTGAAGATACATTTCATATCTCCTCTATGTGTTAACATTTCCTCATATGTATACATAAAAAGTTCATCTCTATTGCGCAACATATTTGCGCTATACTTTACCTGTGCTTCAAAAGACCTACAGAAAGCAAGTTGAAAAACATATTTTTGGAAGATCCATAATTATTTTAATCAATCTTAGGTTGCATATTTTCTCTGTAAAAAGTGGCCATTATTTTATCAATTAAATTAGATTTGTGACAGGTTGGTTCCATTGCAGGTGAGGCACAGCTCTAATGATGAAGCTGTCCGCGTACATAGCAGTGTTTGCAGCACTTGTCGCTGCAGTATGGGCGCAGGGGACATGTGAGTATATAATATCTATACATATCTATTTATTTTTTTAAACTCCATGGCACTACCTTTAAGCCGGTACATGCTCATCACTTTCACCTTCACCTCACAGACACCTATGTTCAAGCCAACAAAGGATTCCTAATGAAAATGATTTCCAATATAGCCCCTAAAAAGTCATTATTTAAACTGTTGTTTTTTTCTGTACTGGACAAATTCATAATGTTGTTAATTGCGTTTTATGATTTGGTAATCATTTACGCTGATATGTAATAGCCGTATACCTCTTCCATATAAAAATGTTAATACTCAAATACAATCAGATTATCAATGCTATTGCTAATTCGGTTACGTCAGGGAGAATTACTCCTATTGGACACTATACTGCAACAGTTCAAAGATAAATTATTTGACACTATTTGATATTGTGTAGAGGCACTGTAAGTCAAATGTTACATGATCGATTTTAAAAGTTCAACAAGATATTTGAACTTATCTCCGACGTGTTGCATAAGAAATTATCAAAACTTCTTCTTTCTTCAGATGTTATAATTTCATAAATTTAAATAACACGTATCCATACATTTCATTAGCTGATAAAAAGCGTATGATCAATTAACTATTACTTATAAGCCATGATAATAAATAAGACTGTGACGCCTTAAAACAGTAAAGCAGATATTCGCTGAAATGTGCTTGCCCTTTAACCGAAATTTACATTTAATGACTATTAACGAAATCAATAAGCTCGACATTATAACTTATAACATTCAGTGGAGGATGACATCGTAATTTATCAGATAAATACTAACAAGGGTCTGATAAATTACGATGTCACCCGTACAAACTGAATGTTATAAAATATTTATCTTACCGCATGTCTCAAAATATCATTTTAAAAAAACAAAGACAAATTTTGACAGAAAACAGCTGATAGATCTGCAAACTATGACCTTTAACTTGTGTCACGTGACATGGAATGATTGACGTGGATGCATGCTTTATTCATGTTGCGGGATATAAAACATTTATCACCCTCGGGAATATTTATCAACCCGTATGACGGTGTTGATTGATATTTGTTAATGATCACATGGACCAATCAGGGATCGACATTCTTACATGAGGTAGGATAATGTCTCATACAGTCTGTAACTTGAGGTTAGAAAGTATGACAAAGTGCAAACCCAGTCAGTCGCTTCGGTAAACTGGCGTCACATTTGCCTGTGTAGTAATCTTTATACAGTTACATGTAGTCACAAACAAAAGGAAAAGCATTTCTACTTCTTTATTTCGAATTATCAAATAATCAATATATATAGAGAGAGAGAGGGGGAGAGAATGCAGTGACACTTATCACAAAGTATCAATGGATAAACTTTTCTTAGATTCACAATGTTTGTCGATATCGATTATGCAAGACGTATCCAGGAAGGGAAGGTATCTCAAAATGCAAATAGCAACCATAATGATCCAACAACTGCAACGTTTAACCCAACAGTTCTTAAAGGTAAGCACATGGTCCCTTGTCGCAGTTTGGTGGTTCCTCGGTTCATGCATGAATCTGAAGCAGGAGAGAAACATACATTATACACTAAACTACAATTGAATTGCTTAAAAATTAAATGATGTGTATTGTCTCCAAGTCCTATGACGTCGCTACAGCCAATACGAGAGACGATGTTGTTTATAATTAACAAAACACCAGCCGTGGAAAAATGATAATCACTCCAACATGTAGGCCTGAGATCTAGTCTTGTTCTCCAGTAAGCTATCTTCTCTCTGTTGAGGGCGAATCAAAATCAACCAAATCTGGAGTGGCGTTGAAAAAAGCCTTAGGCTTGTTCGCCAATCCTTTTTTAATGTTTAAGAAATAACATACACACAACCCTGATTTTTAGAAAGAAATACGCTGATGATACGACTTCCCTATATGTGCCAATTTGAAACATACACGATGGAAAAATATAAGTAAACGTAACAACGACAGTGGGAATAACTTGAGTTTATGTCTACACAACAACAGGTAATTAACCAAGGCCCTGGTTTCCAAAATATTCCGGGAATTTACATTATGTAATGGAGAATGCATGTGGAGCTGTGGATTCGTTAAAAATAATCAACGTTGATTTTACATTTGAAACAATAAATTTCAATTATGGGACACAAAAATCAATTATTTTGCAAATTTCGGTGCTCATTCATCGGATATAGTACAAGTAGCTGCGACCCTCATGAAATGGATTCTTCCACGCACGTGCAGCGCAAAACTTCCACGCGAAGCGACGTGATTGACAATTAAAAATCTGCCTTTTCATGCCTTCCGTGCATTACAAGTCTTGAATAGAACGCGGGATTCTCACTGACAAACAATCCTAAGGTTTCTAACAGCGTATTGTGGCCTAGTGGTTAGAAGCGCTGACTACCAAGCGAAGGGTTGCATGTTCGATACCAGGTTTACAATAAATAATTTGTCTATAGTTGTCTAGATATTTTAAGATCCTATCCTACACACTTAGAATAAATACATCAGTCTCGAAAAATGTACCATTACTGAACATGTCTAACACCTCTGACTGGGACAGTCAATGACCAGTAGATTCCTAAATAATAATCAACTGATAACACAATAGAGTGACGTCATGACCATGGATTAATACAGAATATTAACTGGAACTGTACAGTTCATCATTTCAGAAATCTTCTATTTTCTTTTTGGGGTTTTCGTTTTGGTTCCACATGTTCAAGTGTTTCCAGTTCAACTTCATATAATATTTAATCGCATTTACCATAATTGAATTGATTGTATGATCTTGATTCCTTCTAATTTGTAGAAATGCAATGATATGGTAAACTCTCTTGGGACAATCTTGCTATTTGAAGAGGATACACAGTTCAGTGTACAGGAATAGGAGTATATCCGAGTAAATTACTTTCTTTGTAGAGAAGAGTGACATAGATTGTTTCAAGACAGATTAGGTATCTTAACATGTGTTATTACATTCCACTTACCTCATGATCAGCTTTTAGCTCGTATACCATCAGCATTTAATATGCTGAAGAGAAAGTCCCGTAAATGGCCTCTTCTTCTCTCCAAAGTTCCACGCCTTTTACCAAACCGCGATAGTTTTAACAGATACTTCCTTTGACATAGATTGACGACGCACCATTCCATTATGTCATCTGGAAGCGATTCACAAAGCTGAGTACAAGTCCCGTCTCCTCTAACAGTTATTAGACAGAGGAGGAGAATTATCACAAAGCTTTTCATCCTCCAAACAGTGTGGAATAGCTTGTGTAGGGCAGCAGATTGAGCGAACACAATGTCTCCTCATGTGGTACTCGCTCTTATACTAACATACATACGTCAGTCATTCAGGCAACGCCCTTTGTTCTGTGAGTGCTAATCAGGCTTCATCACAACAAGTATAGAAACGAATATTTGCAAGCTGCTTACTGACCATACATGCATTTATATTCCTGATGATAAGAAGCTAGATACTATACAGTCTGTTAATGATATATCATGGCTGAAATTAACTGCGCCATGGGGTATTGCGAATTTTGATATGAGTACTTTGAAGTTAATTCGAAACTAGTATATGTAATGAAACTGGACATCATTGCGGAAACTTACACAAGCTTCCGGTAGATAATTAAGCATGCAGTTGATGATATTAGGTATTGACCGAGCATTATCGACTCATGACATAACACGGAATCGTTTAGAGTGCCTCCATAGATGACATGCATTAACCGCATTCGGTGGCCATGTAAGGCATAACAAATAAAATAAAAATGTTTCTGGTCTTTTCGGGCTGACAAAATGATGCGATGACGCGATTTATTTTTATTTACGCCATTTTTGGGGGGAAATGAAGAGATGAACAAACAAAACTTATACAATTATTTGTATAAATAAAGCAGAAACCGTCTTAAATGTATGTTACTATTCAAAATAGTCACTAATCTTACCCCTACACTCCATCTCATCAGAAACGAGTAACATTTTCTATGTCGAATGTTTAAGCTTTATCTGCCCCTCACTTTTGTAAAACCTAAAAAAAAGACCCGAGACGTGGGTTTGAAACTGACGCGGGCGGAAACCAGAAACAAATTCTTTTTTTTTTGTGAGCTTTATCATTGTCTGTTCATGTTTTGTTTCAACGTATGGTTAATATATGTTGACATGGTTGTACTTGATTCTTAAAACACAATAGTGGAATTGTATATATTAAGAATTTTACATCGATTACAATAAAGTGGCTTTATAGCTCATTTAGTTGTAAATATTTTTTAAATATTTTTAGTGAGATTTTTTTGGTCACAATTGATCAAGAAACCTTTAAACAATATTTTAGTTTCCTAGGAGCAGTTTTGAAGAGAAGACGAAAATGTAACATGTTCATGGACGACAGAAACGTTATTGTCATGTTATACTGCTTCAGATGACCATTTGAGACCTAATGAGCTGAAGACAATATTATGGTGTTATTATCGTGTTAATTTCAACAAAAAGCAAATAAACGCTATTCAGTTAAACATGAGTATTTCAAAAGGACGGCCCTGAATATCATACATCAAAAGAACATATGAACACACACGTGCACATACGAATCAATTAATACACATTCTCATACAACCTTCATGAAAACGCAAACATGTTTCACTTTTGTTTTCAATGTAGAAGCAGCACCAGTTGGTAATGACACTTCAAGATAATTAAGGAAATCATATCAATGACAGTATACGCTTCCTCTAGGTTTCTCATTAGCTAAAGAAACCATTCGTTAGTTTACAGCTAGTTGATCTAATCTGTTTGGACACATGACCTTAACTATAGGGATTCGTTCACATTCATGGGTAATTATAAGTTCACAGGGGTTCGAATCGCTGTTTGGACAATATTTTTTTAAAATTTCAAAATCTAGATTTTTGCAATCATTTATTGTTTATATACGATATGGTGAGCTTATATTCCAAATTTGAGCGAAATCAGTGAAGAAGTAAAGATTTAAGATAAATATCCTCGCTATCGATATAAAGACACATTTGTATTATTCGAATTAATACAAATTCATCTTAAACACATTTTAAATTTACTTAACCATGCGCCCATTTTATCATTACTTATATGTTATGTACAGATTGGACTTGATACTTACGGGAAGTCGACTCATTTCTGATTGTAGTTCATACATGAGTTGAAGATATTGGAGTGTAGCGAGTATTATTGAGGCTAGGTTTACTTAGACTGGTGGCAAAGTGTACAAGATTGACATAACGTTTTACATTTTTGCAAAATTATATATGTGTTTATTTTTATTGCTATGACTAATATATCGAGGAGTACAATTGCCACATCTGTTAAAGATTTTGTTTTCCTAACCGTTCCTCCAAATAAAATGAAAGCTTATTAAAGGTGCATTAAGTGGTTTTATGAATGTTGTTTGGCTTGCTGATTTAAAAACAAATTTAAACTATAAGATTTAAAACCAAAATTCATATATACGATAATTAATTATAGTTTTCAATAAAAGAAACTACTACCGACCTCATGCATGTGCAAAAGTCGATCGAAGTAACACGTTCCATATACGTGTACCTTATTTATATGACTTTATAACCACTACCAACCCAAATCTGTATTTCTGCCTGCTTTAGATATTATAATTAAAAAAATACATTTACGCTTCTGAATATTGTCTGATTTTCTATTACTACACATCGATCCATACACACTCAACCACGCATGCATTGGATGAATGGGAACAGCTATGATATATTCGATGAGCTGTTTTCCCATTCTGTGTTTGTTTGACAAACAAAAAAACAAAGATAGTAGTTATACGGTTATATCCAGTAACCCCATGGCACTGAACTAGATCTAGGTTCTTCCTTCCGAGTCGGACTACATGTCGGTCGTTTTGCGTCTCCACTGAAATTACTCACTTGTACATTGTAGAATATCTAAAAAGGAGTTTTATATTTGTACTGTTTACCAATCTTATATTTGTACTGTTTACCAATCTTAAGTAACCAATTCCCCTGGCGCGTAGTTGTAATAATGATGTCAACACACATACGGAAAATCAGTAATACAAATGAATACAACTTAATTTATTGTTTTGCATTTCAGCCTGCAGTGAAAAGACAGACATTGTTTTAGTTCTGGATGGATCAGAAAGCATCATCGAAAGCGATTTCAGAACCATAACAAACTCAAGTAAAGTGTTTGTTGAAGAAGCATTCGGTCGTGTCCGTCAACTTAGAATCGGCGGTGTCATCTTTGGTCGCAATGCTACAACCTTTTTACAGTTAACCAATGACCGTGTTGAAGCTATCAGCGCGCTGGACAATGTGACAAAACCAGTTAACGGAAAAACGAACACCCATGTAGCCATAGAACGGGCTAGATCTATGCTGAATGATGTTAGCCGTCAAAGAATCATGATTGTCATCACTGACGGGAGCTCTACTTCAAAAAATTTAACAACAATTGAAGCCGACATAGCAAAGCGAGAAGGAATCCTTATTTTCTCAGTGGGTGTCCTCAAGTTCTATAACAGTTTACCCCCAGTACCGATTGTTGATCAGTATCGCGCTGAATTTAACCAGGAGCTCCAGAGCATCGCCTCCAGTGTAACCCAGGTTGTAGCCATCGACGACTTCTCAACACTTACCGAGGAAATTACAAAACTGCTTGACAAAGTCTGTGTCAGTAAGTACGTTTATACTTTTAAAAAATTAAATTAATTCAAAAATATAAGACGAGTTGACATGCTTAATCGTTGAATAAAAAAAAGCAGGAAGCATAAAACACGAAAGGGCGCAGCTTTTATTTTTAAAAAACTATTTTGAGATAAAATGTTATTTGTATAAAACTATATTTTGAAAATATCAATGCCTACCGTCGTAGAACACATTCACTAGCAATTGAACAATAAAATTGACGTAAAATATGACGTAATTTGCTAAGCGACGCGCTAACTGACGTCCAAAATCACGAACATGTCTTATCGTCTCATAAAGCACGCTGTCGCATTGACCGACTTTGTTTTATTACCAGGTGAACCACTACAGTGACGTCACTCTATTGTCTCTTCAGTTGATTCTCCGCCGGGGATCAACTGAAGGAAACTAAGGCGAGCTGCATGTGCATTTTTTGCTTGAAGCGTTCTGCTCGAGACACATGACTTTTGCAAAGAAAAGCACAACCATGATAGTACCATTCTTTATTCAAAATCTTACAACATTATGTCAGCTCGCACTTGATAGCCATGGATGATCAGCGGTTAATATTGTTAATATTCTCCACCGGAATGTTGATTAAAAATCAACATGATCCAAAGTTGTGAAGGCTATATCAGATTTGGCAAAATCCGCCAGGCTGTCATGAGTATGTGTATAATCATCCATTTGATGGAAAGCTGTCACGTTGAACAAATACGTTACTGGTCCTTTGAATGTTAGATACTGTAAATCCGTTTTAAACACTCCATGCATTAGCTCTCCATCTTATATTTAAATTCAGTATGGGTACTGTATTTATCGCGTTGACTTGGTGTTACGGCAAAGTGTCGCTTGCTGCTTGGTGTTTTCTGCAAGTACATACATGAATCAAAGACAAGAAGGAAAGTTTCAAATGAAATTAAAATGATGAATCGATGAAAATGTTTCACTTATAACACAATGAGGCGTTCATTAAATTCACTTGTAGAAAATGAAAAAAATTCAATTTGAGCCAATGAAATGACATTGTGTTCTTGTGAGTTCATTAATTAGGACAAATATCGGATAGAAATCACACTCTTAAAGCTGGAACATATCTTTGAAAACAATGAAACTGGTCTGAAATTTGTTTTGTTGAATAGCTGGACAAATCTGAAACAGAAAGCTTAGATATGTAATTTTATTCCAAAAGAATTTTCAAAAACTATCATCACGTATGAACTATCACTGATGTAGAATCACACATTTAAGAATTTGCAACTCACCTTATCTCGCAAAGCGTCGCAAATGACGAATAAGCTCCAGATTTGCACTTCAGCAACTCGATTGTGTCCATCTCGAACGCGCCTTGAACCATGTGCTCACCAATGTGTGATGCACGTGAATTTGAAAACGAGACTTTAACTTGTTATGAAACAACACAACAATAACTTCATGAAGCTGGTACATCTCAAAATGAAACGAACAACGCACATGCAGTCCAAATTTGCACGCCACAGGAAGTTACATCGAAATTGATACGTGAAGGGTTGACATAACTGTGATGGATTTTAAATGTCACACAGTACCTTAATTAAAATATATTTTTTCAAAATGACTTCGGGTGTATATAATAAATATTCATTCCAAACGATGACGTAGTTTACATAGGAGAACCAACGAGAAACAGTTGATTCCGACCCTTTGGATCTCGTTAATTCTAAGCCCGCAATCAACTGTTTCTCGGGTCTCGTTAATTCTAAGCCCGCAATCAACTGTTTCTCGGGTCTCGTTAATTCAAAGCTCGCAATCAACTGTTTCTCGGGTCTCGTTAATTCTAAGCCCGCAATCAACTGTTTCTCGGGTCTCGTTAATTCTAAGCCCGCAATCAACTGTTTCTCGGGTCTCGTTAATTCTAAGCCCGGAATCAACTGTTTCTCGGGTCTCGTTAATTCTAAGCCCGCAATCAACTGTTTCTCGGGTCTCGTTAATTCTAAGCCCGCAATCAACTGTTTCTCGGGTCTCGTTAATTCTAAGCCCGGAATCAACTGTTTCTCGGGTCTCGTTAATTCTAAGCCCGGAATCAACTGTTTCTCGAAAAATCTCGTTGTTTCTCCAATACGGGTATCTTAAAACAATATATTAAATTAAACCACATACAAACCTGTATGTTACTCTCCTTCGTCAGGATCCTACAGAAATAGCTAGATGCGTTTGTCATACTGTTTTTGTATGGTTTCGAAAAATGGTTCTAGATTCGGATCCAAATTTGTGCCAACCTTTATAAAACCAGGGTTTCTTTTGTCCTGAGTCTACTCGAATCAACCGTCAACTTATATTGCAATAGTCCGAACATGTCTTAAGTACACAAATATCGTATTTGGTAACATTGTGATATCTGACAGTGTACAATATTACAGTCAGTTACTACAGAAAACCCCTCAGTGTTATCATATATGATTTATTCTCACACCCTAGGCAGTTGATCGGAAGATAATGTGCCGTCATCTACACTCTAGAACAAAGGTCGGAGCTGCTGTTTATCAAACTGACATGGTGCTATTAAACATGACTTTGAATAATAATTCTGTTAAACTGGCAACCTAATCTTTCAACTAATTTTAAAGATATTTTCAGATACGCACAATTATATGAAGATGCTTTGCAATAATTAAAATCACACTTTTAATGCCTAAATGACACAACCACTTTAGTCTAAGTTGAAAGGGGAACTTTTTATATTTACGATTGTTTGTTGAGTCTCTGTACGTTCAATCTTCACAAAAAGGACATTTATTTTAATCTTTACCAAATATGATTTTACTCTACCGTCATGAAATCGTAACATACATAATACATCTAACGTCATATTAAGTCATCTGTACTCACATATTAGTGTTGGAGACAATGAGAAAAACAATATCAGGTCTCGACCAATCAACGTCATTGTTACATAAAAGTTGACTTGTAGTACAGTAACTCTATAATAACACTATTCTGTAACTGGGTTTCTGTTTCAGCAACAGCAACAGTAACATTTACAACACGCCTTTTCAACATATCAGCAGCACAAGGCACCAGTGTTAGAATGACGGCAGTCATTCCTCCAGATGTAACAGCGAGTGCAGTTGTTTGGACTAAAGATGGTATTGTCATTACCAACGGATTCAGGGTTAGATATAACGACTTCAATAGAGAATACCGACTCTTCATCGAAGACGTTACGCTCAGTGACGAAGGAGTGTATACCTTGAATATCAACGGGGTTACAACGTCTGGCGCGCTAACTGTACTCTCCGGTATGTATCCTAGATTTCAAGTGACTTAATTCGATAATGCGTGTTGAGATTATGTCAAATGATAGTGGCTTTGTAAGATATACTCATGCGCATTAAGATAATGTTAATGAGAGGGGTTTTGTAACTGTTCTTGATCAGATGTTATCACCAGAAACGTATTTTCATTACTTAACTTGGCCATGCATATTCAGTTGATGTCAAAACTAAAGAACGCCTTTTCTTAAGTTGTAATGGTCATCTGATCATCTTGGATTAAAATTTGTTGACGCATCATTGCTGTAGGACGTCCCAAATCAAGCCAAAAATCGCTATTCGACGCCTCTCTCTCGTCTAGTTGAGGAGATTAAAAAACGGCGATTCCTTAAGACGTGAAATATTAACAGATAATTTTTTGGAAATTCATATTTAGTATAGTTGACTTCTGAAACATGATGTAATGCTGTTTCAGTCGTATTATCGCCCGTGGTTTGAAATATGTACATGTACACACATGTATTTTGCATCATGTATCTTAAAGGGGCAGTAGCAGGTTTTGTGCAATTTCTTTCTCAATTTCCCATTTACAATGAAAGTCTATGTCATTTTTTTTACTTAAGAGAGTAAAACATCTTATTACACAAACCAATTATCCATAGTGGTAAAAACGGTGTTGCGTATAACGCAAAAATTGCATGGCGGCCATTTTACCGTGAACACATTTTATTATTTCGAATGACAAAAGCGACTCTCCCATGGCTTTACCGAACCATGTACACACATGTATTAACTTGTTTTTCCTAAGAGAGAATTAAGGGTGTTTTACTATTACTGACATTATTTTTCAAATATATTTCATCTTATTTCAGCGAAAAAAACGTGCTACTGCCCCTTTAAGATATCACTTAAATTATGCAAAAACGCATTTCATATAAGTCAAAGGTCTTATAGGTATTTTTTAGCCGGACACTGTCACGACTTATGAAAGTGTGTAACATAATTTTATTCCCTTTAAAGGGTCCCTTTTCTTATTGAAATAACGAGATCTCACAAAATGGAAAAGAAATGTCACCAATTATAATCCATTTCCCATCCTCGAATTAGTAAAAGGTGTTCACACTAAAATGGTCGCTAATAGTTTTCGTTTAATACATTTACCATGAAATATATAACCATGATTAATGCATTATTCTAATAAATACATAATGACGGTTATGAATGTGTCAGTGACCAATCTACATGTAAGTCTGTAAAGTGTCCTGGCAAATCAATTCAGTAAAACATGTTAATGCCCTACATGTACAGTTCGTGTTACCTTGCGATTATCGGAATAATAGAAAAGAAGAGGAAGAAGAAGAAGAAGAAGAAGAGGAGGACAAAATATAAAATTATTTTATTATAGTGTCAATTGTTATATCTAAAAAAAGGGACACACATAAGACATTGTTAAAAGTAACATCCGGCCTAAAGGCCTACGAGACACTGAATATACATTAAAATCAAATATATTCTAGATATAAAATAATACTGATACAATATATACATATTAAAATACATAAATGACCTATAATAAAGAAACGTACACAAAGATATTTCATACACACATTTTTAATATGCTTATATGCAGTCACACATATCCACGTGCAGACACATACACACACACTTACATACAATAATACGGACACTTACACACACATATACACGTAACATACACTAATATAGACACATACTTATGCGTAAACAACAGACACCGATCCGGAAATACATACAAAAGTACATACGTAACATACATACATGATACATACATACATGTATTCATGCATACATAACATACCCAAACATGTACAATTATGTACGCTTATAGAGGCAATAAATGGCAATACACTGCGCAGACACTATGAACCCAAAGCTGACCACCGCCATGCTATTCTGGATCCATCAATGACAGTTTGTGTAACAATGTGTTACCATGTTAGTGAGAAAAGCTTATTCCCAAGGCATTCCTGTTTTCAGGATGGGATGCATGGCAACAGCTTCCACTTATCGGACAACCCTGCATGCCCACATGTGGGGACGGTACCCGACCAGTAACGTTTGTCAGAGTATGTTTAGGCCTACCGTCGTCTTGTATTGGGGGAAGCACCAAGGTAGAAGAACAGAACTGCACTAACGGTCCATGCCTTGGTAAGATATTGTATCTTTTCATCCTTGATTCTTTTTTGTGTTATCATTATATCAATTATTGGTCCAAGAGTAATTGAGGGGTTCAGATGACAGGTTTAAACGACAATAAAATGCATCCGAACTCTTCAAAAGGCAAGGATGTAGTGTTCCTGATGACTGAACTTATTATAGAAAACACGATATATATAGTACATGAAATCTGTGAGTTTGGTAACAGACTGTACATTTAACTGAAAACCGAGCAAATTTCGAGTTTGGTTTCGCAGCCAACTGCAACCATTTGTTTTAACAGCATCAAACTACACAGTTCAACATACAACTTATCCTTAACTTAACCAAATTTAGTTACAGAATGAACGTATGATGCAATAACAGAATGTGCCTTAACATTAATGCACTGAGGTCCAAATTATGATTTCATTCTTACAAAAACATTAAAAAAATAAACGCATATTTGTTTCGTTTCATGTATTTCTCTGAAATGTTTTTATACCCCCGCTACGAAGTAAGCGGGGGTATATAGCGGTCATTCCGTCCGTCCGTCCGTCCATCCGTCCGTCCTTCCGTCCTGTCGATTTTCTCAAAAACCGTAAAAGGTAAATCAACCAAACTTTATACAGTTGTTAACCATGTTCTTCCGATCGCGCACAAACAATTTTCAATTTTCTGAGATTTAATTTTTTTGTCGTTTCCATGGAAACGTCACTTTTTGGACTTAGTTTTATTGTGTTCAATGGGGACAAGTTCTCTCAGATACTGTTGAACCTAGGTGAATGAAATTTTGGTTGTGAGTACTCATGACCATACTCTTTATCGAATTCGAAAACCAGTTCCGAAATATTATTTTTGACGGAGTTATGGCCCTTGAATCCGAAATTGAACTTAGTACCAAAAGAACTGTGATGCTCCAATGGGGACAAGTTTTCTCGGAAACTATTACATCTAGGTGAATGAAATTTAATATGGATTTAGTCCATAGGATACCCTTCATCGAGTTTAAAATCCATTTCCGAAGTATTAATTTTTTTTACGGAGTTATGGCCCTTGAATCCGAAATTGAACTTAGTACCAAAAGAGCTGTGATGCTCCAATTGGGACAAGTTTTCTCTGAAACTACATGTAGTACATCTAGGTGAATGAAATTTAACATGTACGTAGTCCAGGTGATACTCTTCATCGAGTTCACAGTCCAGTTCCGAAATATTATTTTTTACAGAGTTATGAAGCCCTTGAATCTGTAATTGAACTTGGTACAAATTACCGGTGTGATGCTCTAAAGGGAAAATTAAGTTGCCTGAAAAATATTACATCTGGGTAATGGAATTTTGTAATAACAAAGCCAGTTCCCAAAATTATTTTGGACAATATTATGCTGCTTGAAGCTGTTTTTTAAACATAGTAACCTGCACATCTATAATTCTCAATGGACGGATAGCGGATGGCGGGGGTATGTGGGCCATGCTCACTTTTTTCTTGTTAATAACAGCTGTTTACTTCGAAAGAATTGCCGTTATTTTTTTTCAATTTGGCTTTCAAAAAGTTTGTTTTGTTAAAATTGAATTAATTATCTCACCAAATTTCGCTCGAAATTTCATATTATCAATCATGGTTAATTGACTGTAATCATTCATGCCACAAACATATCAGACGTTTACGATCCAGTTTAAACCATCTTACATTAATTTGAGAATTGATTTACAAAGTATGTGTAAAACATTTCCCTGTGATATCCCACAAAACTGAATCAACTATTCAATATTACTCATCATGGCCTTGTTTACCTTTCAGTGTCAGGTGGTAAGTTACATTTTCTTATATTGATAAACCCATTTAATTTTGCTCTAATTAGAGGGCTACTCCTTAAACGATTTGACATTTAGTCTGAGTTTCCAAATGATAAACCTTGACGAATAAGAGTGACATTGAGTTGAATGCAATAAGGACATCAGTAAACTATGATGAAATCAATTTCAGTGGGGTGCTCTACTCCAAAAAAGAAAGAAACATAACATATTATACTTAGTCAATGTTACTTAACTTTTCATCTCGACTTATCAGAGCAACCTTGTAAAACTTCTGGATTGGAACTGCCGCTATATACATCTTTTAACGACGACGACAACGTGGTCGTCACCAATGGTGATGATGATGATGATGATGATGGTGATGATGATGATGATCCTAAAGGAAAACCTATTTCAACTTAACAATCGAATTACCTCTAGTCTTGATATACCTTATCGTATTATTATTCAAATGACTCATGTGCACAAAGCTTCACCGCAAACACCCCGAGAAGCCTCTAACAGCAGTTAGCTCTGTGGTCTGATGTTATCATTTGTCGAATGAGGTTCTGTGCAGGTGAGTGTTGATCTGTTCATTCAATATGTGTATATACTTATACGGCTTCGTTGGCAGCTTTCTTCTCCATGGACCTCAATAATGTGATTGTGGACGAAGGACAAAATATTGTCCTAACTGGAATGCTTAGTGAGGCGGTGTCGGACACCTATCAATGGCGTCGCAACGGAGACCAGTTAACTGAAAGTGGAAGAGTTAGATTTCAAGTCGATGGCAGGACTTACACGCTGAGTATATCTGATGCCCGAGCCACAGACGCAGGGGCATACACGCTGACTGTAGGCTCGACAACATCAAGCGCCGACGTTATAGTCAATGAACGTAAGTCGTCCAACGTTCGTCAGGTCAATCTATCTCAACTCAAGTCCGTTCTCCCAACGGTACAACAGTGCAAAACGGGTCATATGTTTCGGTTATAGCAAACAAATCATAGTTGCAGATATAATAATACGGATTATTTCCAGACTTTTTATCCAATATAAATTACGCATTGACCGAATTACTTCAAAGATCTTAGCATTGAACATGAGAACTTCTTAATAATATTTCGACTATGTCTGATATATCTTGTAAATAATGTTTACATATGAAAATAACACACATCAAGATTCACACATTAAACGAGAAAACCTTATCCAACGTTCCTGTTTCACCAAAAAGAGACTTACCGTTGGCAATGATCACATCTACAACGTTAACGTTTCCTGAAAATTCAATCTATTCTACTTGATTGCGAAATTGATAGTTCTAACAAGGTAACAAAGTATCTTATCTAGGTGTCTTCTAAAATGAAATATATCAGAATACGTTGTTATCAACATGAATTTAATAAACTTGTACCCGCGGCATGCCCAGAACAGTTTACGTTAATCAACGGGTGCTGCTATTTTTCATATCGTAAAAGACAAATATGGGATTTTATTTATTACCTCAAATAATTCTTCAATCCCTGAACATGGAACAAAGCATGTAATGTAAACATGTAATGACGCCATCGGCAATTATAAGAGTATTGAAGTACATCATTCGACAATTACACAGTCCGTTCCATTTCACCGTGAGACAACAGAAACGCAAATATACACATAATTTCATTCATAAGAGTATGGTACTTAATATTTTGTATCTGTTCAGACACACATGGGGTGCTGATATTGCCTTTTCTAAGTGTTTTAACAACGTTTGCTATTAAAAGGGGCAGTAGCACGTTTTTTGCAAAAATTATTTTTTCAAATTTCTCATTTATAATGATAAAATTGCATGGCGGCCATTTTATTGTGAACATATTTTATTATTTCAAATGACAAAAATGATTCCAATGGCTTTTCTAAGCCATGTACACTCATTTATAACTTGATTTTACGAAAAGAAAAGGGTATTTTACGATTGGTGAACTTATTTTTCAAATACATTTCATCGACTTATTTGAGCGAAAAAACGTGCTACAGCGCCTTTAAGGGAACATTTATGAAATATCGAAATATGTTAGTATAAGATGTTGTCGGTATATTGTATATTGGAATCAATGACGCAACGTTGCTGTAGGATGCACTACATCAAGCCAGAAAACCATATTTCACTCTCTGACTAAGGCGATTTAAAAACATGACCATATATTTATTCAGATATTACAAATTAATTGTAGTTGGCTTCAAGGAACATACTGTATCAATCCCTCATGGATTAACATATTTTGCAGATATGTATAGGTTAATCACCCTCACAAGGTGGTTGTTGAAATCAACTACCGCAGTGAGGGTGATTAAACGACTTACACCACTAAGGCGACTTACACCACTAAGGCAGGTTATGTCCCCAACCATTTCTAAAAATTTGCCCTAGTGGTGTAAGTTGGTATCGATCCCTTTGTCCCTAAATGTATGTTTCAACCTAGCGTTCGCTTGAGTAACACTTGTCAAATGATAAAAATCATACTTTATCTTCACGTCTATAATGGTAACATCTGTCACGTTTCTGTCAAGCGGTTTATTTATTTCATCTCAGGTGGCTTCGCTATGGATCTCAACGATGTGTCTGTGGCAGCCGGTCAAACTATAACTGTTGTTGGCATGCTAAGCGATGTAGTTACAGACAACTATGTATGGCGTCGGGGCAATGTAAACCTTGTCCAAGGTGGGAGGATTTCCTTCAGTGTAGAGGGCTCCACCTACACCTTGACCATCACGGACGCACGCGGGACCGACGCTGGAGAATACACACTGGCAGTTGGTTCCCGATCTTCAACAGCCTATGTCGATGTTCTGCAAAGTAAGTCATCCAGCAGCGCAAGAGCAGGTTAGATGCAAAATTAATGTATCAAAAGTGGGATGGGGTGATATTGATTTATCAACAGTTGGGTGGGTTGATATTGATTTATCAACAGTGGGGTGGGGTGATATTGATTTATCAACATTGGGTTGGGGTGATATTGATTAATCAACAGTGGGTTGGGGTGACATTTATTTATCAACAGTGGGGTGGAGTGATATTGATTTATTAAAAGTTGGGTGGAGTGATATTGATTTATTAAAAGTGGGTTGGGGTGATATTGATTTATCAACAGTGGGGTGGGGTGATATTGATTTATTAAAAGTGGGGTGGATAATATTGATTTATCAAAAGTTGGGTGGGGGTGATATTGATTAATTAAAAATGGGTGGGATGATATTGATCTATCAACAGTGGGGTGGGCTGACATTGATCTATCAACATTGGGGTGGGATGATATTGATTTATCAACAGTGGGTTGGGGTGACATTGATTTATCAACAGTGGGTGGGTTGATATTGATTATCAAAAGTTGGGTGGGGTGATATTGATTTATTAAAAATGGTTGGGTGATATTGATTTATCAACAGGGGGTGGGGTGATATTGATTGATAAACAGTGGGGTGGAGTGATATTTATTTATCAACAGTGGGGTGGAGTGATATTGATTTATTAAAAGTGGGTTGGAGTGATATTGATTTATTAAAAGTGGGGTGGAGTGATATTGATTTATTAAAAGTGGGGTGGAGTGATATTGATTTATTAAAAGTGGGTTGGATTGATATTGATTTATCAACAGTGGGGTGGGTTGATGTTGATTTATCAAAAGTTGGGTGGGGTGATATTGATTTATTAAAAATGGTTGGGTGATATTGATTTATCAGCAGGGGGTGGGGTGATATTGATTGATAAACAGTGGGGTGGAGTGATATTTATTTATCAACAGTGGGGTGGAGTGATATTGATTTATTAAAAGTGGGTTGGAGTGATATTGATTTATTAAAAGTGGGGTGGAGTGATATTGATTTATTAAAAGTGGGGTGGAGTGATATTGATTTATTAAAAGTGGGTTGGATTGATATTGATTTATCAACAGTGGGCTGGGGTGATGTTGATTTATCAAAAGTGGGGTGATGTGGATCCGATATTGGAGATTAATATATCAACAGGGTAATCTTGAATTGGGAAATGCTTTTTTTTTTTTTTATATCTGTGTACTACACGTACATGGTAAGTACTGTATGTACTACATTTTGGCTACATTCGTTTTTGTTGTGTCTTTCCTTTAATTTCATTTGGAATCCCTTTATGTTTTTTTCAGATGTCGCAGGTATGGATGGCGTAAAGCAACACTTCATTTTTCTGTGTTATCGGTGATAAATACTGCTTAGCCCTGTAGCGCAGTCTGCAGTAAGTTAGCTTGTCACAGTCGGTATGGGTGCTTCTTTTAAAAACCTTTTGATATATCACTGAGACAAATTGATCTAAGGCATTAAGTATGTAATATTTTTTTCTGGGAGTATACAGAGATCATTTCGGCCGCCCAGTCCTTCCACCAGCTCATTGTTTGGAAATATCGTAAGGTGTACATGTACCAACCTTGTACGGTTATTAACCATGTTCTGAGTCGTTCTTATTACATTCTGTGGTTTCAAGTGTTTTTAGTTTTCATAGCAATATAACTCAGTCTCATTTGACTTATTTTGGGTTCAAAGGGAACACGTTTTCTATATCAGATCTAAATGACTGCAGTGTTGGGTGCGGGTACTTCTAGTGATGCTATTGAGTGGGTTCGAAAGCAAGTTGCAACAAATTACTTTTCACATAGGTAGATAGATAGATCTGTGTTAAAAAGTAATTTTTTTATAGCTATTATGCTCAATTGATTCAAAGCGAAAGGTGGGGTATGTACGTCTTGCTTATATTTATCTTGATACACGACATTTCGGAGTATATTACTTAATATCTTGATACACGACATTTCGGAGTATATTACTTAAAAGCATATACTATACAAGCCACTGTTTATTCATCAATCAAGTATATGCTCCCCTCATGTTTATATTGCAAGTCCTCATTTTCCCCCCTTATCATGCATTTATACTCTCCCTGGGTTTCCCCACAATTGTTTGTTTTGTTTGATAATTATTCAAAATCAATACATGGTTTACAATTCAATGCATCCATACTATCTGTGACAATGGCGTGGCGCAGAGGGCTTCTTAGTAGCGCGTTAGCAGAAAACATTTGAGATACATTTAGTTTCATCTATATTTTACTTACTCAGTTACGTAGAACATAGAAGCTAACCTATAAGTCTTAAATATGTGGATATTTAAAAATACAACAACTGTTGTTGTTCAAGAACAACACATGTGATGTGAGGTTTGAGTCACTTGACTTCATAATATCACCTGTATGAGTATTTCAATACAGGTGTCAAACACTAAATCTTCAGAATTCCTTCCCCCCAAACTTGTTAAATAAGTTTTTAAAAAATATATTAAGTAAAACAAATTGTTGATAGTTGTTGAATTGCAAAATTGCTCATTTTACCCTCAAGTGCGCAGATGTAGGCATGTCTAAGTCATTGTTAACGCTGGATATGTCTATTCATAACGCTTTTTGATGAATAATACGCGGCTAGGTTTCAAGTCATTATGCGATTGATTTTAAAGGCGCCGTAGCACGTCTTGCTTAATTGATTTCACATAAAGGCAAATAAGTGTTAAGATAAGATAAGTGTCCATTTCCCATCGAGCGGCCATTTTAATGTGTTCACTGTGTTGCCGCACGTAGGAAGTTCAAGTCATCTGATTGGTGTAGCGATATCTAAACACCCAATGAAGAACTTAAATATAGAACAATGATGGAATGGTCAACCATATTGCTGTTTGAAATCTGAAAATCTTGAATGACCTACAAATCTACCTCTCACACTGACGAGTTCCACAAAAGTGTCGCTTTATACGTCGCAACATTTTCTTTCAATACCGATAACCGAGTTTTATGCATACGGCTTATCAGTCGTGCAAAAAGATGTTTTACCCTCTAATGTAACAATATATTCTTCCTTACCCAAGCGGGCAAAAATATGCCGGGTATTAAAGTTTTCATAATGGTCATGGGAATTACAGTTTTTCTAAATATAACTTGCAATTTGATTGGTTGACGGAAGTACTTTACGCCAATTCATGAATTGCTTAGCTGTCCTGTTTTAGTTAAATCATATAGATGAACAATTTCGAGCATACCTATTTCAAGTCACACTACAGTCAAACATATACAATAGAAAATCATGTTGAATCTGTGTTCCCGAGGCCGTAAATACAGTAGTAAATTTGCAAGGCGAAGCAGCATGTGAGACTCGCCGGCTGAACTGCCGTGACGTCCATATTCTGTGAATGTCATTAACTATGACGTCATTTAGTGACGTAATTACATTCCTACATGTATCTTGTATTGGAACTGAACAATTGTTAGTTTACGTTTGACTTAGTTTCTCTCATTCTGCGATAATGTTTACAAGTTGTTTATTATGTTCGAAATTCTTTTTGGGAATAAAGTTCATCAATTACACCGGAATCTTACTGAAAAAAAGAGCTTTAGTAGCCAACTATTTAGATGCGCGTATCTTCAAGGTGTGAGAAAGTTCATGAATGGCGTGTGATTATATAATTTGTATTTTACATACTAATCTGAGATGGTGATGTGGCGTTCTATTTTTCGAATTTTACGCATTAAAATGAACTTGGGTAAGAAAAAGAATTAAAAAAATTCTGTGCTCGGAATTACGGATTATCTGTCCCTCGTGAATTTTTATGTCGAACTCCTCGCTAAAGCTCGGAGTTTATCAAAATAATTAACTCGGGACAGATAATCCGTAATTCATCGCAATTCATAATTGACAAATTTTAGAAAAAAATAATATGCAAAAAAGCGCCTTTAAGGAAGCTAACTTTTATTTTTAAATTGTTACATTGCCGCCTTGGACTTGGAATTTATGATGTTATTATAACAAATTGATTTCTTTGGTTATATATATTAATACGTGACTATCACAGTTGAAAAATGATATGATTATGTTCTGTCGTAACATTAAGATTAAACATGTTTTTCTTTTATTGCAATCTCATAAAAATATTATATTATCACGATAACCATCATGACTACATTTATTATTTAACACGGACAAACAACTACCATTACTTTTGGAATCAATATTCATATTTTACGCACGCTTCCTCTCCTCACAGTATGCGAGTCAAACCTTGACGTTATGCTGGCAATCGACGGATCCAGCAGCATTGGGAGACCAGCTTTCTTTGACTTCGTCATCCCAGCACTACAGGGCTTTGTAACTCGTTTCTTTGTACCCGGCACTGACCGCCGCCTGGGATATGTTTTGTATAGCAACGACGTCACTAGCGCAGTGTCACTTTCAGACAATGTGAATTCCATAAATAGTTCGTTGGGCTCCGAAACGCTTCCGAACCGTGACACATACACGGGTAAAGCTCTTGAAAGGGTGAATAGTATTTTCGCCGAGTCAGTCAGAGTTGGTGCCAAAAGAGTTGCTATTGTAATCACTGATGGACAATCGATTGATGCTGCGAAAACCCAAGAGCAGGGACGTTTACTTAAACAACTTGGCATTGAGGTTATTGTGGTGGGTGTCTCCGACGATGTAGACATGGTCGAGCTTACAGGTTTAGCCTCAAGCCCTGAGGATGTTAAGAATATTAATGATATAGAGGACCTAGCAACTATTCTGAACTCCCTTATTGAATGTGGTAAGTAATTCGTTCATACCTCTATGTAATAGTTAATGTACAATAACGCCTGGATTCAAAGCTGAAGTTATCGAGAAAAGTAAAAACATGTATATATCTTTTAAATTCCCCATGCTTGGAACGATTCACTCAAAAGGCAATGCTTTGTTTTATGTATTTGTTCGATTTCGTATTTGTTCGTAAATACATTATACATTTCTATGTTTTTGTTTAAGATAACTTCTGCCTTTTCGTAAAATGGCACATGCATTTAATATAATCAATTAAAACATATGAAGTTCAACTATTGACATTATACAATTGTTGACTTCAGTTGAGGTGAATCAAATGGTTATAGCCGAGGTGAACATAACTTTCCGAGGTCGATAAACCATTTGATTCACCGATAACTGAAGTCAATAACTGTTTTATTATATGGTACATGAAGGTGTATTTTTTTTCAACAATTCATTTTTTTAAAATATTTTTTTCACAAAAGGTTCCTTTTTTCTAATTTTGCTTGAAGTTAATGACAATTTACACTTTGAAAACAAAAACTTTATTCTTAAATATCTAAACATTAATTAAACAGCCCTCCTCGCAGCGGTGATCTATTTTTAGCTCCAGGTCATTGGATTGTTATGTCGACCTCGCGTGATGCTTCCCGCGGTCAACATAACGTTAGATCATTGTCGATGACCACCCGTCTCGGCCAATCAGAAAACAGAACACTCGTAGCGTTTAAAGGGCGATAACTTGTCCATATTCTAGATGTATATTTCGGCCTTTATTGAAATCAAAATTTCTATTCTTCGCTAATGTACTAATTATCGCTTTCTCCCATCATGCATGTTAAACTTTCTTTCACACACGTGCAATTGTAACTGACTAAGTATGCAGAATCCAGTGGTTAACAATGGTGTATGCGATCATTTTTTGGAGCACAGTAACATGGCATTATGTCATTTTCTAACACCCCCAGAACCAACATGGGGTGAGTGGAGGTTTAACAGGTCAACTAACTGCAGCGCCTCCTGTGGGGGAGGGAGTCGGATCAGGACCTTTGTACGCGACTGTCGGAACGAGACACCGGAAAAAACCTGCCTGGGCATCTCTACTCGGGAGGAGAGCATGGCATGCAACACTCAATCTTGTCCACGTACGTTAGCATCAACTCAAACAATACAAATATTAATAATTATGATGATAATAATGATATTGGAATTTAAAGAGTACCTTTCTTTCTTCTAGACTGTTCAGTGGCGCTCATGTAAGTGTGATCCTAACCTCGAGCACTCATTGGTACTCCCCATTCATGGGCGTGCATTTGACACACCCGAACATAGCGAAGATGTCAGGGTTCAGTTATTTATCAACATATTAAAGACTTCCTTTGCCATACTAGGTAAAACGTGATTTCAGTCTATGGAGTGATATTGAAGAATATACCATATTATTATTTTGAAAAGTTACTGTGAAGTAGAAATAACTCCCTTTCCAGTTTCTCTGGTTTCAAATACAAGATTGGATGCGTTCTTTCCAAAATCTCTGATTACTCCTTTGCTTTCGCTCTGTCAGAATGGGGCATATGGAGGGAAACCGGAAGTCCAAGTGCATGCAGTGCCACATGTGGGATTGGCTTAAGGATCAGAAAGTTCACCCGGGACTGTCTGTTCGAAACTCCAACAAGCACCTGCACGAATGGGTCGAGCACTAGGCAGACGAGTGAAAACTGTAACGACAGATCTTGCCCAGGTGAGACACAGGAGCAGGAAGTTTCACAAGGGTGAACACAACACAAATTACAAATTACAAATAAGGCTCGATACGCTCTAATTGTCGCTGCCAATCACAGAAACGCAAAGGATATGAACACTGTTCGCCATTGATGTGTTCTTGTTAGCAAAGTCTGTTGACTGGAACAAATCCAGGGGTACAGTGAAGCGCAACAAAGTATCCTGGTTTCCAGGATGGTAATGCGTGGCGACGTCAATACAAGGACGTCCGAGGGAGACGGAGACTATAAGTACACACCTGTTTGTTTGATATCACCATCATCCTGTAACTCATATTCGAACTTTCTTTCACTTCTTGTTTGCTGCATCATTGATATAATTCATAACCATTTTCTTTAAAAAAATGTATTAAATATATTACCTGTTGTACTCGTATGTGCTTTACAATGGTTATTTTTATTTAAATGAGTATAAGGAGAAACCATGATACCGAGAATATGGTAAGATTGTGGACCGTTATATCAAGGAAAATACCCGAGGATGCGAAGCATGCGAGGGTTATTCCTGACTATCAGGGTCTACAACCGTACCGTATCCGAGGTCAAATGGTTTCTCTATATTATCAACCGTTTTTAAGTGTAAAACAGGCTTTGTTATCGCGTTATATTGAGGATCCCTGGTAAATAGAGTCGTTCATAAAATGCTTCTTTGGAACATAAACTCCCTGTGTACATCCGCGCTATATAAGTTGCTTCTGTACCGTGGAAAAAGACATGGAAAAGTGTAAACTTTGACATTCAAAAATATAATGAAATTCACCAGCCACAGATACAGTTTGACATAATTTACAAGTTCAATCACATCGTGGTGTGCTGTCCAAGCGGCCAGTTTCAATGGGTTGATTGTGATTACATGTAATGTATCTTAGTAATGGTATGGAGATTCGCTTTAGGAAGGATAGAGTGACTTCATGAGCTGTCTTTATCAATTCACAGTATGGTCAGCGTGGAGTCAGCCCGGCACAGTGAGTGGGTGTTCTCAGTCCTGTGGGGGAGGAACTCGGACCAGGGTCTTTAATCGAAATTGTGTAAACGGTCTGTCATTAAACGAATGTGGCCTCCAAAACACAAAATCCGAACAGGAGGATTGTAACACTCAAGTGTGTCCAGGTATGCTTCTAGACAAACCAATATAAGCTGCATGCTTCCAGACAGACCAATATAAGCTGCATGCTTCTAGACATACCAATATAAGCTGCATGCTTCTAGACAGACCAATATAAGCTGCATGCTTCCAGACAGACCAATATAAGCTGCATGCTTCTAGACAGACCAATATAAGCTGCATGCTTCTAGACAGACCAATATAGGCTGCATGCTTCTAGACAGACCAATATAAGCTGCATGCTTCTAGACAGACCAATATAAGCTGCATGCTTCTAGACAGACTGATATAAGTTGCATGATTCTTGACAGACCAATATAAGCTGCATGCTTCTAGACAGACCAATATAAGCTGCATGCTTCTAGACAGACTGATATAAGTTGCATGCTTCTTGACAGACCAATATAAGCTGCATGCTTCTAGACAGACCAATATAAGCTGCATGCTTCTAGACAGATCAATATAAGCTGCATTCTTCTAGACAGACCAATATAAGCTGCATGCTTCTTGACAGACCAATATAAGCTGCATGCTTCTAGACAGACCAATATAAGCTGCATGCTTCTAGACAGACCAATATAAGCTGCATGCTTCTAGACAGACCAATATAAGCTGCATGCTTCTAGACATACCAATATAAGCTGCATGCTTCTAGACAGACCAATATAAGCTGCATGCTTCCAGACAGACCAATATAAGCTGCATGCTTCTAGACAGAGCAATATAAGCTGCATGCTTCTAGACAGACCAATATAAGCTGCATGCTTCTAGACAGACCAACATAAGCTGCATGCTTTTAGACAGACCAATATAAGCTGCATGCTTCTAGACAGACCAATATAAGCTGCATGCTTCTAGACAGATCAATATAAGCTGCATTCTTCTAGACAGACCAATATAAGCTGCATGCTTCTTGACAGACCAATATAAGCTGCATGCTTCTAGACAGACCAATATAAGCTGCATGCTTCTAGACAGACCAATATAAGCTGCATGCTTCTAGACAGACCAATATAAGATGCATGCTTCTAGACAGACCAATATAAGCTGCATGCTTCTAGACAGACCAATATAAGATGCATGCTTCTAGACAGACCAATATAAGCTGCATGCTTCCAGACAGACCAATATAAGCTGCATGCTGCTAGACAGACCAATATAAGCTGCATGCTTCTAGACAGACCAAACGTTATTATACCAAGTTGAATGATCTTTGCAACATTATCCTTCTCGTTTACTTTCCCTATTTTCCGATAATGAAATGATCTATTTGTCCCAGGAAAATGTCATAAGACTTTTAAAAGTAGTTGTAACATTAGTAAACTTTTGCGATAGTTTTTAAGTGTATGTAAGTAAACGCTGTCCTTGAAAGTTCCCATTGTAAAGGTGATCTACATAGTCTCGGCTCCATTTTTGGAATTTTCAATTTTTTTCAATTTTTTTTCATAAACTCTGCTGTTGGTTGAAAAGAGACTGACCTGACGTGCAGTATAAGAGATAAAACAATTTAACTGAATGTATATGTTTTTTTAATTTGATAAATGACGCATTTTATATACTACATGTATGTCATTCCAACCCTGTAACGAGTCCGTGTACTGCCACTTGTTGTTATAAGAAACATGTTAATATCAAGATATCTTGCTATTCTCATCGATGATGACTAAATATTACCTGTCATGGTGAATACACATGTTGACGTTATGTTCAGCTGTGTGGTCCCAATGGAGTGTGACAAGAGGTGAATGCAGTGAGCTGGAGTGTGGTAGCACAGGGACTCTGATCGTCACTAGAGTGCGCCAATGCCTTGCGGGCGACTGCCAAGATCAGACTGAGACGTTCACAGAGGCTTGCAATAGAAGGAACTGTTTGGGTGAGTGCATAGATATTGGCTCCAATGGACGCCAGGGTTTCAGTTCTATAATCCCGAACCTAGGTATATAGGATTACACATTTCTATATTTCTGTCCGTTTGTTAAACAAACTTTTAGCATAACTTATGATTGATGAGTGATAGACCTTTTATACTTGACATGTGAATTCCTTGTCATATGACATTTCGGAAATCCATACTATTTTACTTTATGACCTATGACCTTGGTAAAGGAATATTTTACCACGGTCTTACTTTTGAATTCCGTCACTGGTGGGTTTTTCATACAGGTGCAGACCCTGTTGTGGAACCTTTCGGATAATGTTATAACTTTTGACGCTGTAGGTATGGACACGGTGCAGAAATTATACTCTCGAAAGTTTAACTTTGGCGAAAACTTTTGATTGATCATTGAAAGTCGTTTGATCATTCACTCGAGGCATTATTAATTTTACCTTGTGAACATTTAACATTTTATATATTATCCAAACTAGAGTTATATACTTAAATATGAGTCATCAGTATAGAACAAAAACATCTGCTACCAGTCTGTTGCTCTTGAGTTATTTGGAAACCCCCGTTTACTAGAGTTCAAGCCTTACGTTTACAAAGCTCACTTAGAATAGGCAAGTGTTTATCCGAAGGTACAGATTGTACCTTATTCGAACAGAGTCTCTTAATACACGATCACCAAATTTGTTATTAATAACGGATTGGGTTCTACTCCAAGAACATTGTTTATAAACATCAGACATCCAAATGTTGTCAATTTCAAACAAAACCCACTTTGCATATTGCTCTGTCCCTGTTTTTAAAGTTATCTACATCAATCATCGACCGAGTTTAAGTACTTTTCATTGGCCTATGATGGATGGATACAAATGTAGGTTGAGCTATTGTTTTTCTGTTTGATTAAAATAATGCATTTTGTGACCTTTTATGTGATCGTTTAGATTGGGATGCACTGACAGTAATTGATTCTCATGTCGTAACACAATAAAGTTATTTTTCAGCAGTTAATACTGTTAACGAGGTCATCGTGAGAGAAGGTGACACAGCGCTCCTTCCCGCAGCGGTAATCGCAGTTGGTCTGTCTGGTGGTCAATGGTTCAGGAATGGCTTCTTGGTCAATGGCTTCAGATTTACCTCCCTTTCTCAAGGCTTTAACCGCTCGCTGATCATTTCGAACGCTGAGATGAATGATGCTGGCACATATTTGTATGTTCGCGGCGATGAAACTATTCAAGTCAGGCTGGTCGTTATACCGAATGTTGGTGAGTATTTAAGATTAGATCAATTTGGATATGTTCCGTGGAGACTTTATTAAATGCTCTCATATGTATATTTATGCTTTTTATACATGGTTAGCTTTTATTTCGGAGTCTGTTTGTTGAATATTAATAACGAAAACTCACGTACGTTTATATCCTCTGAAAATTTCGCCTCCAGTGCTCATCATACTTTCTTTTCAATAGCTATTGATATCAATAAATGATATAATATTGCACTCTGCTCATATACTGTTTAAATCAAAAGGGACTAAATGTATATAATTATTTTCATTTATGAAATAGTGAATCCTTCTTAAATAATGATTATGATATCGATTTCTGCTTATTGCATTTGTTCCCAAACATGACTCTACCTTATCAACACTGTAACATAGACCTTAAGCTGTCAGTGATCGGCGAGATCAGTTTCGCTGGAAACAATTGTAAAATCTCCAAATAACGACCTGTCAGTGATCAGTCTTTACATGCACGCCTATCCCTTGAATGAGAACTAAAGGGCCTTTAATACGTAGCATGTGTATCCCTAGAATGAGTTATTATACCAAGTTGAATGATCTTTGCAACATTATCCTACTCGTTTTCTTTCCCTATTTTCCGATAATGAAATGATCTTTTTGTCCCAGGAAAATGTCATAAGACTTTTAAAAGTTGTTATAATATTAGTAAACTTTTGCGATAGTTTTTAAGTGTATTTAAGTAAACGCTGTCCTTGAAAGTCCCCATTGTAAAGGTGATCTACATAGTGTCGGCTCCATTTTTGGAAATAAATTATTATTTATTTGTTCATAAACTCTGCTGTTGTGGAAAAGAAACTGACCTGACGTACAGTATTAGAGATAAAAAAAATTAACTGAATGTATATGGGTTTTTTTAATTTGATAAATCGAAGTGACGCATTTTATATGCTACATTTATTACTCACCCGTTCAAGATATCGCAGTTTAATAAATCTACCATGTTGTTACACTTAGTGTAATAACATTGCGTGCTGTCGATTGACGTGACGTCATAATGGCAAAAATATGACGTCACAATGTCAGCGCCGCGGTCGCAATGGAGTTTGCCCCTTTTTGACGAGTTTGTGGAATTAAGTGGCATTTAAATCAGTGAGTAATAAATACGATACTAAACTCGCTTCCGTTTAATAACATATTACGAAACTCGTGAGATGGTATTTGTATTTTCGCTCGTTGAATACAAACTGCTCACTCGTTTCATAAATATGTTATTAAACGGAACGTCATTTAGTATTCTCTATGTATGTCATTTCAACCCTGTAACGAGTCCGTGCACTGCTACTTGTTGTTATAAGAAACATGTTAATATCAAGATATCTTGCTATTCTCATCGATGATGACTAAATATTACCTGTCATGGTGAATACACATGTTGACGTTATGTTCAGCTGTGTGGTCCCAATGGAGTGTGACAAGAGGTGAATGCAGTGAGCTGGAGTGTGGTAGCACGGGGACTCTGATCGTCACTAGAGTGCGCCAATGCCTTGCGGGCGACTGCCAAGATCAGACTGAGACGTTCACAGAGGCTTGCAATAGAAGGAACTGTTTGGGTGAGTGCATAGATATTGGCTCCAATGGACGCCAGGGTTTCAGTTCTATAATCCCGAACCTAGGTATATAGGATTACACATTTCTATATTTCTGTCCGTTTGTTAAACAAACTTTTAGCATAACTTATGATTGATGAGTGATAGACCTTTTATACTTGACATGTGAATTCCTTGTCATATGACATTTCGGAAATCCATACTATTTTACTTTATGACCTATGACCTTGGTAAAGGAATATTTTACCACGGTCTTACTTTTGAATTCCGTCACTGGTGGGTTTTTCATACAGGTGCAGACCCTGTTGTGGAACCTTTCGGATAATGTTATAACTTTTATCACTGTAGGTATGGACACGGTGCAGAAATTATACTCTCGAAAGTTTAACTTTGGCGAAAACTTTTGATTGATCATTGAAAGTCGTTTGATCATTCACTCGAGGCATTAGTAATTTTACCTTGTGAACATTTAACATTTTATATATTATCCAAACTAGAGTTATATACTTAAATATGAGTCATCAGTATAGAACAAAAACATCTGCTACCAGTCTGTTGCTCTTGAGTTATTTGGAGACCTCCGATTGCTAGAGTTCAAGCCTTACGTTTACAAACCTCACTTAGAATAGGCAAGTGTTTATCCAAGGTACAGATTGTACCGTATTCGAACAGAGTCTGTTAATACACGATCACCAAATTTGTTATTAATAACGGATTGGGTTCTACTCCAAGAACATTGTTTATAAACATCAGACATCCAAATGTTGTCAATTTCAAACAAAACCCACTTTGCATATTGCTCTGTCCCTGTTTTTAAAGTTATCTACATCAATCATCGACCGAGTTTAAGTACTTTTCATTTGCCTATGATGGATGGATACAAATGTAGGTTGAGCTATTGTTTTTCTGTTTGATTAAAATAATGCATTTTGTGACCTTTTATGTGATCGTTTAGATTGGGATGCACTGACAGTAATTGATTCTCATGTCGTAACATGTCGTAAGTTATTTTTCAGCAGTTAATACTGTTAACGAGGTCATCGTGAGAGAAGGTGACACAGCGCTCCTTCCCGCAGCGGTAATCGCAGTTGGTCTGTCTGGTGGTCAATGGTTCAGGAATGGCTTCTTGGTCAATGGCTTCAGATTTACCTCCCTTTCTCAAGGCTTTAACCGCTCGCTGATCATTTCGAACGCTGAGATGAATGATGCTGGCACATATTTGTATGTTCGCGGCGATGAAACTATTCAAGTCAGGCTGGTCGTTATACCGAATGTTGGTGAGTATTTAAGATTAGATCAATTTGGATATGTTTCGTGGAGACGTTATTAAATGCTCTCATATGTATATTTATGCTTTTTATACATGGTAAGCTTTTATTTCTGTTTGTTGAATATTAATAACGAAAACTCACATACGTTTATATCCTCTCAAAATTTCGCCTCCAGTGCTCATCATACTTTCTTTTCAACAGCTATTGATATCAATAAATGATTTGATATAACTGAACATTAGATATGTGGGAAATTTATGTTGTTTTATTTAAGTTTTGTTTGTGAAATTAACAATAATAATGCTGCGATAATACGTTGAATTGTGACGTCACAGGAGGAATCGTTTCAGGGACCACACTCCATCGCGAACAGATTTTCATTCTGGCCGCATGGATTAAATTAGGCGGTTTTTAAAAAGCCTTATGTAAGTAATTTATGGGCCGATTTCAGAAATTTAAAAATCAAGCATTGTCAAATTACTCATTGCAACAACAGCGCGACGATTAAGGTTGGTGTTTTGATACCACATGGCGATCTGTTGGTTATAAATTGTGCCTTTAACACTATACCTATCATGACAGCCATGTCTTGATACCGACCGTGCTTTGAATCCTGCGATATCATCTCAATATAATCGCTGTTCCAAGAAGAAAGTGCCGCTTCAGTCTGGATAAAATCGACCTTGTTCAGAGGAATAAAATTTGCAATCTAATGCATCTACCGGGATTCGACCAAGTAGATTCCTCTCCACAAGGTCTGATAACACCCTAACTGTATCAGTGCAGACAAAACCATGTCTCATGAAGGCTTTTAACGGTCGCCGTTTTAAAAGCATTCGGAATCATTCGTAAATCATTTCATCATGCTGCGGAAACAGACGAATGTATGGCTGTTTGGTCGCCGTTCTGTGATTGCATTGGTTTCTCTGAATAGCGTCAGAACATGCGAACCTACGGGCTGTTATCATATGAAGATACGAATTCGTATTCCGTTAGATAGACTATTTTGCAATATATATTCCCGGGAAAACAGTCGATTTAAGTCATACAGACGCTGCTTGAGACTGCACCTGAAAACAGCAAAGAAGTTCTACTGTGGCCATTATCTTCCCACAGAGGTTATTCTCTTCAGATTTCCGATGATAACCTCTGTTCTTAACTCACGGGCAAAATAAACTATACCAAAATAATTTATTTTCCAAAACATAAACATAAACAAGAAATATATAGATAAATAAAGAAGACCAAATCAGAGACAATTACCGAAAATAGTCGCTGAGTTATTTAAATCAGATAGATTCGAATAACATATTCCAATAAGTAAGACCCTTAATTAATTAGAGTCAAATGCCTAGATCTTTGAAGTCACCCGGTCGACTTGGCGTCTTAAAATATGAGTTTTCATTGGTTAAAAAGCAGGGATACAGTATGAGCTTCCCCTTTCCCCGTTTTGGAATTTAGCTGGAACCGCGAAATCCAGCCCATCTAGAACAAAGTTTAGCATAGGAAATCTGAAGGAAGTAACGTATGTGGCTATTCTTTGCCAGGTATCGGTAACGTATTTCCTTATGGATTCAAATGCCAAGCTTTTCTAGAACAAAGACAGATATATGATTCCAAGCTTAACGGCCTATAAACACATTTGTGTAGACCAAAGTTTTGTACAATCAAACAATTTAGTACTGTTTCTTAAATATTATAATAATAAAAATTGTGAAATAAACATACAAATGATTAAAATGAATAAACTGTATTTGTGCTGAAATTCTATAATGTTATGCAATTATGTGTTTGTAGCCTGCCATCTTGCCATTATATTTTATGTATTATTATCCAAAACGATATCGAGAATGTTTTTGAGAATAAAGAGTTTGGTAACGTTAGCGACGTTCAAACTCCAGACAAACGTTGGCATGGGCAAAATAAATATGGCGTCACATTAGCGCAGCCAATGTGAGGAGACTGATGACTTCTTACGACGTCGTTTAAGGGAATACATACTTGTTATTAATAATGAAAGTGACATCTAACTGATATGTACAATGATAACATGATGTAGAATATGATCTGTAAAATTATGTAAAATATATTGGTATTTGTTTAAACTTTTCTGTTGACATAGGTTACGTAATAAGAATCCAGCGTTTCTTTTATCCTTGAGTGTATTTGTGTTTGCCTTGAATTTGGCATAGTACTTAGTAGTTATTTAATGGATATGGTTATGGAATGCGCACGCTTGAATATTGATGAAACTATGTGTTACTGAAATAAAGACAAGTGACTGTACCCCCTATTGATCAGGAAGGGTTATCGCTTTAAACTAACCTATGAAACATTTTATTCAGCTGTCTGGTCCGCATGGAGTGTATCACGAGGGGATTGCAGTGAGCCGTGCGGTACCACGGGTATTCTGACCGTCACTAGCGTGCGCCAATGTCTTTCGGGCGACTGTCCAACTCCAACCCAAACGGAGACGACCACTGAAGCGTGCAATAGAGCGGTAGCCTGCTTGAGTGAGTGTACAGCTACCGTATTTCGGTTAATAAATACCGGAACTCTTATTTTACCAACCGCTTTTGCCCTAGATTTCATTGAAGATTTTTTCTTATAATTAGTTAGAACAATTGTTACAGGGTGTGTATGTCTCAACTATCGGACAAATCGATAATGTCAAAGAGGAAATGTCGTCAACTAACGTGGGATAGGTAAACCATGTCCGCAGTATCTAACTAAACTACATGTTTAATGTTGGAAACTTGATGATAGATCATTGTTTTAGTTTAAAAATCGCCGTTGTTGAACTTAAATACAAAACATTCTTTCCAAATGAAACTATTTAAAATACCCGTTGTCAGCATCATTTTATAGACATGGAAATTAAACGTATCCTAACCTAAACTAACGTTATGTATACATCTTTAAAACACAATATGCTTATCAGAGACATGCAAAATCGCACTATTTTGGTTTTGTCTCTGTTGAAAATTTTGTAGTATTTCTATTGCCAAGTAGTTATTTCGAAATTTCAAATTTATTTTTCATTTAAGTGAGTTCCTTATTTACTAGATTACCGTGTCTTTTGTCAAAATAAGGACTACATCGTGTCACTTTCAAAAGAGAAACCATTTTAGAACATCATCTTCGTGCTTTTGTTTACAAGAATTCAAGATTTTATCGTCTTTATACAGGGCCTGTTTTTGTTAGACCATACCATAATAATGGCTGGCATCTAGGAGATGACTGCTGAATTTGTCTTTTTTTTACATACGAAGCTCATTCCAACTGTTAGAGTTTCATGTAGCGTGTATTTGACCGAATGATTCTGGGGTTTGGGTCTAATGCTCTACAAAGAAAATTGAGTTGTTCGCTTATATCTAAAGTTCTGTTATACGAAATTTGAATATTATTACCATCACTTATTTACAGAAAGTAATAGTGAACATGAGATAATATGTGAACACTGCTTTACAACTGAACATTTGAATGCTTGAATTACATGAATTCTACATTCTGCTTGGTACATTGTACATTCAATCAATCAATCACTTTATTCAGAATTAAAGGCCAAGTGGCCCAGAGTACATCAGGTTTTACAAAAACATGGCATGGTGTGTGGGACAGATAACAATATATTTTATTACAATAATAATTAACGTAAGTGTTTCTTTAAGAATATACATATCCCTTTGAGAACTTTGATATTTCTCGACATCATGAGGACTAGAAACTTGACAGTTGAAGGTGGTCTGTAATAATAGGCTGGAATATATTCAGATCGACATTGTTTATAAAATTGGCATATCAACATGATGTGGTATTCATCTTCAAGCATGTCCGCATTACATTTTTTACAAATTAATTCATTATATGGAACCAGTGTCTTCGAGAAGCGCTGTTTTTGTACGTTCAGGTTATGAGATTGACATCTAAATTTGATTAACATTCGCATTAAATCTTTGCTTAATGCGCCACAGGAAATATACATTACAGGTTGTAAAAGTGACTTAAATGTACTGTAATTTACAAGATATGATGAGTTACTTATTTTACTATTCCAGTGTTGTATATCTATATCAATACAACGTTGTTTAAATGCTGATTTGATTTACATCGCCGCAGTCTTGGGCCAACACATAGACTTTCAACATATTATAACTGGCATTTGGGTTATCTACTTTCATCCATTCGAACAATTCGACACCAATATTTGACACATTTTGTGTAATAATGCACACACAAATTAAATCTGCCAATTTCGCCAAGTACAGCACATGATGCAGTCTTTTTACTTATAGACAAAAACCTTTTAAAATATTCACTATCAACCTTTTCAATGCATGTTTTATTAGTGTAGCCCCAAATTTCACTGCCATATGTGAGTATAGGCAATATTTTACTGACGAATATATTTTGAGCAATAGATAAAGGCATATTTTGGTATCTGGTGAACAGCTGAAAAAGAGGGAAACATGCACGTTTGGCTTGTAATGATAAAGTTTCACAGGCTTTTGACCAGACTAAACGAGATGAGAATACAATTCCTAAATATTTGTAATAGGGAGTGACAGGTAAGTCATTATAAAACCACTTTTCACTTTGTACATTCAGGGGCCATCAATCACTGTGCGATCCCCATGTTTATTGAATTAAAAAAATCCAGGACTTAAATCGCGGACAAAGGTTTCATTAAAAGGGCAATGAGCTGCCTTTACTCTGATTCAGGCAAATCTAGAAAGTATTGTAAAGCAGCGTCCTCTGAACACAGCAACATGACAGATTTGTGTTGATCATCCCACCAATCCAATGTTACCAATTGTCGTGACCGGTAACATTCGTGTGGCAATCCACAGCAGCGTTCAAGTTCACTTTGAGTCTTAGTTTGTGAATTTGAACAGGTGACGCCATCTTTTCAACTCTCCGTGAGAGTTTCCCCCTTTAAGCTTTATACTTCCCTTGAATGTAACGGAATTATCTCCCTTAGACCCCGTTAAACATCATTATCACATATCACGGAAGATTTCTCTCAGATACAACTTAAAATAAGGAATTTAATTTTCATCAAAATATGGATTGTAAATAGTGACCGTTAGAATCTCAAAAGTAAACGTTACACACACTTGTTTCAGGCACCAGAGCTCAGTTTGATGTGGTCGTCAATGAAGGCTCGTCTGCATCGCTCATCGCACTGGTCACCTCTGCTGGCGTGACTGGTGGTCAGTGGTTGAGGGATAATGTAGAGATCAGTGGCTCAAGATTCAGCACCAGCAGTATTGGCATAAACCGTATCCTAAGTATCAGGGACACTGTGATGAGTGATGCGGGTACCTACAGCTTTGTTCTTAACGGAGAACGGATTGACATAACGCTGATCGTCTTACCATTACAACGTGAGTATTAGGAAACGTATCCATGTGGCTTACAATGTTTTTGGAACGAGAAATTATACATCGAAGGGGAAAACAAACAATACCAATCAATGTTTTATTTCTCAAAAACCACCCACGGCGGTACAAGAGAATACAACAAATATACATATTATATAAACAGACAATAATAATATCTCCATTTAACTTTTCGGAAAAGTTCGTAGGTATTTCGATATATATATTTTTTTCATTTTGTCACTTTTGTGGTACATATTTATGTTTTATATTTGTAAAATATTCGGCCATTTAAAATAACATTCATTAACATAATTCCGGCTTTCTATTTCAAGTGCTTTTACATCTAAATAAAAAAAATGTTTTTCATCTGCAATAGCTGGAGAATCACACAGAGGGCATGTTCTATCCTCACGGGGTAGACCGCGCCATCTGCCGGTTTCTACTGGTAAATTGTGGTTACTGGTTCTCAATTTCAAAAGTGGAAGGTACTATGATTTCTGGAGTAGAAGATAGTTTTCGAAGGGAGGTACTTCCTTACGCCAAATATAATATATTCCTTAAGAGCTGTTGAGAACAGAGCTTCGCCAGAATTGATAAAAATGATCCCTTAGTGTCATTTCTACTTGTGATGAGACCCATTTGGGGGAGTAATTATAAGAGTTTCTGAATACATCACTCAGATCACACATTTCAACAAACACTAATTATTTCTGCCGGTTGAAGTCGATCGTTGATGTATGTGATGAGGGTTTATCATATACTTGCTTATAAATAGTATTACGAAGATTTTGCATGTGTGATAGAGCCTCTTCCAAACACTCTTATCAGCCTGGCGGGCAGATAACCTGTATCAGCCCGTCGTCAAGGGCAAAAACCTGTATCAGCCCGTCGTCAAGGGACTTGAATCTCGAACCCTAGTTAAATTACACTTGTGACGTCATTCTATTGTTCTTTCACTCAATTATTTTTCAGTAATGGAGAGTTACACATCACATCATATTTTTTAAGCAGAAATTTAATTTCTTTAACTTTCTAAAGCAATTTTGACAAAAGAGCAATACTTTGAGTGTAATTTAAGTAGGGTAATATCCTCGTAACTCTCCATTCCTTAAAAATAATGGGCCTCGGCTCCATTATTTTTAAGGAATGGAGAGTTACTCGGACATTACCCTCTACGTAACGTACGAGACAAATAAACCTGGCCAAAAGTGAGTCATCAAAGCTGAAATCACATAGACTTAAACATTGGAAGACTAATGTTCATAAATAGAGAAGAAGTCCTTTTAATGTTTACCTACCCTCGTGTTACCTATTTCCGTGGTAATAAGAAACACATGTATAGCATTTTATACCGCTGCTCCATAGACCGCCATGTTGAACATGATAAGTTTGCCGTTATTTTCTGACTTTTTGTTTAAATAGCTGCAGTTTTCTTTATTGTCAGCCACATATATAAAGGAAATTATGGATATGCAGCTGAGATGATTTCTCAACTTGTAGATACCTTTGGTAAGCAATTCAGCCAATAATTAATTAATGTAAAATATTTTGTCAACGGTTAATTAACATGAAAGTCTACGGGAATTTCAGCTTTGATGATTCACTTTTGGCCAGGTACTGTAAATGGTTTTCTGAAAGTGGTGTGTGAAACAAGGCCCGTCCGACAGCTTGGCACCAACTTTTGACCCGAACTTGTCCTATAGGGAAACTATTTAATCGTTCATTATAAATCGTAAAGAAAATGTCCTCTCTCTGAAAATAAGTAAAACAAAGAAAATGAATACTGATTTTCCTACGAAAAAGGAAAGACTAGAGCCAGTTAATATTGACAGGCAGGAAGTTGACATAGTAAACAAGTATAAATATCTTGGTCCGACCACTGACAACAAACTTTCTGGAAATCTAATTCACACCGTGTACATTCTAATTATAAGGAAAAACAACAAAGACTTTTTCCTGCGAAAATAATGATCTTCCTTTGTAGACCCCCAACTCAATAAAACACCTTCAGTGAAATTTGCGGCTTTAATTCTGAGCATCTTTCATTTTAGTTTGATTCAAGAGTTATAAGCAAGGCTCTAGACATTCAATCAAACCCATCACACTTTCTAAATGAATTTTATGAATTTCTACCATCTGGGCGTCGTTTCAAAAACTGGCATTTCAAAACTTTTGTTATTTCAATGGGGTTTCTTGGCCAAAATGTTTGTTACTGAAGGTAAAATTCTATAAAATATGGAAATCATGTTAGTACAAGATGTCATCGGTATAGCGTACCTTCTTGGACTTTCAGTCGATGACCCATCATCGCTGTAGGATGTCATAAAAAAGTCAGAAATCCACAGTTTACTCTCCTGCCTCCCCGGGTTAATGACGATTTTATAACAGCCGCTTTTTTCAGAAACATGAACAGATAACGTTTAAAAAAATACAAAATAAATTTAGTTGGCTTTAAAGGTGCAGTAGCACGTTTTTCGCTGAAAAATGATGTTACCAATAGTAAAACAACCGTCTCTCTTCGGAAAATCAAGTTAAAAATAAGTTTTCTTGGTTAACAAAGCCGTGGGAATCGTTTTTGTAATTCGAAATAATACATTGTGTTCACAAATAGAATAGCCGCCATGAAATGTTTGTTCTATACGCAACATCGTTATTCCCACTACGGATAATTGGTTTGTGTAATAAGATGTTTTACCCTCTGAAGTTAATTTAAACGACATAAACTATCATTATAAATGGGAAATTTGAAAAAAATATTATTTGGCAAAAAACGTGCTACTGCCCCTTTAAGAGACATGTTGTAACCCTGTGTCAGTCGTATCTGTCCATGTTGGATTTTAACAATCTGATTTTAAAAATTATTTCTCATATTTATGTTGGTATCGTTTCTTTTGCCCCTGAGTCTATTAAATTCACATACAGTTAGGCATGGAAACTCGACTATTGTCTCGATCAACATAGCCGGAAACTGTAATAATTAATCAGCTGTACCAATAATTGGCCGGTATCCATCCAGTATCAGTGACACTCCAATAGACTGTTCCTGGCTGTATACATTGCATTGACCACATTATATATTTAACCAATACATGAAAATAGGACTAACACAATACTGGGCCAATAGGAGCGAGGGCCAATCATCATTCAATATAAACGTTGAACTATATAAATTTACGTATAAACAACTTTATCAAGTTTACTGTGGATGGGTCAATACGGGAATTCTTGATTTACTATTATAGTATGATTTATTGAAGTTCAGCAAATAAATGCAAAATGAATGATTAACAAGAATGTTTTGAGACCCCGTTACATCTTTCAATATTGTATTTATACGTTTTTCATTTGAGTGTGAAGCTTGATAGTACGCAAGATTGCAACTATTGATAGATACATGCATTCGGTAGGCTTATCATAAGAACAAGAGCAGGATTTAGTGTGTTTTACGATGTTTTCATAACAAATGTGAATTTTCAGTTGTGCATTTTTTAATTACAGAGCTTTATTCATTCATGTTCTGACACACATTAAAAAGTGCTATTGCATCGGATGTTACCTCATTGTTTCCCACGACAATCAATGGACCCACGATAGACACGGCTGCACTGCTCTACCGACACAAGTGCATTGTATGCATATGTCTGTATTACACGCATTTCTCTCTGTTGGACATGCATACAAAGTATGTGATGGTGTGTAAATTGTCATTCATTGTTTCTCAGCTATTTGGAGCCCTTGGGCAGTTGCAGTCACCGGACCTTGTGACGTCACATGCGGAACCGGAAATAGGGTTGAAAACAGAACCCGCGTCTGTCAACAAGGGAATTGCGAGGGGCCGACAGTGGACAGCATCGTTGGAATTTGCACCTTGCAATCCTGTTCTGGTAAATATATAGGGTTTTATCTCTTGAAATATAGCGAATTATGTAAGATAGTATTTCACCTCGGTGACTTCAAACTCTACAGAAAGCACCGTAAGCACATATGTAATAGATGATAAGATTTGCGTAAACTTACATTTGAATTTTTCAGGTAAATTTATCTTCAAAAATTGATTATTTTGTTTTAAAAAACTATTTTAAAATCGTGCTTAAATTTGCTTATTTTTTGTTCTTTGTCTTTATTTGAAATTAATATTGGTGTCTATTACTTACTATTCAGTTGACCCGAATATAGGTATGCAACAACTGGATATTTTGTGGGCGGTTTACAGTGTGCCTATCTAGATGGGTTATTGGCGTGCTTTGCTTAGTACTTGATTTTCACTGCTGAAACGATCAATTGAAGATTGGTATGTTTTCTTAGCTTGCTAACTTGAAAACGTTTCCATGGTTTTCAAATTTTACACCTAAAATGAATGACATCATTCTTTCACGATTCATGTGAAATAATTAAAGTCATTGGCGTTAAACAAACTGAATTGTCCATCACCTGTCATTCGACTTTTTATTGTGAGGCCATGGCAAAATGCCTTGACTTAACCGCCTTTCCAAATTACAGAGGTTCAAATTAACAAGGGTCATTTATGTTAAATACGAAGGAGGGATTTCGAATTAGAGGGGTACCCATTAGCAGGGTTCCATTGTATATAACAAACAGAGCGGCTCACATGTACATATAAAAAGGCAATGAGTGAAAGTGAATGGTCCTTACAACAACTTGTCTTTCCTTTTAAAGTTTAATGTTCATGTTTTATAGTTGCAGTAGGCTTCGCGAGCTTAATATTATCAGTAATGTTAACACCTCAATATGACTACTGCTCTTCTCTATCCTCCTCTAAGGAAATATAAACATGCTTTTTAAAATGGATTAGTAATGTTCCAAAAGTAACCATTATGTCTTTAAAATGTTGGAAATATCTAGATTGCTTTCTTAGCTGCTGGCAGTCAAGCAGCCACTAACTGCTATCCTATTGGACACGCTAAATATGGTCATCCGTTTGAAGTACTTGTATGTAGACAAGGACACGTGGGAGTCTGTAGTGTAAGACTATTGATTAGTTCTTTGAAGTCCGAATTGACACCACAATACCATGAAAACAATTATACATTATGCCCCGTTTTGCAGACACTCAATATAAAGCACTGTATCGTTATATGATAAGTATCTGCTCCACATGGCTTCTTACCATGCATAATCTATGTAAACTGACCTCGTACCTGACACCCCCAAACGATCGTATAAACTGTTAATGGATTAAACAAAACTACTGGTAAAGGAATGTACACACCCCAGTTGGTTTTATCATATGTATGATTTAAACAATATTTATTCATGAAGAGATGAATGGATTGGTAAACAGGCATTACGCCAATATAAATACCTTTCACATGTATGATTTCGATGTAAGTTCTCGACGTCGTACGTAATAGTGCAGGCGTAGTAATCATTCGAAGAATACTTATAATATAACTTTATTAATTTTATAATATAACTTTCTCCTTCATTTGATGTGATACACATGGTACAAGAGGAGACGCCAATGTTCCCTATACATTAACAGAATGTAACTGTGCATGTCAAAACTAAATGCCACAGGGAAGGCAATTTCCTTTTTGTCATCCGACGAAAAGAGAGACATAAAAACACTCACCAATTAGCAAAGGCGCCCACACCCAGCGATTCACGCACCATCACCCCCACCACAACACTCACCAATTAGCCCAGGCGCCCAAACCCAGCCATTCACGAACCAACACCCCAACCACAACAGTCACTAATTAGCCCAGGCGCCCAAACCCAGCCATTCACGCACCAACACCACAACCACAACAGTCACTAATTAGCACAGGCGCCCACACCCAGCCATTCACGCACCAACACCCAAACCACAACAGTCACCAATTAGCACAGGCGCCCGCACCCAGTCATTCACGCACTATCACCCCCACCACAACACTCACCAATTAGCACAGGCGCCCACACATCCATTCACACTCTATCAACCCCACCAAAACACTCACCAATAAGCACAGGCCCCCTACCAAGCTATTCACCCACTATCACCCCCACCACAACACTCACCAATTAGCACAGGCGCCCACACTGAGCGATTCACGCACTATCAACCCCACCACAACACTCACCAATTAGCACAGGCGCCCACACAGCCATTCACACTCAATCACCCCCACCACAACACTCACCAATAAGCACAGGCCCCCTACCAAGCTATTCACCCACTATCACCCCCACCACAACACTCACCAATTAGCACAGGCGCCCACACCGAGCGATTCACGCACTATCAACCCCATCACAACACTCACCAATTAGCACAGGCGCCTACACCCAGCCTACACCCAGCCTACACCCAGCCATGCCATTCACGCCACACACATCACTTACCTCACTAAGAATCTATAATTGTTTTGACAAATTCTTTTGAGAAAATACAACTATAATGCGAGTTTTACTGAAAATAGTACGTTTTTGGTTAAACGTCATTTTTTGTATACCTACCGTTGATATTCACAATATGCCCTATTATCCTAAATGGCTATCTTCGACAATTATTCACAGTAAGGGAAGAGTTACTCTCCTTCCCTGTCCCTGTCTCCCGGTGGCCAAGACCCGGATTATCATGCTTCCTTTTGTCGGTCAGAAAGAAACCGAATCGCATAGAGGGGAGGCTGTGCGGGAGCTAACGATAGTGAATATCAACGGTAGGTACTAAAGAACGTACTATTATTTACTATACCATCGCTGATATTCACTATATGCCACAGCGGGAGGAGGGCTGCGAAGAGGTAAGTGAAGGTGAGATACTCTCCCCACATCACAAGGGGATATTGGTGACTAGTGAAGCCCGAGAGATCATGAGTCTCCCCGAGTACATGATCCATATGGACGCAAGGAAAACAAACCCTGACCCCGCTATTTGGTTAGGGTTGAACCTAAATGGTCACCACTAATTAAAAGACAACAACACGTGACTGAAGTTAAAATTTAACAAGTTCAGATTTATTAACCCATTAGCGAGGGGATGGCTGACCCCTACGGTGAGGAGCTGTCGGGACCCGTTGCTGTGTGTAGACTTGAGCACCCAACCGGTTGATCCCCTCTAGGTCCTCCGTGGATACATCACGCAAGTAGTGGTTTGCGAACATCAATCCTGACTTCCAGAAGCAGCCAGCCATGATGTCCGTCACCACCAAGTTACTATGAAGAGCCATAGTTTGTGATATTGCCCTTATCTCGTGCGGGTTGGAATGCACCGGCTGGTTTAACCCAGCTGCCTTGTATGCGTTCAACACCGCGGAGCGTAGATACAGCCTAAGTTTAGTTCCTCTTATCAAGTTCATTGACACTGGTCTGGGAATGAGGAAGGAACAACCTCCGTCTACGCTGCCGTAGTGTCCTGGTTCTCTCGGTGTAGATACGCAGTGCTCTCACCGGACAGAGGAGACGGTTCTCCTCGTCTGTGGGGTCGATCGTACCGGTACTGGATGGTAATGAGAAGGTTCTGCCCCTCTCGTCTGCGGCCTGATTCTTGCAAATAAAGTCAGGCGCTAGTCCCACAGTGGCCGATCCCCCGTCTCTCACATCAAAACATAAGAGGTCCACCTGGAGAGCATGAAGCTCTGAAATCCTGGCTGCGGACCCAATGGCCACAAGAAAAGCCGTTTTTATGGTGAGACGGAGGACAGTCGTCTCCGCCAACTGTTCGTAGTGGTCTGACTTGAGGTGGGTAAGAACCACCACCAAGTCCCACTCTGGATGCCTAAGTTTTTGCCGCCCATCCTCATTCCGGTAAGTCCTGATCAACTCCTTCAGAATCGACACATCGATCTGAGGGTCGCGCTTCCGCAAGACGGACATGATCGCCGCTAGGTTGGTGTTAATAGAGGATGCATTTAGCCCCCTCTTCTCCCTCAAGTGTACTTGGCAGTTGGTTACCTGGGGGACCGAGACTGTCTGCACGTCATACCCCTTCTCCCTACAGAAGGTCATAAAAGACCCCCACTGGAAGTCATACAACTTCCTTGTGAGGCCTATTGCGAGGCTGCTACCACCTCAGCAACATAAACTGACGTCCAAAAGAAACTTTACACCCGTTTTAAAACGCTCTAGATCAAATACGACAAACGATTGATGCATGCAATAAAGTGTATTGAAAATATCTACATGTCTACATCACAACCCCTGGAGATGATAAGCAGAAAGTGTCTGGTGATGACGTCACGGTTGCTGATATGAAGGTGGGGTCACAAAACAGCACTTTCAACTTCCTTGGGAAACGATAGTACACATAGAAAAAAACCTAAGTTCATAAATGTGGCGTATTAATAACGTGTGTGGCCACCCCGTGCCTCAATACACGCATATACCCACCGACGCGTACAAATAGAAAACGTCAGTCGTCTGATGACGTCACGTGGTATACGTTGCCATTCTTCTTGAAGTGCCACAATCAATTGGCTGGTGGATGTGGTCTCTGTCTATTACGACGAACCATCAGCCCTGTACATGTTGAATCGGCTTTCATCATAAAGACGACTCTCTGCCAGTCACGATGCTGCCAAAGGCGTACAGTTCGAGCCCATCTCAATCTCTGACGACGATGTTCCACTGTCAACCGCTGTCCTATGTGTGGCCTGTGAGCTCTAAGTCTATAGGCCCTGAGTCTTCTGGCAATTGTTTGTCGGCTGACCACGTGACAAAAGGCATTCCTAGCTGATGACGTCACTGCTACGAAGCGATTTCGTAAATGCTATGTACGCAAGTGACGTCTTCATAGGGGGTTGTCACCCTCGGTCTTCCCGTTCTTGGCTTGCCCAATGTCTGCCCTGTCTGTCTGTAACGTTACATTAAGTTATTCATTGCAACGCGAGAACAACCAAACGTTCTTACAACATAGGTGTGGGTGGCGGCCATTTGCAGCATTCCCAGGGCTCTCTCGCGTTCTTCTGGTCTTAGGCATGGCAAATCTTTGGTGGTTTTTTTTCATTTAGGACACCAGACCTGCTGTTTGTATCTCTTTTATATCCTTACTGCACGTGCAATATAGGCCAGACGTCCCGAACGTGCTATTCCATTTTTTGCACTTTTACCAAAAACAATTAGGAGTACAAAGGTCATGTTATACACACAGCAATCTTGGGTTCGGGCGATGTATTACCGACTACTTAAGTTTCAATTGATTGTTTAGATTTCGATATGTTCATGTTTTAAAAGTGTGAAGTTTCTTTTGGACGTCAGTTTATTCTGAGAATCCTGCTCCTGTCAGATCCCTTTGGAGACAAACCAAGCGTGAAGCTGAAGAGGGGAGTTCTTGTGAACTCGTCCGCTTGGTTTGCTTGACAGAAGGTTCCACCTCAGAGGGAGGGGAAACTGGGTCGAGGCGGCACGCCCTCCAGAGGGGAACATACCAGGCCCTGGCTGGCCATAACAGTGCTACCAACAGGACTTGGAGAACGCGTGTTTCATGTATCTTTGAGTTAAGATGGCGGGAGGGGGATAAGCGTAAGCGACCATCCCCTCCCAACTTAACACGCGCACGTCTATGGCCCACGCTTTGGTGTCCGGTACAGGGGACACAGATGTCGGCAACTGGTGATTGGTCTATGTGAGGTTTCCCGAACCTCAAACATAGACTCTCGGACATTCTCGGGTGCAGCATCCACTCTGTGGATGGAAGCTTGTCCGGGCGATACAGAGCATCCATAAGGACGTTCTTGGCTCCCGGGATGTGCACTGTGCGAAAAGAGAGTTCGATACTGTCTACTCATTGAAACAGCTCCATCACCAGTTGCAGAAGAGAGTCTGCATTGGTCGAGCCTTGCTTGTTTATCACCCAAGCCGCCACCGAGTTGTCCATGTAGACTCACAGGACTTGCCCCTGTAGACGGCCCGACCAATGGCTAATTGCAAGTCTTATCGCATCTAGTTCTAAGACGTTGATGTAGCATCTCGATCTCATTGACAACCACACCCCCGCCGTCTGTTCCGTATCCAGGTGAGCTCCCCACCCTCCCCACATATAACTGGGCTGTCGCTGACGGCCACCTGTGCGGCACTCCCGCCAGTACGTTGGTTTCCTGCTGCGACCTGGAGAGATGGTGTCTTATACTGGCGGGAATGGAGAACACGTGGCTGCACGTCTTCTCTCTCACGTGTGTGTTGACAAATATCTGAAGGGGCCTGAGCTGCAAAATGTTGTGTTGAGGTCAGGAACCCCAACAGCTTCTGCCACTTCCTGAGGGGCAGTGGTCCTTAAAGAGCTAGCCCCAGGAGGTCTTTGTACCGCCCCATCAACCCCGTGGTAACGAAAGCCTTCCATTTCCATCGTTGGCTGAAGGTCCGACTTGTCTTGATTGACCAGCCATCCCAACCGCCTGAACAACGCTATTACAAAGTCTCGTTGAGCCTCCAGAAGAGATTGGAATCTGTTGTGATCGAACCCATCGTCCAGATACATCTCGAACTGGATGTCCTGCTGATGCAGGTAGTGGACTACGGGTTGGGTTACGAGTGTGAACAGCCACTGAGCCGACAATATCCTGAATGGAAGCATGTTCCACTGAAACTGACGACCCGCCAGAACGAATTGGAGGTACTTGTGATCACCATGGTATATGAGAAAATGCAGGTCACGTCCTGCAGGTCTAGGGATATCATCGATTCTGAGGGCTCCAGTAATCACATTACTGACGGGACTGTCAAGAGCCGAAAATATGGCGCCCGATCTAGGAAGGAGTGGTTGAATTCCTTCAAATCTTGGATCAGCCGCCATTTGTTCAAATCTCGGGAAGACTGGGGAGTAATATCCAGGAGCAAGGTCGTGGAGCGTGAGTTCCTCCACTGCCCCCTTGGAGATGAGAACCTCCACCTGTTCCAGCGTCAACGTGAGCCGATCTAGGTCTAGCGGATGTTCCACTGGCGAACAGGTTAGTGGCGGGCGGTTGCCGTGACATCACAAATATAATGGGTCAATATCAAAGTTGATTGATGCGATCATTGTTCAAAAGTCAAAATTTTATTGAAGCTGAGGTTTAATTGGAGCGCGGGTTTAATTGGAGCTCCAGGTTGTATTGGATCAAAGGTTGTATTGGAGCCCCGGGTTGTAATGGAGCTCCAGGTTGTATGGAGGCTGGAGCCCGGATTTTATTGAAGCCTAGGTTTAATTGGAGCCCGGTTGTATTGGAGCCCGGGTTGTATTGGAGGCCCGGTTTTATTGGGACCCCAGGTTTTATTGGAGCCCGGATTGTATTGGAGGCCCGGTTGTATTGGGACCCAAGGTTTTATTGGAGCCTGGGTTGTATTTGATCCCCGGGTTTTATTGGAGCCTGGATTGTATTGGAAGCCCGGTTGTATTGGGACCCTAGGTTTTATTGGAGCCCGGGTTGTATTGGATCCCCAGGTTGTATTGGAGGCCCGGTTGTATTGGAGCTCCACGTTGTATTTTAGCTCCGCGTTGTATTGGAGCTCCTGGTTGCATTGCAGCTCCACGTTTTATTGGAGCCTGGATTATATTTGAAGCCCGGTTGTATTGGGACCCCAGGTTTAATTGGAGCTCCTGATTGTATTGAAGCTCCTGGTTGTATTGGAGCTCCGGGTTTTATTGGAGCCCGGGTTGTTTTTGAGTCCAGGTTTTATTGGAGCCCCTGGTTGTATTGAAGCTCCGGGTGGTATTGGAGCTCCGGGTTTGTATTGGAGTCGGGGTTGTTTTGGAGCCCGGGTTGTATTAAAGTAAATACGGTCCTGCAGATAAGCGTTATTTTATCGAACAATAATCAAATGCATTAGATTGTCATTTCTTTTCAAATATTGTATTAATCGAAACCAACTGAGGTGTGTACTTTTTTGTCCTTTTTCCTGTAGTTTAGGAATGACTATCTCCCAGTGCATGAAACTGTATACTATAGCTGCTGAACAAAACTTTGTTACATTGCTTTGTTTACATGACTTTGAAGACTTCAGACACAAATAACAAGTTTATAAATGCTTGTACTGTAGCACTATTTGGTATTACAAGAAAGTATATTCAATAAGGAACATTAATCCCTTTTGTTTAATTGTTTAGGCATTGGTTCCCGGACACTACAACAGGTATCTTTTTAGACAAACAAAAAATAAATTATTTACCAACTTTCAAAGCTCCTGGCTTAAAGTAGGCATTCCCCCGGCAGCTGTTTTACCAATAATATCCCAGGAGTCTAAATAGGGTCTTGGGAATTCCAAGCCTATTCCAAGTTCTGGAAAGCCAAAAATGAACAACCACGCATAGGAAAATGAGCAGTGTTTTTATTTTGGTAAAATATGATTTTTTTTAAATCAGAAATTCAAGACATTCACATCTTGTTTTAGGTCATTGATGATCACATTCTGACATTTCTTGGAATTAAAGAATACCAACAAACTTCTATGATTCCAAGTGCCATTTTCTGACCATATATATTTGGGAGTGGATGTTTTACAGTCGCCTCTTAACAATTGCTTCGATATCTCTTACTTTTGGGACTCCTTATTAACATTGTACGACCAATACTAAAATAATACAAAACAGATTTGTCAGCGAAAGGAACATGGTTCCAATCCTGCCGCAAATTATATATGAGTGCTCTTTTCCACCCTCTTCTAGGTTTTTTATCCAGCCGTTGAAAATGAGCTTTCAGCTCGGGACGTAGCATTTAAACCCAAATTGATGTAGATGTCTTGAGATTGACATGTGAATGATCCGAAAACCAACCTTTTTCTGCATAATATCCCTCGGAATGTTAGAACTTGAGAGCTGTTCATGTACATTGATTTCAAATCATGGTTTGCAGGATCTTCATGCTTGATGCTAGTTACTTGTTTCTCTTTGTAGCTTGCCAGAATGATTTGGACGTGATGATTGCAATAGATGCGTCCGGGAGTATTAGCAGGGGAGATTTCTTCTTTACTCTCATCCCAACTGTTGTTAACTTCATCACTGAGCTCCTGAACGGTCGATCAGACAGACGGGTCGGATACGTACTGTATGCTACAGACGTCCAAACTGTGTTTAGTCTTACAAACAACGCTGCAGACATTACAAATGCCCTCGAAAGCGAACCAAAGCCACTCAGTGACACAAGTACTGATCTAGCCCTTGCGGAGATTGTTGGAATATTCCAGGCGTCTCCAGCGACAGCTAACAAGATTGCAATCGTTATAACTGATGGTCAATCGATCCGCCCCGACGAGACACAGAGACAAGGAAACATACTCAAGACAACGCTTGGTGTTACTGTGGCAACTGTTGGAGTCGGTAACGACATTGCCATTGGCCCTCAGTCAGAATTGCAGCTCTTGGCGACTCCTGGGTTTGCTATTTTGTCCAACAGTTTCGAAGAATTGGCAGCCTCTTTGAATCAAATAACAACTGACTGCCAGCGTATGTATCTGTCACTACAATATGTGATATGTTTTATAACTGCAGTTAATTATCCCGCTGTTCATTTCACACCACATGCTAGCTCTTTATGACTCTAACATGATTTCCAGTTTATGATATTTTCTATGAATTACTTTTTAAGTTTCTAGATTAAATTCAGTAACAAATGTTAGATTAAAAGCCTAAATGCACTTAATGATCAACACAAATTCTGTTTATCAAATGATAGCAATTGCCTATTGGAGTCAGTGGATAGAAACGACACTGAGCGGCTGCACTGTCAGCTGTGGAGGAGGAAGCCGCGATCGAACTTTCGTCAGAACGTGCAACAATACCGCAACCTCAAACACCTGTGACGGAGCGAGCACCAAAGTTGAGCCAGAAGTGTGCAACACCACTCCGTGTCAAGGCAAGCGTACATAGCTATCATTCATCAACTAATACACATCCGCTTATACTAACCCGGTTTTTTGTCTTATCTCATGTTCTCAAGGAATGAAGACGTTCCTTCCATAAAGAGTGTAACTCTCTTTTCAAAACTTTCCAAATCCTTCTAAAATGGAAAGGTTTGGAAAGAGTTCCTGTTACCCCTGTGTACTAAATCACCGCTGTTGATCTCATTATACAACTACCGTCTCTGTGTAAAGGCTAGTTTTTTACGGTACGATTTGTAGTTACAATTTGTAGAATTCAACTCCAGTTGCAACGTGAGAACACCCAACTAGATACACATCCATGTCCATACAAAGGATTCATACAATAAGTAGTATCCACAAATCGTACCGTGAGAACGTGGCTTTACACTTGAAGGTTACTAGATCCGCTTCACCAACTTTGCGCAATGTAAGCCCCTTTAAAGAGATGGTTCTATCGTTAAATTTCTACTAATTTTGATTTGGTGTAACATCCACAAATTAACAACGAATTTATACTTATTTAGACTGCTCAACAATATCTGATTATGCCGGAGCAAAGCTTTCCTCGTTGCGCCGAATGATAGCTTTAATTTTTCCCAAGAATTATTAGAATTAGAATTATTACCTGTATGTACATAATGTATCGGAAACAAGTGAGCATAAAATCGTGACCATATACACTTGCAATTGATTATTAAGACGATTTTAATGTACCCATTTTACCAATGCCCCAATCAGCGCGGCGATCCGCTTTAAAGTCAATTCTCGAGGCGTGACTATGATTAGGCACAGACGAGACCTGCAAGACAGCTTGTCTTATTATTACTACCACTAGATTAATTTATGAGGTGTGTTATATCGCCAAAAACACATGTTGATGTAATTGTCATATGCAGAATTACCAAGGTGGATATCTAAACATCCGATATATGGAAAATTTAAGGTTTCTTTAAGATTTGTTTGTGAAATTAACAAACAAAATGTTGCGAAATTACGTTGAATTATGACTATCGCCGATAATTAGATACCTCCAGTGACGTCACAGAAGGATTCGCTTCATGATCAGGGACCACTGCCACCACATTTTCATTCTGGCCGCCGGGGCTACATTAGGCGGTGTTTCTTAAATTTAATTTTAATTTATGGACAGATTTCAGAATTTAAAATCGAAATAAAAATCCCATTTTAATGAATCCGAATGTGACCATATGGCATGACATCTAACGCTCGCTGTTCTTTGTCAGAATTGTCACAGTTAACTATTCCCTCAGCTTGATGATGCTATAATGATGTATCATACAAAACTAATGAAAATGTCCCCTGTAGTATCCTACTTGGATATCATCGCACTATAAGTATTGTGGCAGTCTGGTATAAAAACAAATATATTTATGTGTATCAACTGGAATTTCCAACTTCGTTTCCACAAATATATCCCAATAGAACCCTCTCTTTAAGAGGCTTAAATCTTAACCGATTAGAATTTCCGTTCCCTATAATAACATTGGGATTGTGCTTTTAGAAACAACGTCAAAATACACGCTGTCTTATTCTGCATGGGGTAAACATTTGCATTATGCTTACATTTTGAACATTGAACAATTTTATTGGTAAAGATGTGATTACATATCCTTTCTTCTTTTTCTTTATGCCTCGCGTATCCATCATGATAATTATTAATTAATGCATGTAAATGTAGTTTGTATGCTCATTATGTGATATATTGTGATGGACAGTGTTTGGCAAGTAGTATCATACGTAGTTATGTAAAGCATCTATTCGAACTCATCCATTCATGGCCATCCAGTTGTACAACGTGACACTTATCTAAAGTGTAGACTGGTTCGTTAACAATTATACATCGATATAAATCTACCTTTTTAAATATATGAAGATATATCTGGAATACGATCCCCCTATTGGCATTAACAATCACATTAACCCGTTTTCATCCCTTTCTTCTCCACTAGTTAGTCTGTCCAGTGTGGTAGTAGTATGTCTCTTTTTGCATGACTTTATTTCATGTAGTTAATTTCACGTGTGCTTAGAATGAATCGTTGCACCTTTTATGTTGCAATTATGTTTTATAATCTTATATATATATTATACGTGTTGAAAGATCTGCGATTGGAACATCAAGTGCGAAAGTTGAACGAGATGAGAAATTTTGAGAGACTTTGGCTAAAATGGATATTATATATATATATATATATATATATATATATATATATATATATATATATATATATATATATATATATATATATATAGTGGTGTTTGGGAGGGGTGATACCACACTAGTAATTCGCGCTCACCAAGTTATCACGAATGCTTCCTGTACGTGTAAACCACCAACAATATTGGAGTGACCTTTGAAAAGAGCATGCTAACATTAACAGAGTGTTGCATTCTTCTGTTCCCCAATGGCGAAACCGGGTGAAAACGGGTTAAATTGATCGGATAATGCCAAGCCGGTTTCATCATGCATGGCAATGAATGGATTTCTTAACGTTTCACAAAAGATTTGCATTAAAGACAGCTTCAGACATTCTGGATATCATTAAAGACAGCTTCAGACATTCTGGGTATCTTTAAAGACGTTTCAGACATTCTGGGTATCATTAAAGACAGCTTCATACATTCTGGTTATCATTAGACAGCTTCAGACATTCTGGGTATCATTAGACAGCTTCAGACATTCTGGGTATCGTTAAAGACAACTTAAGACATTCTGGGTATCATTAAAGACAGCTTCAGAAATTCTGGATATCATTAAAGACAGCTTCAGACATTCTTGATATCATTAAAGACTTCAGACAGTATGGGTATCATTAAAGACAGCCTCAGACATTCTGGGTATCATTAAAGATAGCTTCAAACAATCTGGATATCATTAGACAGCTTAAGCCATTCTGGGTATCGTTAAAGACAGCTTCAGACATTCTGGGTATCATTAAAGACAACTTTAGACATTCTGGGTATCATTAAAGACAGTTTCAGACATTCCGGAAATCATTAAAGACAGCTTCAGACATTCTGGATATCAAAGATATATACTGAACTTATCAAATAAATAGTGTTGTATTAATTTAGACAATATATACAATTCCATACTGAAAATTAAATGTCCAATTCAATAGTTAACAAGGCAAAATAAATGCAATAAATTTAAACCTATTACCTTAACTTGGACTGATTGTATGTTCCATTACCATCGTAACCCAACATTTTCATTTCATGCTTATTTGAGAAATGTAAATATTGAAATCAAATTAAGAACATGGATGAGCGGTTGTTTAAGGCTTCAAGGCAATGTTCGTTTCAAAAAATTTCGTAAGGCTATTATGGCAGCTTGACGTTTGAATTTCAAAACAATTATCATCTGAACAGACATATCGTTCCGTTGGTTGGAATGGGTGGAGATTAGAACGGAATGTTCTGTCACTTGCGGGGGAGGCACATTCACAATCATCAGAACTCGTTCGTGTGAGGACCCTACCAACTCGTGTCAAGGGCCGTCCACCGAGACGATCACAGAAGCATGCAACACTCCGACCTGTGCAGGTTTAGTTGTACTATGTGTAGTCGATGTCACTCAATGGTTTCCTTTTTATTCTGTCTCCACGAGCTACCTCCATGTATTCTCTGACTCGTATATCTCCATTTTTGTTTCTCCTTCGATGTTTCCGTTAACAGTTAAGTCGCCTGGTTGTATTTCAGTGTGCTCGTTATAATGCACGTTCAATGTTGTGCCTCGATGTTTCCTCTCAGACATTGATCTCCATGGTTACCTGGATGAGATCGTCAACACGTAGATCTTCACGTGGTTCCTCGATATTACCGATTACACATGAGTTGTCTTGTTGCACCTCCAATAAATACATATTGATCTTCATATACATCCTCATGCGTTGCCTTGTTGTTTTTTGTCACAAAAAGATCTTCACATTGTTTCCTGTCACAAATAGATCTGCATTTAAGGGCCCTGTCGTTTCCTCTAACACGTAGATCTTCACGTGGTGCCTCGATGTTTCCTCTAAAACGTAGATCTTCACGTTGTATATCGATGGTTCCTGTCACAAAGATATCATGTGGTGCCTTGTTGTTTCCTGTCACAAATAGATCTTCACGATGTTTCCTGTCACAAATAGATCTTCACGATGTTTCCTGTCACAAATAGATCTTCACGATGTTTCCTGTCACAAATAGATCTTCACGATGTTTTCTGTCACAAATAGATCTTCACGATGTTTTCTGTCACAAATAGATCTTCACGATGTTTCCTGTCACAAAAAGATCTTCACGATGTTGCCTGTCACAAATAGTTCTTCACGTTGTTTCCTGTCACAAACATATCTTCATGTGGTGCATTATTGTTTTCTGTCACAAAAATATATTCACGTTGTGCCTTGATGTTTCCTCCAACGAAAGATCTTCACGTGGTGCCTTGCTTTCTCTAACACGTAGATCTTCACGTGGTGTTTGTTTCCTCTAAGAAGGAGGTCTTCACGTTCTTCACGTTTAGGTAGCCAATCAAAAGATGCCCAACAAATGCTTTCGGTGCGAGAAGCTAGGGGCAGATAACTCCAAACAGCTATCCTTTTGACTGTTCCGAATGCTTTCAAAACAGCGACCGTTTAAATACTATGATGTGATTGGTCAGCTTTTTGACTGGGCTTTGGCTGCGCTAAACTGGTTCGGAACACACGCCAATGCGGGATGTTCTCAGACCTTGTGGCGAGGAATCTACAGAACCTGTTCGTATCCTGGTAGATATATTATTTTGCAGACTGACAGTTCACCCGACTTCCCAGGAACAAGTAAATTCTTAATTCCAATCGACTGTTATTAAGTTTTATCAACCTTGCCTTTCGTGTTTCATGCCTCATCTTGGAAACGAGATCCGCGGTCAACGTGATGTTAAGCATGGATCAGGTTTTCTCCTTTGGATGAAGCCCTTTAGTCTACGCGACTAGATATCTTTATTGAAGTGCAAATATACTGTATTTATGTTTCATTTCCTTTCAACACCAATGAAATTACTTCTGATGTGGTATGACAATGTGTTAAATATCATTTCCCAATCGTTGCTACAGTTCAAAAACTGTAACATGATTAACTTTAAGACATGCAATGTAACGGTAAACTTGTCAAATTTGGCTTTTATTTCAACTATGACGTAAAAATTGTCACCATAAACACTATGGATTCAAATTCATCACGTTAACACGGACATGAGCATCTGTGATAATACAGAGATAGCGATTGACGGATCTGGACGCCTACTGGATATACTTGATCCAAAATCACTTTAATGTGCTACCGAAATGACATGTTATATAGAGAATTTCACCCCAGTGGTTACGGATATCAAATTTATCAACACGAGTTGATAAAAGTAACACCTAACCGAGACGTTTCAAGGGAAAAGTGTAAATCTGTGAGCACAACTCTGCTAGTTGACTTCCAATGCGGTGAATAGCATTTTGTCGTCATCATGTTTATGATGTCATTACTCGATGATGTGAAATCATTGTGATGTCATGTAGTTGACGTTGACAGAGCATTGTCCAAAATCTGCCAAAATGATAGCCCTAGGAGATATTGCTTGATCTCCTGTTGAACATAGTTTGGATGATAAATAACATTTAATCATGGATGAAAACACAACTTCCGATTTGTTCAATGTTTGTACGGCTGTGAAACATAAGGGAAGTGAGTAAATACAAGATATTTGCACTTTATTTGTACAAGTTGGTGGAATGTTATTGTCCTGTCACGTACGTGGTGTTCTATGAGTATACGTTGGTTCCAGCATCGTTCGGACAGTGGACCCAGTGGGGTTCGTGGAACCCTACCTGTCCCACTTGTGGTCCCAACACCATCGCCCAGGTTCGAACCAGGGTATGCAGACAGATACCCGGTGACCTACCCTGTCCTGGAGACAGCCGGCAAAATCGGAGCTTAACTTGTAGCATAGTGTCTTGTGAAGGTAAATCGTAAAAAAACTAGGACATTTCCGTTAAAACATCACAATTAGTTACAATTAGATGTTTCATGTATGACTGAAGGGTACCTGGTGTATGTCTTTAAAAAGTTATAAAGCATACATTTATTAAAGGTACCCTACCCGTTTATACTTTTGAGATTGTCAGGAAAAGTAGATAGGAACTATCCTGAAGGGTTCCTTATTATCAATAGACACCATAATATACATTCAAGAAGGAATTTATTCAGTAGTTCCGGCCACGGGATAAGGGAAATCAGTTTATTTCAGTAGAAACATCTAACAGATAGGCGAGTGAAACAATGAAAACATCGCATTATATACAAAACTAGGAAAGACTTCTATTTCAGTGATATTACAATTATCAAGATGTTTTGAACGATGGACTGAAGCAACTGTATTGCATCATCGTAGATGATCACGACTTGTAGATTGCCATGTATCTTCCAGCATCATGCTATCACTTCACTGAACATCTGTAGTTCTAGTGTAGCAAACCATCTCTCATATCAATTGCTATTATACTAGTATAACACGTATTATCATTCCGCAATAGTTGGTGTGTATTAACGGTGCTGTTTCTGCCTCCCAAAATGCTTCATCGTCACTTCCCGTCACTCTTATCAATACATATGGTTCTGTCATGGGTAGCTGATCACTTCATGTCAGAAATGTTTCCATCCCATACCCAAGTCGTATATGTGAATATTTTACTTCAATGGTAAAAACATCCATTCAGTAGCTCCACATAAGGTTAACATTTATCAAGATTTGAAATATACCAAGGAATGTTACAGATGTTTTAAAGGAATGAATAAATGATATTGGATGACTGACGATTACAAGCTGTAATACAATTCTCCTGAACTACATAACTGAAATAAAACTATATCTACTTCACTGTTGAACTCTTTGTGCAGGTACATGGGGTCAGTGGGGTAGTTGGTCGACGCCTGCGTGTCCCGGATGTGGTTTCAATGTACAGGTCTCTGTGAGCAGGACACGCACCTGCTCTCAGCTAACAGGACAGGGTCTGAAACATGCGCCATAGACGCATGTATACGTACGTATCCTATTGAAACAAAAAAAATAGTTATATTTAAATTTATGACCATATTTCGAAAATAATGATTGTGTGATATACATGAAGTTGTACGTAAAGTGTTCTCACATTACTATTACTTTATCCATAGATTGTTCAATCCCTTGTTTTCATCTTTCCTCCAAAATGTTTTCACGCCAAGTCATATGGAACATGTTAGTAATAGTTTTTTACGTATATTTTAAATTTCTAAATATGAAATCAGTTGACCTGGGTATCAGTGACACTACAACTCATCTAAACATAATCAAACTGTTTTGGATATAGTATATTCATCCCAAAGTACTGTGCTAAAGACAAATCTCCACTTTCATCAGGTATTTGGAATCAATGGTCTCAGTGGACAACTCCATCTTGCCCATCCTGTGGTCCCACCGGCACGACATCAACAGTGACAAGACAACGGACCTGTCAGCCAGGAAACTTCGGCGATTTGCCCTGTGATGGAGAATCATCCCAAGCGAGACAGGACCCTTGTTCCATTCCAATCTGCTCAGGTTCGTTTAACAACCACTAATCTCGATCATATACCTTTTGCTTCTCATTCGAAGATATTTCAATACGACGAGGATTCGACTTACAGTTATTAATTAGAACGACGCGTAATTGGACTTGCAGAATCACTGATTCGTTCCACGCAAACCTAGTGACGTACTTGAAAGAGTCGTGGAGCTATTGTTTTAATCAAGTTCTCCTTCTTGCAAAGGCTCACACAAAACCAAAACACACCTGGAAAGAAATGTGAGATATCCAGCATATGACATATGGGTATTCGTGAAGTTTTGCAAAAGTAAATGTGAACGTGGTCGTGTTCAGGGCAAGAGACACGGCGTTTGAAAAAATATATATAATTTAAATTTAGTTTAAATAATCGGCAAGATAACCTTGCAAATTGGATTTTCGTTTCCGGAGTAGATGTGCCTTTTGGGGGTCTTTGTTCATGATGTTTGTATGTGTCTGTTTCCATTGAATTAAAAACCCTAAACATTTTCCCATTTGGCCGGGATAAAGCTGACTCTGTGTTTTTTGTTATATCTGTCATCACAGTATATAAAACAGTACAAATTCTTGGACTTTTTTTCGGGATGAGATCCTTGCGGGATTCGAACTCAACACCCTCAGAGGCAGCACTACCTGCCAGCACTGGCTTTAAAACAGCTGACCTTTTCGGTCACTGTAACCTCCACCGGAAAACGTACAATAATTTGTGCTTTGCATTGCGGTATAACCTGTGAGCATCGACTGGAACTAGCAAACAATGGGTACGTTAGGCCCGAAACTAAGTGTAGCTTTGTACTGACATTGGCGTCTTGATCCGAAGCCAAAGGCGCTAACTAACTTCTAAATGTCTGTGCGCAGTCGTAGACAGGACAGAAATCTCTCAGTTCTCTCTTATTACTGTTTTATCTTCGGAAAATCTACTTGTTCTCTTGTAATTGAGGCACATCATGTACAACGATACACCTGTAGGAGGTTATCTATTTTATTCTCTAATTAATCTCTTTGTCTCAGATAATCGATACAAACGTTATCGAAAATCATACACACATGTAGCAATATTCATTGTCTTATAAATGCAATGTAATTATGTAATGTTTCAAGCTTTGAAGCAATGTACATTGTTCTGGTTGCAAAATATAGGTTTCATATATATAATATGTATATGCGTGCATTGAAGACGTGTATATGCAGTAATGTTTGATTTTCATATCTATTCAAAATTCATAAAACACTGAAGATATCGACGATATCAACAAAGGTATCCAGTTATTAGGTCATGGTTGAGCAAACAAAAGATTTAAGAGCATTGAATTCAATTATACAAAATTATGTATACCTGTATGTTTTATGTGTTAAGATGTGATATACAATTAGTATACAACTACCTTATTAAAATAAACTATATCTACTTCACTGTTGAACTCTCTGTGCAGGTACATGGGGTCAGTGGGGTAGTTGGTCGACGCCTGCGTGTCCCGGATGTGGCTTCAATGTACAGGTCTCTGTGAGCAGGACACGCACCTGCTCTCAGCTAACAGGACAGGGTCCGTGCAGTGGTGGAGCCAGCATAGACTTCAAATCTGAGACATGCGCCATAGACGCATGTATACGTACGTACTCTATTGGAGAAAAAAAACATAGTTATATTTAAATTTATGACCATATTTCGAAAATAATGATTGTGTGATATACATTAAGTTGTACGTCAAATGTTCCCACATTACTATTACTGTATCCATAGATTGTTCAATCCCTTGTTTTCATCTTTCCTCCAAAATATGTTCACAAGTCATATGAAACATGAGAGTAAAAATGATTGTTCGTAGATTTAAAATTTCTAAATATGAAATCAGTTGACCTGGGTATCAGTGACATTACAGCTCATCTAAACATAATCAAACTGTTTTGGATATAGTATATTCATCCCAAAGTACTGTGCTAAAGACAAGTCTCCACTTTCATCAGGTATTTGGAATCAATGGTCTCAGTGGACAACTCCATCTTGCCCATCATGTGGTCCCACCGGCACGACAGCAACAGTGACAAGACAACGGACCTGTCAGCCAGGAAACTTCGGCGATTTGAACTGTGAGGGAGAATCATCACAAGCGAGACAGGACCCTTGTTCCATTCCAATCTGCTCAGGTTCGTTTAACAACCACTAATCTCGATCATATACAATGTATACCTTTTGCTTTTCATTCGAAGATATTTCATTACGACAAGGATTCGACTTACAGTCATTAATTAGAACGACGCGTAATTGGACTTGCAGAAATACTGAAGGGTGACGCGTTCCACGCAAAACTAGTGACGTACTTAAAAGAGTCGTGGAGCTATTGTTTTAATCAAATTCTCCTTGCAAAGGCTCACACAAAACCAAAACACACCTGGAAAGAAATGTGAGATATCCAGCATATGACATATGGGTATTCGTGAAGTTTTGCAAAAGTAAATGTGAACGTGACCGTGTCCAGGGCAAGAAACACGACGTGTGAACAAATATATATAATTTAAATTTAGTTTAAATAATCGGCAAGATAACCTTGCAAATTGGATTTTCGTTTCCGGAGTAGATGTGCCTTTTGGGGGTTTTTGTTTCATGATGTTTGTATGTGTCTGTTTCCATGGAATCAAAAAGTCTAAACATTTCCCACTTGGCCGGGATAAAGCTGACTCTGTGTTTGTGTTATATCTGTCATCACAGTATATGAAATAGTACAAATTCTTCTATTTTTTTCGGGTTGAGACCCTTGCGGGATTCGAACTCAACACCCTCAGAGGCAGCACTACCTGCCAGCACTGGCTTTAAAACAGCTGACCTTTTCGGTCACTGTAATCTTGACAGGAAAACGTACAATAATTTGTGCTTTGCATTGCGGTATAACCTGTGAGCATCGACTGGAACTAGCAAACAATGGGTACGTTAAATAGGCCCGAAACTAAGTGTAGCATTGCACTGACATTGACGTCTTGATCCGAAGCCAAAGGCGCTAACTAACTTCTAAATGTCTGTGCGCAGTCGTAGACAGGACAGAAATCTCTCAGTTCTCTCTTATTACTGATTTATCTTCGGAAAATCTTCTTGATCTCTTGTAATTGAGGCACATCATGTACAACGATACACCTGTAGGAGGTTATCTATTTTATTCTATAATAAATCTCTTTGTCTCAGATAATCGATACAAACGTTATCGAAAATCATACCCACATGTAGCAATAGTCATTGTCTTATAAATGCAATGTAATTATGTAATGTTTCAAACTTTCAAGCAATGTACATTGTTCTGGTTGCAAAATATAGGTTTCATATATATAATATGTATATGCGTGCATTGAAGACGTGTATATGCAGTAATGTTTGCATTTCATATCTATTCAAAATTCATAAAACACTGAAGATATCGACGATATCAACAAATGTATCCAGTAATTAGGTCATGGTTGAGCAAACAATAGATTTAAGAGCATTGAATTCAATTATACAAAATTATGTATACCTGTATGTTTTATGTGTTAAGATGTGATATACAATTAGTATACAACTACCTTATTAAAATAAACTATATCTACTTCACTGTTGATCTCTCTGTGCAGGTACATGGGGTCAGTGGGGTAGTTGGTCGACGCCTGCGTGTCCCGGATGTGGTTTCAATGTACAGGTCTCTGTGAGCAGGACACGCACCTGCTCTCAGCTAACAGGACAGGGTCCGTGCAGTGGTGGAGTCAGCATAGACTTCAAATCTGAAACATGCACCATAGACGCATGTATACGTACGTACTCTATTGGAAAAAAAACATAGTTATATTTAAATTTATGACCATATTTCGAAAATAATGATTGTGTGATATACATTAAGTTGTACGTAAAATGTTCCCACATTACTATTACTGTATCCATAGATTTTTCAATCCCTTGTTTTCATCTTTCCTCCAAAATGTTTTCACGCCAAGTCATATGGAACATGTTAGTAATATTTTTTTACGTATATTTTAAATTACTAAATATGAAATCAGTTGACCTGGGCATCAGTGACACTACAACTCATCTAAACATAATCAAACTGTTTTGGATATAGTATATTCATCCCAAAGTACTGTGCTAAAGACAAATCTCCACTTCATCAGGTATTTGGAATCAATGGTCTCAGTGGACAACTCCATCTTGCCCATCCTGTGGTCCCACCGGCACGACATCAACAGTGACAAGGCAACGGACCTGTCAGCCAGGAAACTTCGGCGATTTGCCCTGTGAGGGAGAATCATCACAAGCGAGACAGGACCCTTGTTCCATTCCAATCTGCTCAGGTTCGTTTAACAACCACTAATCTCGATCATATACCTTTTGCTTCTCATTCGAAGATATTTCAATATGACGAGGATTCGACTTACAGTCAATGCATATATTTAAAAACACGTTATATACAACTCAGGAAAAGTTAAGCAGGGATATACATTATATTTACCATTAATACACACAATGAACGTATTTAGAAACTCATTAAAACTACTTTTGTATATTACAGTGGATTGACACTGGAGTTTAGCGTGTCAGTAGTTTGTAATTTTGATAAACTGTAATGTCTTACTTTGTGGGTCAGTAGTTTGTGATTGTAAACAATTCTCATTTTGTTTGCTAGTTAAACATAAACTGTAAAATCTATAATTTTATTTTCTAAATACGTTCTCGTCTGTCTGTAGATTTAAAGAGAATCAACTTGTTTGGTTCATTTCAGTAGTCCGAACATTTCACTATCCGAACGTTTTTTTTTTAATAAAAAACGAGAGCGTTAGGATTATCGAGGCCTGACTGTATTCATATTTATGTTTTGTATTTCTTGTATTTTAGCTTTTGGACTCATTATAAGACAATCCTTTGATATTTACTTTGACCCTGTGGCCCCTAATAAGGGCCACAGGATCGTCGACCTAAAAACCTATTTTCACCTTCTTCTCCAGGGCGAAAAACCCTAGAAAGCTGATTTTCATCCTTCCCCCTTTAATCAAAAGCCCTAAAAAATTAATTATTTTGTAAGACGCTGTATCCAATAGGGATTATAAATTGGAGATTTGTTTACTATAGCTCGACATAACACCTTGTCGTGCGTGGATTGTAATTTGAATGGATTTATTCAAGAAGGACACATGTGCTATGTTACATACATAGAACAAATGCCCTTCTTGAATGCATCCCTTTAATTGTACACATTTAAACATATCAACCATAGGACAACTAATGTTCAACCTTATAAAATGCATTATCTAAAACCTGATGAGCTACAGAGTCAATTACTCAATTAATATATATTTCATTCGTCCTTCAACCAATGTATTTCTAAGTAACTGTCCTGTTGTTGCAGTGGCGACCTGGCAGACATGGGGTGCATGGTCTTCCCCCTGCCCCAGTCCCTGCAGTACCAGCTCCACCCCCCTCACCTTGACCGAGAGACGAACTAGAGGCTGTGACCGACAGGGTGCTGTGTCTGACTGTGCTGGGGTGTCCGAGGAGTCCAGAAATGCGACCTGTACTCTGTGTCCAGGTTTGTTCCTTTGTTTGACGTATATCATACATACACGGTATTGGTATGTGAGTGGATTAGATAGGGTTATTAGATAAGGTTATTAGATATGGTTATTCACGCACTACAACTACAAGTGCGGTACCGAGGGATATCCCTTAACTTATGGTACAAGGTAAAGGTCTATGTGAAGGATCAGAACGTGTGGGGAGGGTAGTGAAAGGACAGACAAAAGGCCTCACTGCTCACTGGTTGTTCTAGGAAATGCCATGGTACAATGTAGAGATCTGCATGTATGATTTGAGAGTAACGAAATGCTGTAAATCATCTTTGTTCAGCTCTGATCCTTGTTGTGAAGGATATGATACAGGTCAATTACCCTATTTGTAATGATAATCTTCGACACTGACTTCGACAGTTTACGCCGATTGAATCCTGTAATGAGTGTAGAAACACAAGAAATATCCACTTGTTGCCGTATATCAGATACATGGTAAGTGCCACAGGCTCAACTTCCAGTCAACATGTCGTTTAGGTTAATGCCCGGCAACTCTCCATTCCTTAAATGTATGCAGTCGGGGCCTGTAAGCAGTGTTTATGAACATCTCGTGTTTGCTTCTTACAGAATGGCGACCTTGGAGTCAGTGGAGCTCATCGTGTCCAGTAGGATGTTCTAACGTCTTCATTAGCGGCACAGAAACCCGGAGCAGGACCTGCGATACCCGGAATAGTTTTCTTACCTGTTCCGGTAACTCATTCGATTCCCGCCCCGACACCTGCACATTCTGCCCAGGTGAGTTGAGGTAACCACAACCTCAGGCACGTGTGTGGTAAACTTATCAAAAACGTCTTGTATCAGTGATATTGTACATGGGACTTCGCAATGATTAAAACGACATTCTGCCGAGTTTATTATATTGTATCAATATGCATGAAAGTGTAAATTGTTCCTAAAATACTCCATGAATGTTGCATACACGATCTAAATTTGGTTTAATTTCATTGGATGACCATGATATCCCAAAAGTATTTTCGATCATGTCGGACAGAACTTATATTAACCTGGCCATCCACTAAATGCTCTCGTTCATGATTGTATAATTCAATACTATGTTTTTACATTAATTGAATACGTCTATTATTTTCAAATGAACATGAGATTGAACAATGAGATTTTCCGTGCTATGGAACTTCCTAAACACTGACAAATTCAGTAATTCTGGTGTGTACTTTCAAATCTGGTAAATTTATTTTGTCTATGTGTATACAAGAAAAGATGTATAGATAGTCAACATCTTTATTGCAATGAATCCGACGTTTCGGTGTATATACAAACACTGTTATCAAGCAAGATACCATTCTACGTCTCATCTCAACAACTTCTAAAATACCTTGTTTATACAAACCTCCGCCTCTTCTCAGCCCAGTGGAGCCCGTGGGGTATCTGGACTGGCCCCTCATGTCCCCCTTGTGGACTGCCACAGACCACCCCACAAATACGAGTAAGGAGCTGTTCCCCCTTCGTTGGTCAACCCATCTGTATTGGGGAAGGTCAACAAAACAGAACTCAACCCTGCAGCATCATTAACTGTATAGGTATGCCATCAATAATAGTTCCTGTACTTGTGTAACTGGCAATCTAACTTTACAACATTCTTCGTTATATGCATGACTCTAGCTTTTCCTCCCGATAATTACACACATATGCCCAATAGAAATGGAAAATTCAAATTTCGCCTTATTTTTGACAAAAGTCAATCAGCATCCAATGCATGCAGAGGGCAGAAGGCGAAGTTGTCTTGTATTGTTAAAGGGGTTCAATCTTTGAATACATTCCACTGTGGATTATTTGTAAGATCCCTATTTTCAAATTTTCAAAACCAAAAAATCATCACTTACGTGCATGGTTCACAGCCACTGCAACAATCTCCTGTCAGGTAAAATTGAACAAGAGCCAGTACCCTTTTACTTTAACTTTAACGGTTGGTATGAAAACGTGCTACTGGCCCTTTAACGGTTTGTATGAAACACCCATTTTGCCTTTTGAGTCAATGATGAAGTAATGCCATATTCTACCTCGTATTAACAAGAAGTGAATAGTTATTCTTGCAATGAGAAGTTAAAAGTCACCCTGTATGACCAATACAGTAATTAAAGAGAGTTCCTAAAGGCAACGAAGAGCTAGTAAAATCACCCTTTCGCATAAACAGTCAATATTCAAATAACTCGTAATCTCTCTCTCAAAGGTACATTTGGACCATGGACCACGTGGAGTCTACCCAACTGCCCGACTTGTGGCGCCCCCGGAATTGTTAGGGGGGTGAGCAGAACACGCACCTGTCAGAAGATCCTGCCCACGTATGACGATTGTATTGGCCCAGACGTTGACAACAAGCTGGTTAACTGTAGCATCTCGCAGTGTGACAGTAATGTATCTTCCTTCTTGTTGCATGCATCTAGACTACTAGGTAGCAGAACACTTGTGCGTATACATATGTATAAATGAACATTTGGAGACCTAATGGTACCAGTGTGATATAATGTATTTGTACTAGAGTACCTTGTCAAAGACTACCAAATGATTATATTGAGAGTTTTAACATCAATTTTTTTAATCCTCAGTCGTCTTTCTATAACAAGTAACCACAGCGTTATCTCATTTATCAGTTCTATCACATGTATATATATGATATGTTCGTCAAGCTGCTGCAGGACATCTATGTCCATGTGTGTTTGTCATGTAATGACTATACGTCTGTGAATGTCTCAGTCCTACCATTATCGCTTACTCTGCTATCCTGTGTTCTTTGTGTTGTCGTTTTGTTTAGCAGTAGTTCTGTAATTCATGTCTCAAATTAACCTTCTGAAAACCCATCACAATCATACTAACTTATTAACGATTTGATAATAGATATAAGGAACTTATGATATTGTTTCTTAGGAAGTGCTTAATTCTAAATACATTGATGACATAATGAGATCCGCGCCGGCCTACAACTGTGAGAAATGAAAAGATTAAATAATGAATATGTTATATGTATACACTGTTAAGCCTAAGATCCACTTTTCTAAAAGTATGTTCTTTTTGCTAACATCGATCGGGGTCAATACACTGAATAAAGCAATAACGAGGATGTCTTGTAAAGACGTGATTTTGGGGGTAGTTATTGCGCCTAAATTATGTATCGACGATGCGTTTCCGTGCTCACATTTTAGAGAAATAATTTCGGAAATGTTCGATACCTTCTAAGAAACTCGAACCAACCAACTTCAGAGGAAGCTTTAACATGCTTTCAAATACATTCACAACAGTTCCTGTATCGCACCACTGACATCATTCATGTAGTCTGACGGATTCTCGTGACTGAGTAAGGCATTTAGTTTTACAATAAAAATAGGTAATGTCTCTCTGGTGGAATATGGACCCCAGTAAAGTAACCCCTAAAACTAAGGCTCTTCAACTATATCCAATTCGTTCTCTACCGTCCAATAGGAGTATCGTACTAAGGTATGTCTATATACAAAGTATACATGGATGCATGACCACTGTCACTATAGCTGGAGTGTGGACCTCATGGAGTGTCTGGTCGAACCTGTGCCCTACTCAGTGCAGTAACTTGCCTTCGAGTAGACTGCAGTCCAGGACCAGGCTGTGCGGCAAGATCAGACCAACTGACCGGGACTGTATTGGCGAGGACTTTCAGACCAAGACCGTCGACTGCGATGTGTGTGGAGGTAATACGTCAGAATATATATAAAGGGTCGCATTGTTCAGAGCTCTAAGCTGATCTCATTCTATGAATTTGCCTACAGTGCAATGTTTGTATTTAATCATTGTTTTGATGGGAACATCGCAAAACGTCCTTTATTGGAGTTAGGTAATCTTAATGGTAATACTTGGCAGTTCTTCATTAGCACCAATAGTTTACCTTTACCAATAATCTTTGCGTTGAAATGAAATATTATTTATTCTTACCCAAGCGGGCACAGATATACCGGGTATAAAAGTTTTCATAACAGTTTTTTCTAAATATAACTTGCGTTATGATCGGTTGACGGAACTACTTTGTGCTCATTCATGAATTGCTTAGCTATTCTGTTTAAGCTAAATCATATTCTTGAACAATTTCGAGCATACCTAATTGAAGTCACACGTCAGTACAACATATTAAATAAAAATCATGTTCAACATACGTTTCCGAGACCGTAATTACAGTACTAAACTTGCAAGGCGAAGCAGCATGCAAGAGTCGCCGGCTGCACTGCCAAGACGTCATTGCTTTGTGACGTCATAACCCCCCCCCCCCCCCCCCTATAATTTGGTTACGTAATTACAAACCGTTTTGACAATAAAGGTCAACAGTTACTTTAGAATAGTTCTGAAAAAAGAGCAATTTGCAAACTATTTAGATATGAGCATCTTGAAGGTGTGAAAGAGTTTATGATTGGCGTATGACTACAATTTGTATTTTATAGTCTAATCAAAGATCGTGAATTGGGGTCTTGTTTTTCGATTTTTGCGCATTAAAATGATCTTGGGTAAGAAAAAGAATAACCAACTCGGTGCTCGGAATTATGACTTATCTGTCCCTCGTGAATTATTATGTCAAACTCCTCGCTAAAGCTCTGAGTTTATCACAATAATTAACTCGGGACAGATAATCCGTAATTCCTCGCAACTCGTTGATTATTTTTATAATCAATAGCCAGCTTTCACTCAATAATATCAGACACGTCAACCTGTATGAATTTCGATTTCAAGGAAAAAAACTGCATCTGGACACTAAACAATAGATCGCCGTTGTTCAAACCTCTCCCGGTAGTTGGGTAACATGGTACAATGATATACATGTACATGTAAAATGGTTACATTACCGATCAACGGTCACCATAAGACTTTGCGTAATAGGCTCCAAGATAACCTGGCAGAAAATAATATGCACTCATCTGTAGACATGAATAGTGTTGCGAAGAAAGTTAGGGTTGCTGTCATCATGTTTTATACACACAGAATGTACCAATACTTCAATTCTGATTTGGGGTTCTTTATCTTTCTTTTAAAATTAATTTCTGAGTTTTCATATTGGCTTGTTTACGTATGCTATGCTAAAATGTTAACATAACCTATAATCTTTGACACAGTTGGTACCTGGACTCAGTGGAGCCAGTGGTCAAACGGATGTCCAGCCTGTGGATTCGGAGTATTTGACGATCAGTCTCGCACACGTCAATGTATCAGGAATGGGTTCCAATCCCAATGTACCGGAAGTGGTAGTGAATCAAGGAGGTCCTCATGCAATATCCCAAGGTGTCCCCCAGCCCCAGGTAAAATCCCTTATCGTGATGCCCAGATCCGCCATACCTTCAACCGAAGATATTGTATATCGGGAGAACAATATGAAGTCAATATTCATATATATATATATATATATATATATATATATAAGCAAAATACAAAAACCAACTTGGTTTTGTGTAGTTTGGCCTTGTTACGAATTGGTAGAGTGCTCAACATTTGTAAAATGGAGCGTGATAAATGTAGAAAGTTTAGTCAGTTATCTACAAAAACCATTCATTGTGTATCACTACAGCTCTGTTTCATGCGCGTAGCAATTTTCAAGTCAATATATATATATATATGTGTATATATATATATATATATATATATATATCCAGATGTTCAATAATCCTCGTAAATATACTTCGACTCGCGATTGAGTCAGCGAGGTGACTGTTTCCATATCATTTAATATCCTTATTGTATTTGATGTGAATTTAAAGGGATCAATGATATTAATATTTTATTTCATTAACGAATTATAGTGAATGGAGTTTCATTTATACTCATTTCATTTGAATAGACTGTTTACATATTTTGTGACTTTTTGGCTAGGTATCGTGTTAGTGAAACTTTAATTATGAACAAAATAAGGAGAATTAAGATGCCGTTGAAATCATTTACACCGAGCATACCCTCCAGTTGCCGAAACTGATTATTTAGAACCGTTTTCTCCTCCGAAATAAATGTATCGGATAAAGTTTAACACAACCGGTTACGTAAGGAAAACACTTATCTTATTTTATTTCAGTTATGTTTCTTATATAATTAATGTACTATGCGTAAGTGTATGTGTTCCATGTTTTAGATATGCATGCGTCTAATTTGTGTATATATGTTAGTGTGTGGTGTATGTTCTTTTCTCTCGTGTGTTCATGTTGTTTCTTCCCATACTCTAACTGTCTTCATCTGTTTTGTATAATGTGATGTCGATGATAATTGACACGTACGTTATTGATTGTTTATTAGATGATTGATATAAATTAATGAGAAGGTCATTTCGTTATGGATAACAACTTGAAGGTGTGACATGTTAAAGGGGCAGTAGCACTTTTTTTGCAAATTTTATTTTTGCAAATTTACCATTTATAATGATAGTTTATGTCATTTATATTTACTTTAGAGGGTAAACCATCTTATTACATAAACCAATTATCCTTAGTGGTAGTAACGGTGTTGGGTATAAAACGAAAATTGCATGGCGGCCATTTTATTGTGAACACATTTTATTATTTCGAATGACAAAAACGATTCCCATGGATTTATGGAACCATGTACATTCATTTTTTAATTCGATTTTCCGAAGAGATAAGGGTGTTTTACTATTGGTGACACTATTTTTCAAATACAATTCATTGACTTATTTCAGCGAAAAAACATGTTACTGCCCATTTAATATACATTATTCATGTATCGTTTTCAAGCATAAATGAAATACACACATACACACATACACACAGTGAGACATTAAGACTTCCAACTTAGCAAAATGTCAATCAAAGATGAGAAAATTTAAATAATGTTCACGTTTCTCTTCCATTTTACAGGCCCTGACTATCTTGGTAAGTAACAGAAGCGTTTCATACATTAACATAATATTCCCTGTTTTAATGAACAACTGATTAATTTTGCACGTAGGATAAGAACTTCCAATTTGGATGTTTGTCAACTATTACATAATGTCTGTACCAATATCGTACCAACAAATCGGCATGTTCGAAAACACTGTCTCTCAGCTATGGCACTATATGCGCACTACTTAGGCCCTGGTGTCTGTATGGACCGTGAACTCCGGATTATCCTGTATTTTATGTTCGATAAGTTTTGTAACGACTTCAGAAGAAGAAAAGAAGCCTTGAACAGTTAACATACAAGTACATAACTACTTTAAGGAAAACGTTATGATTATAAATGTCTTAGTAACATAATATGGACTAGCGAGAAGTACATTTTAACAACTGCTTTCAGAGTACTGAACACTGCACAATGATAACCACTTGGCCTCTGTGTGACATTGTTTCCATGATTTAGTTTTATCCACGTAAACTGTAATCGAGTCAGGCCGCTGTCACCAGTTCTGAATGTAGCCCGTAAATATTACAATAATTTGTACCATTGAAAATGCATTCCCGAAACCATCCTTTAATCCGACATTCCTTGTAAACTGGCGTATTCATTTGGTATCGAACGTGTGATAATTATTCTGATAAACCCTTCGACATATCTGTAAACCGACATGTTGACCCTGTCTATAACTCGACGTTGGTTTGGAGGGACAGACAAAGCTATAAGTTTTTACTATCTAAATGATATTATATTTACCTCAATGACATTATAGCTCGGAGCCGGAGCACTTAACTCATCCTTCACACCAGTATTGCACTATTATCACCACCTTCTCCCCACCTGTAAACAGGTCTATGTCGGAATGTACGCAACATCAGCGGAGTGGGGTACCGGTACCACCCCGAGGACTGCGACAAGTACGTCCAGTGTTACTTCAACCCCAACGGCGAGGTGACGGCCCTGTACAGGCCATGTCCATTCGGTCACTACTGGTCCCAGGCCACGTTGAGGTGCGACTACTCGTGGAAGGTTAACTGCCCACTCGGTAAGTCATTATCGCGAACGAGCTTTTTACTTTTACGCATTCGAGTAATTTTCATTTTCATTTTGCCTCCTTACCTGTTTGTCGTACTTACGTCACGGTTGCTTCTTTTGTATATGGTTAAACAAGGTCCTGCATCTTACGGTACACATTACCGTGACAAGGCATCGGGACATTCAATGTAAAACAACAACCTGCATGCGGTACCTGGAAATGAAACTTGAGCAGTGGTATACTTGCATTACTTAATATGTAAACGAAAATACTGTCAAATAATGAAAAGATTTAAATGTATATTACTTACTTATTTTTATAGCGATTAACAAGCGATTCCAGCTGAGCTGAGTTTGAATTTGGTGTCCCAATGGACCATGGACATAACATGCAATAGTAACAACGTTTCTATGTACAACTGTTGTATATCTGTACCCACAGAGAGGTGTAACGACTCGTGTATAAGCTCACACAACATGGAGGGAAGCTGCCGCTCCTACTGGTCCTGTGAGAAGGGGCGGTCCGAGGCGCAGTGCTGTCAGAACTGGTTCCGATACGTGCCGGGCAAGGGTTGTCAGTTCGACCCCTCATGTCAGGACCCATGTCCCTCGGGATGCTCCCCCAGGGGTAAGTACTTCATATCAGAATGCATTTTGCTGAAAATATTTTTTTACATCCCACAAACATTCACAACCAAGTAAAGAGGCCACTAAAGGGTTGTGGAAATTTGCATACTTTAAAAGCGTTTAGTTTTTAATTTATTTTAATCGGAATAAGTGAGACGTAAGTCAGTTACTACATGTAGTTTCCTCGTTGCATCGGGAAATATAAGGACAATTTGTCGTCGTCGTTGAGCTTTCGCCTCCGACGGGTCTCTCGGACAAAGTGTTCTTATATTTCCCGTTACAACTCGGGAACTATGGTAATTAGTACGTTTACTCCTTGGGTAATATATTGTACATGATGGCATTTATTAAGATTTTTCTTCAGAGATTTAAATCGATGTGTAGCCTACAGCACAGTAATTCTACAATACTATATTGTCTCAAAAACATTATTTTTTGCTTTAATTAAAAAATAAGAAGAGTGGTTCATAAACCATCGATCTTCATAGTTTAGGTTGTGTGGCTACAATACTATACACGGGCACCCATCGGTATTTCTCATTGGCATGTTTTCTAATGCATATTTCCTTATCATCAACAACTGAGGAATTGTAATATCATTCAATGTCAGAAACAGTAACTGGGCCGTTATTCTCAAAACGTTCGTAGCATTAAGAATTCTTAACTGTGATCGTAGCCTATGTGTTAAGAATTCGTAGGGTTACGAACGTTTCGAGAATAAGCACCCTGTACCCAGTCAAGCATCTTCATATTCTCACTGTTAACATTCGAGTGTCACCCCACCATATTATCCTGAATGTTATCATATTATAGACGCGTGTGACAAGGCGCCCGTGTGGACGGACCCACAAAGCTACAAGATCAACGTTGGACTGTTGGGTTGGATGGACAACAGGTGTCTCAATGGGTCCACCTTCGATCTCCTCGACTGTGGATGTAGTCTCAGAAAACCCACCAGTATGTAGTATCTCCTGTTAACGATCTCTTTTCAGTGGATAAAGACTTATCATTCATTGTGGTATCATTCTCGTCAATGCAGCTGGTTTAAACATATGTATTTCCATAATAATACAGAAATGGATCGGCAAACAAGTCACTGGCCAATGTCAGTGTTGTTGAACGATGCGGAAGTGAGCATCTGTAAAGATTCATATAATGGTTACTACTGCTACAACTTCTTAGTTTATGCCACTCTTGACCTAACTATCTCATCTCTCTTACCATAAGGAATTGATTCAACAATGTCATTATCTTATTATTGCAAAATGCTAACATTTAACAGAACATTGAAGTAACCGGCTGTGTCCTTTTGTAATACAAACGTTCCTAAACCAATACCAAATTTGAAGTTAGTTGCTACCTTTGGAAAACTGGCAATGGTGCATATGACACGCTTAAATCGTTTCAAAACTAAGGATTTTATTTATCATCGAAAACTGTTTCAGCTTGTGATTCGGAATTCGACCTTAAGTTTGACGACTCTTTGGAGTTTACTCGTGCGGCCGGCAACTGGCTGACCTCGGAGTCTGTCAAGGTGGAGGATGGTGTCGCCAAGTTTGATGGAGTTGGGAAGCTGACCACTGACGTGAGACTGTCCGAGGCGGGTGTCGGTTGTCCATTTGTTCTCCAGTTCCGGTATCTACGTATCGGAAGTGGTCGCACCAGACAAGTGTTGGCCAGCAGCAAAGATTGTTACCATGGCAACACCATGGTCATCTCGCAATACAACACTAGTGTCGTCATTGAATTGTTGACGTGGACAGGACCCTTGATGAGGTTGCCGATATCAACAGAGGTGAGCTTTTTTAGACTGTTTGTCTTCAATCAGGTATATCGGTTTCCTATTGATAGGTCGTTTATAAGTTAGTTTTTGGCCTATACCTATACCATCACTCAAATCATTAATTATATACTGATACTGCATGCGTGGAGAGCCTCATCTTCACAACGTCACAGGCGTAACGAAAATATTTCCATATCTTCTCCTTCCTCCCTTGACCTCAACCCTCGCATTTTCAGTGCTAAGAGTTTAACATACTGCAGGCTAATCGGATAAGCCGATCAGAAAACAGTTGATCAGAAAACAGTTGTATTGCCTCTTTGACTGTGTCGATCGTCGCTATTTTGAATTGGTTCCGAATGTAAACGGCGATTTCATCGGCTGTATGTGAGCAGATGGTAAGGAGACGTAACTCGTGATCACGATAGGTATCGCTGATTCGTTTCACCACTTCTGCCTAGGTTGAAGGCAAGGTAAAAAAAAATGGAGAGATCTCGATACATTTTCACCTTGCCGTGGGAAGATGGGAGAGCCTAGTATACAACCTTCTCACTTCTCAATACACTTTCTTTGGTCATTGATAATGAGAGTCAAGGGTGATCATATGTGATCAAAATGAACACCCCAGATGGAAGCGTTGCCGTTATCTGATCATCAACACATTGATTGACATAAGACAAGATAAGATAAGATCAGAGAAGATAAATCTGTATTGCCCCGAGAAGGGAATTTGCATTGTCATGAATTGAGCACAAAGGAAATACATAAAAACGTAACAAGATATGAAAAAGGCCAGAACGTTCAAAGACATAACAATTAACAATAATATGGGACATGTATATATAGATATAACTGTCGCAGTGTAACTAGAGATTTAAATAGTGAATGCTTGATGGAATATATGACATTTTTTTGCGTTTCAACTTCACATTTGGTTCTCGGTAAACATGTACAAAATTACAGTATGGAACACATTCATCAATTTAATATAAATTGCATTTCAATTTGTCCTTCCTTGCAGAATCTGGACCCGTCAGAATGGAAGGACTTTACCCTGATGTATAACGGTAAACTACTGACCGCCATCATAAGAGACAGAAACTACCGAGTCATCGCACAGTTCCTGGGTATGTATCCGTTTGACAGTGTTTTAACACGGACAAAATATCAAAGGTCAAACTTAGATAATGAGTAGATTTTGTCTTGTATCTTGTCTTACAGATATATTACGTCATCGATCTGTAACCCTAAGTGGGGGGTGGGGGGGGATATAGTATTATGTATATATGTCATATGGCAACGTTAATATCCTGCAATGATCAGTTGGATGACCTCAGAGGATAACCGTTATCTAGCAAGCTTCTTTGGATCCACCATTCGGAAATGAAAGTCAATTATGAATTATGAATCGCAAGTTCTAGTCACTCGATGAGATATTCCTGGTATTCTCGAGATCAACGTATTTTGATAACGAATAAGTTGTTATGAAAATGTATTTCATATCCAATATCCCTTACCAACAAGTTAAGTCGATATGTCCAATAAGATGTTGTGAAGCTCAAGATTGTGATATAGTGTGAGTTTACATTGTACAGCTACTCATGGCCCTCTGTTCATTGTTCAGCTCCCAAGGTCCTTCTTGGTGCGTGTGGTCTCCAATTCGGGTCTGACGGATCTGTCCTCACAGCATTTGAAGGCCAGTTGGACGAGGTAGGTGTTTTAAGTGATCTGAATTTCACCCTTCAAATCCCTGGCAGCAATTTTAGAAAAACAACGCCATCTTAAAGATTTTTGAATGCATTCAATCTTTAATTATTTAAATTAAAAATTAAAATTAATTATCAACCCTTTTATAATTTAAACATTTTTGGAAGGTAACTTTTGTTAGATGTAAAATTTACATCTATATGAAGGCATTACATTGCTCTTGGATCCTGTTTGATATATCAGAGTTTCTGTATTCTAGCAGGATGAACTATACAAACTTTTTTCCTCGCTTTGCATTACATTTCTCATATCATGCAAATCGTATTATTACATTAGTAAACTTCAAGGCACTGAAGGCTAATACTAACGGAATCATACGTTGTGTAACAAATATCATGAAATGCAAATATTTTCACATTACATCGGGAAAATGGTGAAAAAGTAACTGTTATGTAGAACATAGATATACCAGTCACTGTGCACTTAACACTATAGAGCATGTGTCATGGAAATACTTTGATCAGTCATTGACATTGAATCTGTTTGATTCGCACAGCGTTTCTCATCATTTTGAATTTATATTCCCCAAAGTGATGTACACCGTATTAGATTATGTAATGTAAAATGTCTTCTTAATACAATGTTTGTTTTTATCCACAGATCCATCTGTACAAGTGCGATCCTGGCAATTTGTATTGATACAACTTGTATTGAGGAGAAATGTAAACCGTGCCCTAACAATGAAATTATGCAACGAAGATGTTGTACTTTAATACTTACTATTCTTAGTTAATATATTTGACTGTACTTCGATCAATTTTTCATTTAGATGTTTGTTCATACATGTACCAATTTTTTAATTTTTAAACTTTATAATTACCCAATGTACAATGTGTTTTACCGGTATACAATATTTGACCGCCGTTGAGTGACAGAGGTCATATGTTATTGAAAATCTTCACATATATACCAAATACACACGTATGAACAAGTTCAAGCTTATGTTTAATATTATATAATTATTAATGAACAGCTAAGTTCGTTTAATTTAGAATATATGGTGATGTTAACGTTCTTGGTGAACATATTGATATATGATAGATGAATGTCACACTCTATTAACGTATGTCATTAAACTTTAATGATAACGAAAGTGGTCTCTTTTTATATTTCAAGATCCATGATGCAAATTGAGTTTATAGTTTTTATGTTTAATGCATGTATTTGACATTTAACTTAACAATGGTTTATAATTTGAAATCCTCAACCGCGGTCAAATATTATACGGTTTATATGTCTATATATTGTAGTCTTTCCAACTTAACATAACTCTTTGTCTGTATGAAAAGTATCCGTTAGTACAAGTGTTTACTGTCAAAATTTCAGTTATTGTTACCAATTTTAATTTATTTCAAAGTCGTTATTTTTGTTATGTATAGTTCATGTTATTGTCGTTGTTTACTGATAAAAACTACCGATATCCTTTCATTTGAGGTATGAATGGCATTATCAATATATTCAGACCTTACGTAAGTAATTAATACCATATATCAAAACCAAAACCGCTACCTTAAGTGTGTTCAAATAAATATAATTGTTTTTCATTAAAATTCAACATAAATCTGGGTTAAATACACAATCATTCTGCACATTTGTGTTTTCTTGTCTGTTATTATGTGTCCACTATATGAAGATATGACTTGAGTGTCCACTATTTGAAGATATGACTTGAGTGTCCAATATTTGAAGATATGACTTGAATGGCCACTATTTGAAGATATGACTTGAGTGTCCAATATTTGAAGATATGACTTGAGTAACTACTTTTGGAAGATATGACTTAAGTTCCACTGTTGTTTGACATGACTTAAGTTCCACTGTTGTTTGACATGACTTAGGTTCCATTGTTGTTTGACATGACTTAAGTTCCATTGTTGTTTGACATGACTTTAGTTCCTTTGTTGTTTGACATGACTTAAGTTCCTTTGTTGTTTGACATGACGTAAGTTCCATTGTTGTTTGACATGACTTAAGTTCCATTGTTGTTTGACATGACTTAAGTTCCATTGTTGTTTGACATGACTTAAGTTCCACTGTTGTTTGAGATGACTGGAGTTACCACTGTCGGGAGATATGACTTAAGTAGCTACTGTGAGAAGATATGATTGTGAGAAGTAAATGGAAGGGAAGGAATTGCTAACCATTTCACTTACAGGCATAACCAGCCTCCTACGGTGGTCAGCTGGCTAACTCGGGTTTCAAAACTTGCAACAGTCTGGTAAATTTCATGGATAACTTGCAGAACCCTTTTCGGTGATTTTGATGTATGGATGTATTGATGGATTAAGAGCAGGGCTATTGGTTGGTCTCAGTTTATGTTGTAGTCCATTCCGTGACATCCTCGATAATCCAGCGCTATTGTTCCGATAAATCTACACACAAGCGCTGGAAAACAGTAAGGGTAATTGTCCTTAACCTAGTTACCTCCCTTCGCAATGACTCAGCGAAACGCTTGCTTTCTAACAACCAATGAGATCACTTGAAATCAAGGGTGGAATAACAAGCACTCTCGTGTCAGGATCTTGGCTTTCGCAGTAGCACAGCACAGCACAGGGATTTTAATCATTTACGTCCACCCGTTTTGATGGACATGAATACGCCCTTCTCACGTAGGCCAACAGACTTCTTAAAACTTTCTTTTGAGTTTCTGTCAGGTTTTCTACGCTGAATGTGTTACAAATTTTATCGTAATCGAGTGAGTGAGCCATGTTTGTTTCTATAAACAACGGTAGTGATGCGTTTTGATTTGTCGAGTTGTTTACGCAGATAGTGTCTGCGTTTCGTTTCTGATTGGATAACATGGACCCAAGGGAGGTAACTAGGTTAGGGATAAATACCCTTACTGTTTTCCAGCGCTTGTGTGTTGATTTATCGGAACAATAGCGCTGGATTATCGAGGATGATTCCGTGAAGGAAGGGGTCACACTTTGGTAGAATCTGTATACCGCTCAGTCACGTCACTCTTTTCATCACTTCAGTTAGTCTCCCCGACATTCTCAATCCATACACAGGGATCTCTTCAGTAAGTCTCCCCGACATTCTCAATCCATACACAGGGATCTATTCAGTAAGTCTCCCCGACATTCTCAATCCATACACAGGGATCTCTTCAGTAAGTCTCCCCGACATTCTCAATCAATACACAGGGATCTCTTCAGTAAGTCTCCCCGACATTCTCAATCAATACACAGGGATCTCTTCAGTAAGTCTCCCCGACATTCTCAATCCATACACAGGGATCTCTTCGGTAAGTCTCCCCGACATTCTCAATCCATACACAGGGATCTCTTCAGTAAGTCTCCCCGACATTCTCAATCCATACACAGGGATCTCTTCAATAAGTCTCCCCGACATTCTCAATCCGTACACAGGGATCTCTTCAGTAAGTCTCCCCGACATTCTCAATCCATACACAGGGATCTCTTCAGTAAGTCTCCCCGACATTCTCAATCCATACACAGGGATCTCTTCAGTAAGTCTCCTCGACATTCTCAATCCATACACAGGGATCTCTTCCGGAAAGAACGTTGGTGACCTTCAAAACAATCATTATTGAATTCGAATGGAAGTTAAACACGGTTTGAAACATTCTTATTTAGGACTCCCATCTTATGAATAGCATGACAAATGTCATACATTTGAAAAAGCCTCAGTATAAACGTCGAACAATGCATCCATATAATATTGCTTATTGCAGTGATGACGACATAGGTGATCATCAGCATGAACCATATTGCATGTTGCATGTTGCATGTTGCATGTTGCAAAGCTCCCCTTGCATGGCAATTGGAATTTCCACAGTAAATTCGAATTCGTTAAATACCAAATATTACAATTACATCTTGAGAATATATACTGAACAGCAAAAGAAACGCCAGTCCATTGTAACAATTTCGTAATTATAACTGATAATGGTGTATTGAGACTATTTATAATATCAGAGCATTAACATTTTGTTGACATGGTGTTAATAACGTGTTGAACAACATGCAGACATAACGATAAGTCAATACTGGTGTAGAACTTCTGCATAGCATTATCTTGTGCCATAGTCATTCTCTGGGAAAACAGCCTCATTCCTGTTCAGATGATGAAGGGCTGAATGTGCTTTTAAATGCAATTGGAACTTGTGCAAACACTCCCATGAAGTTGTTTGATGCAAAGCCACTGTCTTTGCTGGTGTTGATTTGACGTTATGACGTCCTTTTGAATTTCATTCAGAATGGTTCTATGGGTCTCATTTGGTAAAACTTCAAGGTATTGCATTCCTTTTCGATACCAAGATGTTCCACGAGCACATTTACAGTCCTTGCAAACTGTTCAGCATGCAATCGGCCAATATCCCAGTTTCCGAAAATGTAATGTAGTTTTCCCCCAGCATTAACTCCCTAAACATTGAGGCTGGGTCATAATTTGGGATCCTTTTCACAGATCAAGTCTCGTATTACAGCACGAGTAATTTGAATTTTACCTTGTTCATGCAAATCATGTTACCATTTTCGCGAACTGATACCATTTGACTTTGCAATGGTAACCAACTGATGTTTCTTTTGCTGTTCAGTATATTTGATCTGTTCATAATTTAGATCAAACCGAAGATTTGGTAATAACGCATCGGAAGAAACGCGACTTTTGACGACTTTAGGTGGTACTTTTCAGACTAAACGCAAGAAAAACACACGTTGGAAGTTCTTTTAAATAATTTAATATTTATCAAAATAGAAAACGGTTTTGACATAGAGCAGGAATATTAACATTTTAACAAGACCATGTTTATTCAACCATTGTACCAGTGGAGAAGTACATGTACAGGTAACATTACATCAGTCGGGCGCATTTAGACGTCAGAAAATATATTTTTAAAAAATATTAAATCAATAAAATCAAATATACACAAAATATAATATTGACGCTACATCTCACCGAGTAGTGTTGTTGGTAGATGGTACGAATACACAAACACGTGTACATACAATAACTTGACAATACAGTAAACGTGATTACAGTTAGTACTAGCAAACATGGTACCAGGTACCATAAAACTAGAATTTATTGGTCAGTTCACCATTGTGACTCGGAGTTTCATGCACACACGAAACCACAAGTGTGCAGTGTGGCAATCACCAGACAAACATATTATATGCATAAGCAAACTTTTTCACAGCTCAAATGGTAGATAAATCAAAATAAATTCAAGTTTGAATCCCATTATGTCCAAGCTTTGTTACATATATTAACTGCATCGTATCTAGCCAGCTGACTTTCAATCTTCCTCTCACGAAATAGTCGTTAATTCGTATTGAGCATGTAAGAAGGAAAGGAGATATGTTCGTGCTTACTTCTATTAGCATGAAGCAATATGATTTAAGATAATCCTGGGCCATGTTCAAGAAAGGTTTCAAGTAATTTTAAACCTCTCTTGAACGCGATTGCTCAATGTAGCGCTACGTAGCAAGGCGAGCAAACTTCGAGGAATTTGCACCGTGTCGTTCAAGAGAGAATGAGCGCCACTTGAGCGCTACATTGAGCAATCAATGAGCGATTTTAAGCGCTCGCTGTTATGGAACGGAGCCCATATTTGATTCAACAAATGATTAATTCAAATATGATATCCCTTTATAAAACAATGTAAAAAAACACAGCATGCATGCTTGCAGGAACTATTAAGCTTCGGAAAACTTACATTTTACACGTGTATGTATACACCTGGAAATTAATTAAGCAACACCCTAGTTTGTAAACTGAAATGTCGTGCTCTGGGATTGTATGGATACATTTAATGATTGTATCACCCCATGCATAACATTTGGTGAAAAAATACATATCAAACTTTAAAATTGATTTATTGTAAACAACATTTTTTATACCAAGTTGACATTCACAAAACAAAGGGTTTTTTTTATCATGCATAACAAGAAACTTGACAGACATTGAACTTTCAGTATCTTTTTTGGCGATATTTGAGAAAAAGCCTAAAACCATATAATCTGTGAATAAATTTTAGATTATTTGAGTTCAATCTGTTAATTTAACACTTCTCCTCACAGATAAGTCAATACTGTAAGTAGTGACCGTATTTGTTCATTAAAACAAGTTCATTGAAATTGACAGTTTCGGGATTTTGTGAGTTTGAAGCTGCACACTGCTTTAACGAATGCCTTTGTTAAAAAGTCACTTAGTAAAGTGTAATAACTTCATTTGAAAGAATGACACTAATCACATTACAGAAACAAATATTCACTATAACGGAACTTTGATTTTGACACCAATAAACACCAAATTATTGTAAAAGCCGTTATGCAAACATTTCGCTTCATCACTGCTGTATGAATGTTGTACCTGAAATCACTAACTATTTTCTTGATATATTCAATTTGTTTACTTTCAAATCGGAACGATTTTGCAGTTAAAATAAGTGGGTGCTGCTTATTTAATTCCCAAGTGTATGTAAAATGCAAAGGAAATTAATTTATATTTTAAGATTTCTTGACAAAATTAACATCCTCGACCCATTTGCATGAACTCCCTTACTTTGAATTGAACATAAATTATGTATTCACTGATGAGGAAGAACTCATTACTTACATATTGATTTCAATTTGTTCATTCATATGCCTCCAGCATAAAGCTAAAACATAGGCGTACGATCATGTTAGACAAAGGGTATTTTGTGCAAATTGGCCCTGAATGTTAACCTCAGACGAATAAACGTAACCTATAGCATGTTTGTTGAAATATATTCTGAACCATTCAATTTGGGGTCGTTGAATTTTGCTCTTGTCAGATAATCATTTCTATCGTCAGTATCCCATGACGATGTTCCGACGGATGGTGGAGCTTTAGGTTTTCTGTAAAACAAAATTTATAACATTTAAAGCCTGATGATTAGCGTAAGCAAGTTGTGTATTTAAAATTTACAAATATACACAATTAAAATACAAAGTATTAAAAAAACAATTTTGGCCAAACAGAGTCAAGACACGTCGATGGTTTTTATCCAAAAAAGACTCTTGAAATTCTAAAGTAATTGTTTGTTTTTTCCTTACATGGCAACTGAAATGGCTTGGATATGACAAATGCTTTACAGCTTGAATTAACGAACATTATTAAACAATATAACTGCAAATATGTTTCACCCACGACTGTTATAAAGAGTAAGCATGTGCAAATATCATTTGTGTGCATAAGCTCAAAGTGATTATGTTTAGATTTATTAAAATGTTATGTCAAGATAAGAAACACCCTATACCTACTCATCTAACCCTAGAACCTTGCATTAATATGGTTATAAGTTACATGTAAATTCGAGTGTGTCTAAAATGAATTCCCCAAAGCATTCGATTCAAAGAATATTGCTAATAATTTGAAACATGTATTTGAGACACACTCGTGTAACATGACAAACAATATTCGACCACAACATCTACCTCGCAACTATCTCATAGGTTTTAAAAGCCATCTTTTCCCATATGGTAAAGGTATAGAAGTTCCTTTTTATCTTTTATCGTGACTTGCTGAACTGTTCTGAAAATAAAGCCCATAACATACATTACATAAAGAACAGGATTATAAAAGTTTTGGACTCCTCAAACAGACATCTCAATCCACAGGCGAATTTTAACACAATAGCTAGCTCAACATACATACATGACCAGTTTTATTTCTAGCTGGTTATTTACGTATATTGTACTTTGTTCTAAAATTCGTATGTGTTCAACATACGCTTGAATCAAACCTTAATCAACACATAAAGATAATAATTAATTAGGACAATGTACGAAGAAGTCTTTATTACCCATATAATTGAACATAATTATAACCTAGTTAATATTATTGATATGAGCACATGTGCACATATCACCATTGGTTAACCGCGACTTCCCGTCTGTGACGTCATAAAACCATTGTTCGTGACGTCACTGTAGTTTGCCGCCGCAAGACGAGTGGGCCGTTTCCTGGCTAGTTTAACGCGAAGAAAATGAACTTGAATGGGTAATAAAGAAATTATTACACTCGAAAGTGTGCCATGTGACTTATACGAAACTCGTGCAAATGAATGTTTAACCCTCGCTCTCGCTCGGGCAATACAAAAATTCACATTCGTTTCGTAAACGTCATATGCCAAACTTCCTCGGGTAATAATCTCTATATCTATTCTGTTATCTGTGAGGTTTTGTCATCATAAACGTCAAGCTACAGCAATGTGAACAAGGGGCATACATATATCATACACTGTGACATTCACTTCTCCTTGACTGTAATATGCCTCGGAAAATAGTGAAAAAGGATGCAGTGACGGACGGAAGGACACTGCAGTCACTGCACCATGCTGGAATACTTTAGGGAAGGTCTAATCCACCATATCAAACAATAAAACATCTGATATATCTCAAAACAAGGTTCTTCAAAAAAGTCATTCTGCCGACAAGTCTGCATTTAAAGGAGCTCACTTTATTCAATAAACGATTATCAATTCGCAACCTGCATTTACATTCGGGGTAATTACTGCAATATTGTCTTGACATCGCTATTATTGTGTCGATTGATCACTGCATTGTTGACTTTCACCATTTCGGGTTTCGTTTTGGTAGTTTTCAGATTTCATTCTTGTGAAATATTATTCATTCATTTTTGGTATAACTATAATCACAGTAACGACTCGTTTACACCATGTTCGTACATTCATAACCGTTGCTTGGCAACAATATTTCCACGTGCAATGGGGAATAAATATACACAGCACTGTACATTGTATAACAAAATAACATTGTCTCTGATTTTTCAGATTTGTCAATCAGATTTGACCTTTGTGCAACGTTGGAGAAATACTTTTATACAGATCCTAAGATACTGCTTAATATGCAAAATAGCAGAGAAAAGACAAGCTGTCATACTCACTTGTTACGACACTGACAGATGCAACATGCAATAATGAGAATGAGCAAGGCGATGCCTATTACTATGACAGCTCCAATAGCTCCAATCAGCCACTTGTTTCCATCGTTGTACCATTCAAGGGGCGTGTCTGAAACGAAGTACGTGGGCATCATTTGCAATAATTCCTATCTCATTAAATAATATTATTGATTCGTTCCTTGGGTGTTTTTTGCTAATTTTAGACACGGAGGTCAAAGGAATTCCATCAGATCATAGATGAGTGACAATCCAAATTACATGTAGCAAATAGGCCTAGGGTACGAATCAATGATTGCTTCTAATTAGATTGCAATTCTAACGTTTTCATTGACGTTTGTTATGCTTGTTCGAGGTTATGAGAGCTGAGGTGAAAATGCGGGATAATCTTTTATTTATTAATCTAGATGTACGGTAATTCATACACTTATTAAGTAAATCAAAGTCTTTTTAAATAAGTTGCATGACGTCATTAGGACACCACGGCTTCATAGTATCAACTCATCCTTCCCACAACTAACTTTATGAGGTAATCGGGATAGTTCCTGAATCGCTGTGTGTCATTGATCACAAAATGTAATTTAAAAAAAAAAAAGTTATTACATAACAAAAATAATCTAAAACGTTGCCTACTCACCTCCACAAGTTTTCAGTGAACATTCCTGAACATCTGTCTCTTCATCAGTACCGGGACAGCTACTTCCGCCTTGGCAGGTTCGTCTTCTTGTGAGAGTTGTCTCCCCTTTACCACAACTGACTGAACAAGACGAGGTCGACCATGGACTCCATTCTCCCCATACCTCTCCTACAATGGTAATAATGATTAAATAGATGTGTAGAGCGCTGTACTGCTCATATCACTACACATTCTCTTCCCACAGAGCCAAAACTCCCATCAGATTTAGGATCGGAAATCTGAAGGGAGTAACATCTGTGGGGAGAGAATTATCACTACATAAATTCAAAACACAATGCATTAAAAATGTGCACCTGACACCAGTCTGTACAAACATATAGATCCCCACGCACTTTTTAAATCGTGAATGATTATGATTTGTATTGATGATTTGCTGATTATATAGGGTAATTCATTCACAGATCTGGGGCCAAATGATATCTATCATCACGTTTTGAGGCGTGTTTTGTGTTACCGATAAACTGATCAAAGTTTCCGAGAAGATTCCTATATTTCAACAAGCAAAAAAGTGAGCGTGGCTCACTAATACCCCCGACTGTTAAAGTTTGACATTTCTATTTTACTTCTAGAGAGAGGTGTCTCACACCTATAAGCTATGAAATGTAATTGCTAAGATTAAAGTGTTTGTGAAAAGGGTAGGACAAGTCTCTTAAAATTAGGAATAAGAGTAACTTGAAAAGGTAGGGGTAACATAACACACTACTGCCATTACCACTGACTTCAACTTTATTTTGGAAATTAATTCATCATAATGATTCATTCGAGTGACTTGAAACAACAGGTACATGGAAGCACACCCCTGATGGATGTACAGCAGTTTATGGTAGACAGGAAAGAAAATTTAACTTTTTCCAAAATATAACCAGTGGAAATATAAAATAGTAAAATCAACAAGAACACAGAAGTAGCTTTTGATGAAAGTTACATGAAAAATAAAATGATAAAGTCAACAAATCACAACACAGAAGTAGCTTCATTCATTTTAGCTCAGAATATGACTAAGTTATAAAATACAAAAATTCGCCAAAAATTTAAAATTCACCAATTTGGTTTAAACTTCACACTGCACCTCTCCTAGTGGTAAAGAGGACATGTGCCAAATTTGAAAAGGATGAGATGAATAGTTTTTCTGTAATCGATCGGACAAAAATTGTCTTCGGACGGACGGAAGGACGGACGGACGGAATCGTTTGTATTACTGTATAAATGCAGCTAAATATGTAGGAGCAGTTTGATTGACACACGTGTAAGGTTTTGTCAGAATTGTATAGTGTAGTTTAAACTTGGGCCATGGGGGAGGTTAGTCACTGGTTTATATATGTGCATATTTCTTAGTGCTATAGTCTACTCGTGCTGCAGTGTTCTGAAAAAGGAAGATATCAAATAGAACCAATATAACTAAGATGAACGTAGTAAGTTTGAATATTCATTGTTTCTATTTAATTGCAGCAACTATACATGTCCAGCTCACCAGTGTGTCTCATGAAACACGTTTTACACAATAAGTTCATCGGGTTGTTTGCAATGAATATATGTATTTCTCTCAGCGCAAGTACATTTCGTCACGTCCTCTCGACATTGAGCAGGGCCAGTTTATACTTTGTTGTGTTGTACAATGCTGAGCGCGACACAAGCATGCAACAGCTACCATCGTTATAGTCGGGGGATATGACGAGACTGGGACCGAACTTGCAACAAAGTATCAAATGACCTCCACAAATACTGTATCCATTGCTTAACAAAGAGGAACATCCAATTCTTCCTCCATCACAGGATCAGATGAATGACGATTAAAACAAACGAACCTCGGAAGGCGCACCAATGACCATCAGATAATCTGAAGTTGTTGTCATGGCGATACATGTGAGTCGGACATACTTTAAATGTCATGGTTATTGTTGACGCTTTCATTTCGTTTTATTACGGTCTAAAGGAATTCGACAAGCGAAGAAATTTCAGATGACGGTGAGATAATATTGATTAAACATTGACAGCAGAGGTACGTCTACTCTATAAGTCAAAGGATAACGTAGGTTTTGTACGTGTAACTTTGTCGTTTACAATTCAAAGCCATTATGTTTTTGTACAAATAATACTCACTTGTGTCGATGTTATACGGTCAGGTAAATGCCACGTGGTGATTTGAATGGGGCTGTGAAGTTGCCGTTATCAATTCATCCTTATCGGAGTCTTACTTGATAAAAAATAGACACCAACTAAATTATATTGTCACTGACATTAGCTAAACTAAAGTAGCTTAAAATATATCCACACTCCACCACCTAAAGGACAGAATACATTGATTATTATCAAGTGCTAAAGCCATAAGGATAAGGACATAAAGGCAACAGATCAAGAGCACCTACCACTGACTGTAAGGTAAGCTGAGGTGGCTTCCCCATTAACAGTGAAGGTGTAGCGGCCACTATCAGAGAGTCTCACATCCCTGATGACCAGTCTGTGTATATTTCCCTCGGCCTCTATGCCTATACGCTCGGTGATGGAAAGACGCGTGATGTTGTTCTTGTACCAGCTTCCAGGTAAGCCAGACTCGACTGTTCTTACCGTGAAAACATGAACACTTCCGGGCCTTATTACGGTGTCGACTGGCACCTCTGTGAACTCTGATTGAACAAAAGTGCAAGTTTCAAAAGAACTGAAACTGACTAGTTTGTAGTCACATTAAATCAAACAGTAAATATTGTGTAACCTAGTGAATCGTAATATCGTTCTGATTTTCATCAGTGCAATCTTGTGCAATACCGGAAGGACATTGTAATGATGTCAGGGAACAAGCTTCCGTCATCTATACGGCCTTGTGTACCTTGTGTACTTTGTGTACCTGCTGTAATACTGTCTTTTTCAAGTATTAACTCCGCTTAAAACGAACAAATTACGATTTAAAGCTCAAATCATATTAAAGTACAAAATAAAATGATCAAATCATATTAACATAGAAAAGCAGACATTTATTTACGGTATACAGTATTCAATTCATCTTATATGGTTTATAAATCAACAGTCGTCTGTTGTTGCATCTCAACAATTCTCATGAATATAAGATTTGCCGCGCAAAAGACAGATATCCTCTATGTAGTGTTCTTTCACAATTCCAGGCATATGCCATACAATTCATTTTCTATTTCATGTTGAATTCCCGATAATTGCAAAACTTAAAGATCTGATGAAATGCATTTTTCTCAATAATGACAGATGCTTACCTCTACGTATATTGTACATCGGAATCAATTGAGCATAAAATCGAGACAATATACACTTGCAATTGATAATTTAAACGATCTTAATTCACCCATTTTAACACGAGCGCAATCAGTTGGACCATGGACCTTATATAAGGTCCCTGGTTGGACGATTCATTTTGTAAATGCTCACTGAGGCGTGACTTTGTAAGCGACAGACAAGGCCGGCTGACAGGTACTCCGCCGACTCTCGTTAATTAATTAATGATGATTATCACTGCCCCTAAATGAATTTATGACGTATATTACATCGCCAAAAAGACATGTTTATGTAATAATTGTGTAATTGTCATCTGCGGAATTACCTAGTTGGATATCTAAACATTCGATATATGGGAAATTTAAGTTGGTTTATTGAAGATTTATTTGTGAAATTGACAATCAAAATGTTGCGAAATTACGTTGAATAATGTCTATCGCCGAAAATCAGATTCCTCCTGATACATCACAGAAGTCATCCCTTCAGGGGCCATACCCCCGCAGATTTTCATTCTGGTCGCCGGGGCTAAATAAGGCGGTTTTTTAAAAAGCCGTATTTAAGTAATTTATGGACCGATTTCAGAAATTTAAAATCGAGCAATTGTCAAATTGACATCCCATTTTAATGAATCCGATTTTGACCATATGTCATTTCACCTATCCTTTAACACCTCCTTCTTATCAATAAATAACAACTCACTGGAACATTTCGATAAACCGCATGTGTAAGTTTCCTCCTCGAATGAACGCCCTGTACATGGGGAACTCGTACATGTCCTTTCTCTCCTCCTCGAACCGGAAGCGGAAGTACCACAAGTCTCGGAGCACACGGGACTTCCCCACGGACCCCAGCTGCCCCACACGTCCGGCACTGTAAGATTCGAACAGGAAGTGTGAAGGTGAAACTATACTTATCATTCGAAAATTGAGTACATGTAGTATATATTATATATATATGAAATTAAATGAAAAAGTGAACAAAAACATTTCTCGGGAACTGTGTTTATTGAAACAACAGGTTTTAGAGATGTCTCGCTTCATTGGACTGATTACCGACGACGTACCTCCAGTTGAAACTGAAGAACAGAGAGGGATCACTCAACCCGAACTGGAGGATTATGCCCAGAGGCATTATGGTTCACACCTCGAATTGCAGAATGACAAAGAAGTGGAGTATGAAGCTTTTCAAACCCGAAAAGCAATTATCAAGACATGGCGACGGAAGCTAAATGAAAGAAAGCAGGCCTATTATAATGTTGTTCGAACTAAACGGACTGCAGAAATATACAGTGACTTTCTAGAAATGCCAACCCCTTACATACCGAATAAATTTCTGGAAAAGGGAATTGGATTTAAATCAGATGAGCTGAGGAAGCAATTTTCCATACAGCAAGTGGAAAAGGAGACCCACCATCTTCTGAATGAACATGTAAGATATGTGCAAACATACCATAGGATAGACGAATACATGTCAGACCTAATTACAAATGCCTCCAGTGATTCCTTGCAGGATAAACTGTTGGAAATCTGGAAGAATGACATTATAAGGGAAGAAAATAAAAGTGTTAAATTGTGGATGAAAAAGAAGATTGGTTAATAAATCTGCCTTTGGCAAGACAGTCACATGTACAGAAGAAGAAAAGAAACATTGCATACAACGGAAGTAAGCAGGTCGGAAACCACAGAGTTCGCAAGGAGAGAGGAAATCGTAACAGAAGACCAATTGCAGTTCCAAACAGAGACAAATATATGGATCCATCTGATTATCATCACTACGAATCAGATGGGTCCTTCTCAATAGAGGGAATGAATCAGTCCCCAGTGTTATCATCAACTGAGGACTTCGACCAAACCAACACAAGTGCAACCGACCAAACCACTGTGTCACCAACAGAAACAACAAACATTGACTTTAATAACACCTCTTTAGATTCCTCTCCAAACACCATGAAAAATGGTTTTTGGAGTAAATTTGATTTTATAAGAAGAACTTTTTCAAGAGGCACAAAATCGTATACTCCCCGAAACTACATGTATGCTAGAAATGTCAATTATGCAATTGAAACAAATGATCAATTCATTGACTGTGGGCCAGGATGTGAGACCTGCAATGACTCAAATTTTAATCCCTCGTAAATAGTTTATTGTGTGCTAATCAAGCTAACCACTTGTCACTTACCAATCAATCAACGTCTATTGTACATTGTTTAAGCTACCTATATATTCGCCATGTTGAAAATGCTCCACACTGTTGAAAAGACTTGTAAACAAGTCGAAATGCGACGCATCGAGTCATCATTAAAATGATATCTACAGCAAGTGTCGTCTGAAGTATTTTATGACCAATGACAATCTAAAAGTTCTAATACCTTGATACATATAAGCAACTGTGAGAAAATTTGAATTTGAATTATATCTAAGGATACGCGCTGTCCTACATGTACAACGTTCCGACCTACACAGTAGTACACAACAATAAGAATAATCCGCTTAATTCTATCTGTTTAGGTAACGATATATTTCAAAATTAACAAGGTGCTGATAAAACACCCAAAAACTGAAATAAATTTGAAAGATGAGATCAATATGCTATTTAAAGCTTACCATCGCAAGGGGAGATGTCGACGCAAGGTGCAAATTCGGTTATGGTATCTTCCCCAATACATTGGTTCCCTCCGTTAGATGGAGCAGGGTTCGTACAGGATCGCCTCTGAGTTCTCGTCCCTTGGACGTTAGATCCGCAAGTCGCTGGACAGTTTACACTTCCCCATGGTGTCCACATTGACCATCCACCATTGACTGGACACGGTCCTGGACCACAGGCAATGGACTGCGAATCTTCGGACGACCCTGCACAACTCTGCCCACCGTCTGATGGAGCAGGGTTGTTGCATTCTCTGGTGCGTTCCCTGGAGTTGGTGGCAGATGTTCCACATGTTGCTGGACAGGTTCCAGTTTCAACCCAGTCTCCCCAGTTAGACCAGGCGCCATCTACTGGTCCAGTTCCTACACAGATTATACAGACATATACAATGTACTGTCATGTTTTGTCATAGGTACAATGTGTAGAGACAAACATGCTGTGGTTATACAAAGTTGCATTTTAATGACCATGTGTCCATGAACGTTAATATAACAGTATTTTTTTAAATAAAAAAAGCCTGTACCTACCCCTCACTGTGAGATAGCCAGTTGTAGTCTCCCCTCCAGTGATGAACATGTAGCTACCCTGGTCTAAGGGTAACAATCTGACGATACTAAGGACATGAAAGTTGTTAACTGTCTGTATTGTAATACGATCTGATGCCGCTACCCCCTGGTTATCCTTGAACCATGCGCCGGTCAGTCCTGGCTGGACTGTCCTCACCGTCATGTGTACGTCCTCTCCTGCATTCTTAGAGATGTCCGCCAGTTGTACAGTGAAAACTGACAAGGAACAAACATCACATTATCATTACATCTTCCGTTGATCACGAATCATAAACAGTACCGTGCAAAAGATATAGTACCAAATTTTCACAGTCAGAAAAAGAATACTGCTTTCGGATAAAATCGATGTAAATGTCTTTGATAAGCATTTTTGTAAACAAACTACAGGTAGTTCAATTACCAGAGTTTTGTGCTTTTTTAGTTTTATGTATGGTCAAACTCATGGTTGCTTAATTGCTGATTAAAAATTCTATTGGACATAATATTTGGCATTTTGGTTACAAATTGATGATGTTGTCGTCATTATGTGCCTTTTGAACTTTAAGTCATTGACTCATTGTTGCTGCCGGATGTCCTAACACGTGAAAAAGACATTCTATATGGCTTTCCTACATCTCGCCAAGACAGGCGATTTTTTAAATGACATGAACAAATAATGCTCCAAAAACTATTTTTAAAAAGTTTGGAGACAGCATTTAGCTATGTTTCTGTCGTATTTATCAATAGTTTTAAACCATCTTAAACTTTTTGTTGGCGTTTTGTGAGCACCCATAGCTAAGGATATTATAGATCAATTGCCAGCAATTTCGTTGTGGATAATGAATAATTATCTGTTGGCTACAATGTTAATGGTAATGCTTTGTTGAATGGAATATTTTTTTTAATGTTTTTCTGACAAATTAGTAAAATACGCTTGCAATTGGTTAAACAATATAATATATATCTTTAAGCAAATAATATTATAATTGTTTAAGTAATTGAAGATACATGTAAATACAAAACACTTACTCGAACATTTTGAGAACCCGCACGTGTAAGTTTCCTCCTCGTTCGATGGCCCTGTACAGGGAGCACTGAGGCATGTTCTTTCTCTCTTCCTTGGACCGGAAGCGGTAGTACCACAACTCTCGGAGCACACGGGACTTCCCCACGGACCCCAGCTGCCCCACACGCCCGGCACTGTAAGATTCGAACAGGAAGTGTGAAGGTGAAACTTTAAACTTATCATTCAAAATTGACTACATGTAGTTATCTTGTGTTATTAAGAATACTGTTGTCAAAGTGTGCCTAGCATACAGCAACGGTTATTCAGTAGCTACTCGTTGAACTGAGTGGGTCACTTCATGTCGAACTTTCTGTTGTTAGACTTGCCGTTACTACCGTTACTCAACATAAATATATCTGAGTGACCATTGATAATCCTCATTCGATGGCCCTGTCCAGGGGGCACTGAGGCATGTTATTTCTCTCTTTCTTGGACCGGAAGCGGAACTACCACAAGTCTCGGAGCATACGGGACTTCCCCACGGATCCCAACTGTTCCATACATTGGGCACTGTAAGATTCGAACAGGGTGTGTTATTCTGAAACGGTATTACCATCCAAATCATCCTATCAAATTCCATTTACAAAGAACGCTTTAAGTCCTTACAAGAAAGACAAACCAGAAATCAGGGATGTTACAGTTGACACTTCACAGGGGTTTGTATTGCTGAAAACAAACAATTCCTAGGTGCAATACTACGATGCGATTATCCTATACCAATAAATAAAGAAAGGGATGCAACGCCAATTTTACCCCCTGCCCAAACAAGTCCACATTTCAAATTGTTTACGCACATTTTAGACGTACTACATACTACAGAATTAAAGCACAGTGATTTCTCGTTCGATTAAAAGAAACATCAACAAACTCGGTGCATTACTTCTTAAGTTATGACACTTGAAACACGATGTTTTACCTGTCAAACTTGAGTGGGCCAAAAAGGTGTCTCAGAAATACATCGATAAAAATCGAGGAAAAAGTCTTTGGACCTAGGAACTTTTTTCCCAGCAATACAAGCCCCTGTGCAATGGTTTACAATGACTGAGAATGAGAACCTAACTTGAAGAGCCATCAATGATTTTGATGAACATATATACACTTAACTTTTCACAGATTTTCACGACCCAAAATAAGCCGAGAAATAACACTAATTCGTGAAGGTGTTTTCCGGTCTAAATATAGATCCAGTCTATTATTTTCAAACGCAAAGCATTTTGGTCTAACTCAAACACTGTATACAAAGACACGCAAGAATAACAAAGTTTATGAGCAATGAAAGAAATTGAAATATATTTTATATAATTGTTGGCGGTTATTTATTTACCATTTCATTTAATTATGTATTTGCTAGAGACGAGCTTTCACGTGTAGTACGTTTTATGACGCCAGATACCCTTAACGGGCTTTACTCGAAGAGGTACTTTTCTTTGAAACCAAATTGCATTACATTGTCGTGAAAATTATTTATCCCATGCCATGTTGTAGATAAAAGATTTCTCTGGCGATAGACGTTATAAGTATATTTTCCAAAAACAAATTGTAAATTGAACTAAGATCTGTTATGGCTCTTAAAAGTAACCCTACCTGTGCATGGAGGCAAGTTGACACAGGGAGATTGTTCAGTTTCAGAATTGCTCCCGGCGCACTCGTCTCCTCCGGGTGACGGTTTGGGGTTAGTGCAGAATCTGTACCTAGTTCTTGGTCCTTGACCTGAGCCACAAGACACTTGGCAGTTGACACTGCTCCATGCTGTCCACATTGACCATCCACCATTGACTGGACACGGTCCTGGACCACAGGCAATGGACTGCGACTCTTCGGACCACCCTGTACAATCCTGCCCACCAGTTGAGGGAGCAGGGTTGTTGCATTCTCTGGTGCGTTCCTTGGAGTAGGTGGCAGGTGTTCCACATGTTGCTGGACAGGTTCCAGTTTCAACCCAGTCTCCCCAGTTAGACCAGACACCGTCTGTTATATTGGAATCTGCAACAGTCAATATCGTTATCCTTTGAGAAAAGCTTGTTACAATATATTACAGTAGAACACGGATATAGCGAACACGGATTAGCGAACAAACGGATATAGCGAACACATTTATAAGTCCCGTCAAAAGCCCTATACCTGATGCCAAACACGAATAGCGAACAGCGGATATAGCGAACTGAATTCTTTTAGTCCATTGCAGTTCGTTACATCAGTGTTCTACTGTTCTTATTTATCACTACCTGAATAATTCATCAGTTGTAACCTCGGCTTTACAAGTAAACCACACATGTTGTATTGCTCTGGGCTACAGAGGCCAGGGTAAAATATTAGGCCTATACATATAAGGTATTCCCTTTATCCATCTGACATTCTTTTGAATATTAAAATTTTCCAGAACATATGTCAATCTACTATAAACTGATTCATAAAGACTTGATAATGGTAAAACCTTTTGAAATGCATATTTGTTCAAATAGTTGATCTGTTGTACCAAACAGAGCCATGTCTATACATTTATTACAGTTATTGTTAAATTACTAAGCATACAATGTATTAAATCTGCGAGGAACATCGTCTGTAGTTTCACTGGGTCTCACTACGTACGACGGTAACATTCACTGCGTACATGACACCGTAGTGTTGGTATCATCAACTGTCATTCTGTTGTTTTTTTGGATGACTTCACAATACATTGCGTTGTGTTTACACTGGTAAAATAAGTCTCTCTGTTATAATGACAATACTGACAAAGAGAGAGAAGTGACCTGAGTTGAAAATAGTAATAGAAGTCTACAGTACGTGTTTTACCTACTTACTTTGGATGTATTCAAATTAATTATTATCATTCTTACCTGTACTGGTGTTAAGACTCAGATAGGCACTTGTAGTTTCTCCAAGAATGGTGAACGTGTACTGTCCTTCATCAGAAGTTTCAAACGAGTAGATAAAAAGTTGCCTAAACCCGGGAGAGGTTGGAAGTTCAATCTTGTTTTCAATTTTTGATAGCTCTGTGCCGTCTTTCTGCCATACCCCAACTTCCAACACAGAGCTGTCCACTTGCACTGTGAAGAATGTTGTGCCGCCAGGGTGAACTCGCTGGTTGGATATACCTTTCAGAATTACTGGAAATAGAGGTATCACGTTTGTTGGTGCATTGGTCAGTCAGTGAGTTTCTAAGCAACTGTATACATGGATGAGTATGTGAGTCACTTACTCCAGACTGAGCTATTGAAAGCGTCATACAATGGTTATTACACACAAAACATTACCAGAATCATAGTGTTCATATGTGTAAATATCACCTTTGACAGGAACCTAGAGAATTTCGACAGTTCTGGTATTGTCTGATATTGATGAGACTATTCTTATGCGAACAGTAACAAGAGCAGAATATCATTATCCGTGGTTCAATTGTAAAATAAAATAGAAAGGAACATATATTGATTACATTTTAAAATGTACAAAATTAAAGAAACTTAAGCGAAATTTTCTAAAAAGCTCGAGCTCCTTATCGCTCGTTCGATTAAATATTATGACAAACATACTCGCGTAATAGTCTCTGTGTATAGACATACTGGCTTGTTTTCACTATAACATAAGATGCAATATAGCATTGAGCAAGAATAATTTAAAAATTAAAGCATGAAAAGAGTAATAGGTAAAGAAGCTATACATACATTGTATGACGTGAAATACTGTGCATAAAAACATGTAACATAGTATTTATGTTGTGGTATAAATATATTCAGAAATAAATACACTCAGTAATCTCCTGTAGATTGAATGAAGAGATTTGTCTTAAATCCACTCAGTATTATTCTATATTAATTATCTGAATATAATTTTTTTTTAAATTAAATTTATTTTGAGGTATTTTGATTGAAATAAAGTCAATTTAACTATGATTTGTCTTATCAGCACAGTGGCTTCATTCCATGTTCTTTTGGATATTATACTGTGATATTATAATAACGTAAATACAATTTATTTTGTTATAGACAAAATGATACACATACTGAATATATTTATGTTCTTGACCGCATCCGCTTTATTCAACCTATATCAATTACAAGCCACATGGGCGTGTTTGCCAATCCATTTCCTTTTCCTTTTTTTTAAACAAGAGCTCCGGTTCCACATAAGTTGAATAATCACTTTTAGCTGCATATTATCAACACTATAAGGTGTTCTTGCTCGTAAAAACAGATGTCCCCTCCTTCCCCTAATTCACTTCAACTTATTACCTTTCTAAAAGACAAATGTACAAAATGTTGCCATGGAAACAGAAAAAGATAAAGAAAAAGGGTCAAGCCCCCAAAAGACACATCTACATGATATGAGGAGGCAATTAACCAAATTTGGTGAGGATTGGTCAAATAGTTTTAGAGGTCTGCTCCGGAAACAAACACTACACTTCAAATAGATTAAGTCAAAATTGTTGCCATGGAAACAGAAAAAACCCAGACTGAGTTGAAACCCCTAAAGGCACATCTACATGATATTGGGAGGCAGTATACCAAATTTAGTGAAGATTGGCCTAGTAGTTTTCGAGTACTGCTCCGGAAACGATGTGATCACGGACAGACGGACGGACGGAAGGACGGACGGGCGGGCGGAAGGACACACAGACGGAGCCAACGACTATATCCCCGCATTAAATGCCGGGGGAATAATAAAATACGTTTAAACCAATTAACAGCCTAGACTACCCACATGTTTTAATAATCTCAAAATCTGCAATTTTTCAATATTTGACGACAAAGCCTTCGTTTTAAACATTCCAAATCATTATAAGTAAAGACAGTCAGTGCACATGATATTTTCACACAGAAAACTAAACAAAATTGTTTAGCATGACACATCCTTATTCAACTCATCTAAACATTTCTATAAAGCAGTAATTTTATCGACACGATTGACAACGACTCCATTTTGATATCGTGTTCACAACTTTATTGCGGATACACAATATACCAACCTTGCTGTGAACTTAATCCAATAACGATGGCGAAAATAGAGACCCACAGAAAGAGGCCTGGTAATCGTTTCTCCCTCATCTGGAAACAAAGGACTGATAAATAATGATAATGATATAAATCAGAGTTTCTACAATCAATGTTAGGTATTGTCAACATAAAACATTTAGACATGAGAAACTGATCATTAGTGAAGTTCAAACCTAAGGATACAAGCGTTGTTTGACACGTGTGTTCTCCACGATAATACTTCCTTCGTCTTGAATGAATACTTCTCGTAAAACCAAGAAACTAAACAATCAGTAACCTTATTACATGTTACACATTTCTATCAGATGACAATAAACGGTAATAACACGAATTAACGTTTGGTCAACATACACTTGATCGAGAAAACTACATTTGCTTTATATATGGTTTTCAGTCAATTTTCATTTTTGATAAAGAAAACATAAAGTAGATATTCTGTTTAACTCGTGTAAATGTCCATCAATGTTAATTAAATCTCTGGGTTTTAGATAATAAACTAAAATCTTACCCTTATAATAGTTAGTTATTCTTGTCTACAGATCCATCATGGCGGCTCAATACCCCACCCTGTTATGACTGGACCGAATTTACCCGTACTGCAGGCATCAATAAACCAACCTATACTCAATGTACCGCCCCATTAAGACATAAAGGCAATAGGGACGTTCAATTCCATTGCTACTCAACTGAAAGCAGATTTCCCCATAGAATTGATCCCTTTTATGCTACCCGTCAAACCCTGGTTAGGTATTTGTGGCGTATTGTTATGCGTACAACAGATTGCTATTTTATTCTTGACATACAGCAGGGAATGCAATGAATAGGCATTATATCCCCAACAACATATTCTGCAACAGTGTGTGTGTGTGTGTCTTAGTGTTATGAGGGTGTGTCTGTTCGTATGTGCGTGTGTGTTTGTGCATGTGTGTTCTGTATCTAGTCTGTATCTATTTATATCAAATGTTTCAGTGTGATGTCATGATTGAGCTCTGTCATAGCATTAGAACAGTCGCTTGTCATATCCTGCAACGGTGCATACATCGTAGTTGTAACTTTACATTGAATGTTTCGCATGTTGTATCGTGCTTTTAAATATATACATTTAGAGTGTGTGTTCTTTTTTAGTTCTTACCATTCCAATAACAATTCTGATATCTTTTGATTTTCAGCATACGGAACTTTACGGAGGAAGTTTATTTACGGTCGACCGATAACCATTCATATAATATAACAATCACATAAAAGGCTAGGATGAATATATACAAGTGCAATTTATATTTTTCGAACTCATTTAGAACTGGGCAAAAGAGAGCGATCCAACCAACCCCTTTGTGAGCCACTTTGCACGTGCATGGGTCCAACCAACCCCTATGTGAGCCACTTTGCACGTGCATCGATCCAACCAATCCCTATGTGAGCCACTCTGCACATGCATGGATCCAACCAACCCCTATGTGAGCCACTTTGCACGTGCATCGATCCAACCAATCCCTATGTGAGCCACTCTGTACGTGCATGGATCCAACCAACCCCTATGTGAGCCACTCTGCACGTGCATGGATCTAATAATCAATTGGTGAGCCACTCTGTACGTGCATGGATCCAATAATCCCTGGGTGAGCCACTCTGCACTTGCATGGATCAAACCAACCCCTGTGTGATCCACTCTGCACGTGCATGGTTCCAACCAACTTCAAGGCGAGTCACTCTTCAGGCGAATGGATCCAACAATCCTTGGGTTGGCCACTTTGCACGTGCATGAATCGAACCTACACCTGAGTGATCCACTCTGTGAGTGCATGAACCCAATTAACCCCAGGGAGTCACTCTGCACGTGAGTGGAACCAACCAAGCTCTCGGTGAGCAACTTTTCACATGCGTATGCACATGATGAATGTCCACGCTGTTATTATAAAATAATTAAAAATTTAATCATAACCGTGAACCTGCAAGTTGACCATAACTTGAAGAGAGAAACAATACATTGTATTAACTGATCAATCGAAATCAATCAATGTGTAACACTGGTTTACAGAATTCAAGAAATACTAACGAGTATCAAACACCAAATTCCGTGTCAAGACGACATCGCAATGCATATAATGATCTAGATCTGTTTCCTTATTCCTTATTATAACTCAACACAATTCTTATTCATTTGGGTTTCTTTGTCGCTTTAGAAGACACACGTTGTAGCATATTGTGGGGAAGCAGTTATACATTCACATATTGCTTTTGATATGATTTACGATGCGTAATAATGTCCACCTATAGCTAACTGTGAAAACCACTGTTCCGTGTAAAGTATCTGTTCAGCTTTCAGTGTTATAGAAGGTTGCCCCTTCATTACACCTGCGTGAGGGGACAGAACGTCTCAATGTGTTTCTTGATGAACGAAAGGGGTACAAGGCGAACAATAACATGTTAAAGGGGCAGTAACACGTTTTTTGCAAATTTTATTTTTTCAAATTTCCCATTTATAATGATAGTTTATGTCATTCATATTTACTTTAGAGGGTAAAACATCTTATTACACAAACCAATGATCCGTCCTAGCAATAACGGTGTTTTGTATAAAGCAAATATTGCACGGCGGCCATTTTATTGTGAACACATTTTATTATTTCGATTGACAAAAATGATTCCCATGGCTTTAATGATCCATATACATTCTTTTTAAACTTGATTTTCCGAAGACAGAAGGGTGTTTACTATTGGTGACATTATTTTTCAAATACATTTCGTCGACTTATTTCAGTGAAAAAACGTGCTACTGTCCCTTTATGTTATTAAGATACTTGACCAGAAAATGGTACAGTGTATCTACAATTCTTTAACGAGAGGGAAACTTACTTTATAAGTATAAGAACACGCTGACTAAACAATTGAAATAGTTTTTTCCAATACATATAACTGCTTAAACGATTGTATTGAATTACCAAGTACATGTATTTGAAACACGATTCAGAACTATCCACATGTGTTCAATTTCTTCCTTTCCAGGTAATAGACTATTCAAGTGTCATAAGAATCAGCAGTGCACGTGGTCCTGTACATGTACATAGCTCAGTGGACCGCCATCAGTGAAGTTCAGCATCGCGTTTCGCCGCATGGATGGGACACCCATTACATATCTGGATAAACTGTCCAAACGCTGAGACATGGCTTGGGAGACTTGTAGAGACATTCTTGGAAATGACTTTATTCGAAGTGTACCTCTGTCCACCCAGCAGTAGGCTGGGTACCTGGTATGATACAATGTTACAGGTAGTCTGGATCTGAATCTTGAGCGCCTGACTGGTTGTATTCTCCTCAGGTAGTGTTCTGTACTCGTTGACCAGTGGCACTATGTCGACCAGCGCTTTGAGCATGCAATGTGCATAGATATACGCGCTATACTAATGAAATATTTAATTTATGATTATGGTAAACTGAAGTGCAAAAGAACGTCACGATGTTTCAACCAAGTTAAACTGGTGCCGGAGAACGTAGATTGGGAATATACTGGATAGGCATATGTTTTGTATAAAGAAGTACTCACAATTTCATGCATCAGAGTGTGATACTTTTATTTGTATGTCTGTTCAAATACACTTGGGGTTCCGAAATCTTTTTTTTTCAAAATTGGTCAGAATGTTTGGCATTGAAGTTAATATGTGTAAAACGTAGAAAGTTCATTTTATATAATGTTGTTGACATAGATAGATTAAATGTGTTGCCGCATCATTACTTTAAGACTGTAAGACAAAAATATAAATCCCTTTTTGACCCTCTTATCTCGTCTTAAGGATATTCCAAAACGACGTTTTTGGGGGAAATCATTATCCCCCACCGATTGGTCACCCTCACAAGTTAAGAAGTTGATTATCAATAAAACATTTGTCTTCTTCATCACACCAACTTCTAGAATGCCTCTCAAACAGTTAAAAAGTTAATTTTTGAAGATTAAAATTTTAAATTAGTTCAGTTGGCTTCTGAACCTGCTGAAGATATGACATCGTAACTTTGTTTCATTTGTATGTATCACTAATGAATTGAAGGGGCGCGTTCAAAAAGGCACTTGTGCCATGTTATATGCATAGAACATGTGTCATCTTGAATGCACCCCTTCAATTGAAATGTCTTGTATTCTGTGTGCTGACGGTAGAACCCCAATCTAAATGAATTTAGATTAACAGTTTTATACTGTGTTAATACAGTCGATCTAATAGTGAACATTGTGTCGTGCTGTCCTGTTAAACTTTGACCTTTCGCCGCTCAACCAATCAGCAACGATGCCTCATATCGCTTGAGGATATTGAAGATGCCAAACATCGTTGGGCAGTCGGATGGTACATGTGTATACAGACTATAGATTCATTTGGAGTGCATCTTGGGATCAAAAATATAATCTTGCCAAAAAATACGATTGCTGGGATGTTGTTGCGCATGTTTTCATCGAATGCAAATTAAATTTAGATCGACAGTTTTGATCGACACTGTTAATTGGGTGGACTGTAATAATATCATATAAATCTGACGATCTAAATTTATTTAGATGGATTTACTCGGTTTTTGTTTATAACACGCAGTTTGTTTGAAATGGCTAGCTCCAATAAAATACTCAATGTCAATTATTTTACCAAATTCAATAATTAAATTAAACAAGACAAAAGTGAGTACAGCTCACATACATGTACCCCAACCTGTAACCAAAACTCCATCATCCATCACTGATGCACCCGAGTCATTAACTTTCAGGTAGCCAATATGCAGAGTCATTTTCATATCAGTTACATTTCCTTTGTAATTAGCTCTAAAATAAACATTAGATATAAATATCTATAATTTCAGCAACATGTTTTCTAGCTTCTTAAATCACATTTACTGTTAAAATCTTATATGAACTCCATATATGTAAGCTAGTAAATTGTTCAGCTGTGGCGATACAACCACGATATAAAATAACTATTTAAAAACGACTTAATATTAATTAAATGAAAATTAAATTTAGTAAACATAAATATACCCCAGGGGCAAACTTGCCTCCAGGAGGCAAATTTCGTCATGTTAACGGTACACACAGGGTCAATATTTGCCCCCTGGGGAATTGAGGCAAAATTTGCTCTACCTAAATAGGTAGGGAAAATCTGTTACCCCCGGGGGTATATATACCCCTAGGGGCAAACGTGTCATGTACACGCTCTTTTCAAATGTTCAAGGGGGCAAATCAAGTTCCAATATGCGTTCACAGAACTTTGCACCTGCACCAATACACAAGTACATGAGCTCGACACAATTTATTCACAAGGGACAGATTATTTGTAATTTCGTATATTATTTTTCTTATCCAAAATAATTTTCATGTGTACAAATTAAAAAACAATACTCAAATTCACAATCATAGCTTAGACTATTTTTATTCATGGTGCCCGGCTGCAGATAGTGCTCTACTTATGTCTTCTTTGACGGACCAGGAGACATTGTTTTTGGTCGCGGTTCTATCAACTTTTGCGTAAGTGTAGGCATTCCCATCGTTCCCAAGCATAACTCTAAATTTAAGTTTAAACTACTTGACCAATCGTACTGCCTCTCCATGTCATAAAGATGTGTCCTATGGGTATTTCAAACAATTTGGACTTTGTCTTTTTGAAGGCTAGGGTTTGTTTTCGAAACATAACTCTCAAATGACCTGACCAATCGTCACCAAATTGATCCTGCATCTCTATATCACCTTCACTATAAATGTGCCTTATGGGATATTGCGCTGCTTGTCAATTCTATTTATTTCAGTTTCCGTGGCAACAATTTTTAACTTAGCCTTTTCGAATGGTAGGGTATAACTTTTAAGATTTAATTATTTTGCTATTCTAAGGTGAAGAGGAGACATCTTTTTGTAAGAGTAAACCGTTTTGTAGGTATTCACTACAATGTAGTCGAAAATAATTTCTGACAAATAGATGGCTTGTTTTTATTGTAAATATTGTCGCAGAATAAGAAAATATTAATTCGAGTTATCACTTTTATATCATATTGAACTGAAATGCATATATGAAATTAGAGAGCTTGTAATTTTGCAGTAAGTTTATTGGTCACAGGACTATATTATTTTAAATAAGTAACCCCATTATTAAAATGAGAAAGCTCTAGGCCGAAATGAAACATCAGTTGTTTATCACAAACATTTGTGTGTGTTACTGATAGTGAAGAGCAGATTTCAAAGAAGCATGTCGTTTAAAACTGATACCCTTATATGTGGCAACAGAGTAACCTAATGCACAATTTGTACACAAGGTTTTAGCTATTTGTTCTTGTGAAGTTGATAATGCAAATGTTTACAGACGGACACCATGTAATGCCGTGTTGTGCGATAATTATGTTGGTTTTTCTGGCCTGTTGAGCTCAAATCTGACCACCATTTTCAGAAAATGGGTTGTTTGCCCGAAAATCTAATTTTAGTGCTTAAGAAATAAATTGCAAGGTTACCCCAACATTCTTAGCTGCTTTGTTGAGGGGACCATGCTACCAAAGAATTGTTATCATGGTAATTCTTGATGGGATGATAGCACAAAGTGACTCCTCAGTATTTAGGAACATTTGATAATGATGAATACCACCCCCCTGTCTTAAAACCCATGTAAATGCAAATTGATTTGCCCTTTGCCCCTGGAGGTTAATTGGCCCCCGGGGGTATTTTACCCCAGGGGGCATATAGGTGTCATGTAAACGCAGCTTAATTAAGGCTAGATGGTTTTGTGTACAATTTTAAAAATTGTCCATAGTATTTATTCAGGCGCCCCTATGTTCCTGTTCGCTAGACGCAGTTGTTCTTGTTCACTAAACGCTAGGATCATGTCTACTTGACACAATGTTCTTGTTATTTGGACACAAGTTCTGTTTACAAGAAACGATGTTCCTGTTACCAGATGCGATGTGTCTGTTTATTGGACACAATGTTGCTGTTTACTAGACACAATGTTCATGTTTACTAGGTGCGATCTTTCGGTTTACTGGACATGATCTTCCTGTTTACTGGACACACTGTTCCGGTTTTAGGTGCGATCTTTCTCTTTTCTAGACATGATATTCCTGTTTACTAGACACGATGTTCCTGTTTTAGATGCAATCTTCCTGTTTACTGGACACAATGTTCCTGTTTACTAGGTGCGATCTTTCTGTTTACTAGACACGATGTTCCTGTTTACTAGACACGATGTTCCTGTTTACTAGACACGATGTTCCTGTTCTGGAGGCACTGTGTATACGCGCCTTGCCCCTACATAAGTGTTCTCTGACCGACTATCATTAGTATATGGGTTTCTCCAGATGTCGTCCTGGAATTTGGTCTCACGAACTTGAGGTACAGATCTGGAACAATAAAAAACAATGCATTGTGAGAATGTGATATTTCAGATGCCTGTCTGAGAACTGTATAAAGTAGAGTATACATCAGAACTTATTTTCTGACTATTTGACGCCCTTAACTTAGTTCAGCGAATAGGCAGCTCTTTGGTTTTCAACTGATATGGACACAGGAAATAAATGGTGGAGATCAAGAAAATATTTTAAAATGTTGTTTGTTTGAAAGAAAATAAAAAGCAAAAAAAAATCTAAATGGTTATAACCGTAAAGATAGGCACATGGCACATGGCACAATGCACATGGCACATGACTGATACTTTCCATACCTCGATCTCTCCAAAATACGCATCCTTAGTTGCCCAGGGTTTTATTTATGTTCCGATACTCTCAGATATAGTGGTCTATTAATCATAGACTTATTGTGATGTTTCTCTTCACGGACAAAAGGTGAACTGTTCATCCGAATAGACGAAGAGAAACCAGTAATATTTATGTGACAACTGAATCCTTTAGCAAAACTGCCATTACAATCATGCTTTTTCAGAATGTTGAATAAAGCAACACTATCGAAATAGCAATCAATCTGAATGCATAATGCTTGAGTGTTTTCGTTTGTATCACCATCATCGATCGCTGTTTACCTCGATGCAAAGTCGACCATGAGGGATATGATATAACAGAAATGTGATTTGAATTGTCCTGTACCTGGAATATCTCCTTACTAAACAGACCACAAGGACGATGACGACGACAATAACGATGAGAGACACGCCCACACCAACAGACACGCCGATAACAAGATAGGTTAGGTCTGAATCTGAAACTGCAGAGTATCATTTAGAGATTAGTACACGAGTAAGTGTGTCATACAGCGAGAGTGATACAATATGTTGCCGGACTTATTGTACTTTGTACGTATTTCTTACTCTCTACTTAAAGAAGCTTGACACAAGGCTTAATAGCATTGTGATGCTAAAAGGATCTGCTAGAGATAGTTTGTATTATTAAACGTCACAACGTGTGACAACAATAAAAGTTGAGATGAAAGAAGAAATGTAACTCTCACTACCTTTGACAGTGTAAAAACGTTTAGTTGACATTATCTATTTCCACCTAGGTTACTTGATTGTCTATAAGTACCAATGTTCTCACCATTTCAGAAGAATTTAATGAAATAATAAGATAACAGTCATAAGAAGTGTTATCTTGGCTTCACCTGGACAAAGTGGAAGTTGACAAATCGTCTGTTTTGTCTCCAACATAAAACCGGAACAGTTTCGGCCGCCATTAGCAGGAAATGGGTTTGAACACGACCTTGACCTTGTGACGATTTGTGGCGTGGCCTTGCCACATGTTGCACCACACTTAGCCTCAGTCCACTCGCTCCACTTGGAGAAACCACCGTCAACTGTGAGAGTTAAGTGATAAACTGATCTTTATGTCTTCTTAAAGAGTCTCATAATCGTTTATAGATTCAAGAACATAAATGTAAATTTAACAATATAACATGCACACCTCGAAAGACCACCAAAGGTCACCAATGTAGCAACAAATCAACACTAATTGTTGTTTAAACGTTAAACGGCAAATAAAGAAATGTATCAATTCTTAAAGTTTAAAATTGTTTCAGCAGTTACAATAACAAGACTAAATGTAATGGTTTACATTTTGAAATGATATATGCTCTTGTAATGACAGAACTAGTTTTCTAAAAAATAAAAACGTATTTACCTTGTACATTTGATCAAACAGCTGATTGCATTCTTTAAGTGCCATAAATATCAGAAATTTGCAGGACATGATATGACCCAATTCATGATTTGTAAATTTAAAGGGGCAGTAGCACGTTTCTTGCAAAAAAAATTTATTCAAATTTCTTATAATGAAAGTTTATGTCATTTATATTTACATTAGAGGATAAAACATCTTATTGCACAAACCAATTATCCATAGTGGTAATAACGGTGTTGCGTATAAAGCAAAAATTGCGTGGCGGCCATTTTATTGTGAACACATTTATTATTTCGAATTACAAAAACTTTTCCCATGACATAACCAAAGCATGTACACTCATTTTTAACTTGATTTTCCGAAGAGAAAGGTGTTTTACTATTAGTGACATTATTTTTCAAATACATTTCATCGACCTATTTGAGCGAAAAAACGTGCTACTTCCCCTTTAAATTCTCACTCAACTCTGAGCAAACATACCGAGATAAACCATTGGCGGATATGTTATGTTTTCCGAATATTTTACAAATCAGTTGAAGGTCGATCCAGAAATCTGACCTCATGCTTCAACCGGAAGTTACAGCTCGAAATGTGTCAACGTACAAAGGACGACCATTACATACCCGGACATTCACGAAGCTGGCATTCCTGGGTCCGAGTCTCGAATCGACTTTCAGTACAGTTTCTTCCACCATGTCGAGGTTCCGGAGCGCTACATGTTCTCACCCGAACGGAAACGGAAATAGATCTACCACAGGACCGAGTGCACTCTGGCTCTGACCACCCCAACCACTGAGACAAGCCGCCATCAACTTTGTAAAGAAAACATGCCAGATTTAGTGTTGTCCAAGGTACATAGAGTAAGCTAATGTTCCACAAACACAATTGATACCAATAGTTAAATTTTATATAATATATGAAAAATAATGTTCATGTTACAACTTTAGTAATGTACTGACGTTCTCAACATCTAACATTTGAATATAATATCCTAAGCAATACTTGAATAATAGAAAACTGCCATCAGTATAGGGCTATAGGTACAAGTGAGTCACAGTTCCCACCTGGACAGGGCGTTATGCTACAGACTCTGGTCTCTCTCTCCACCAGGGGGTCGGTACACTCCCTGCCCCCGTGTTTGGGGGAGGGGTTGGTGCAAGTGCGTGTTCTCGTCACATTCTTCACCACCCCCACCCCACACGTCACGGAACAAGGGGGGTCACTCCACGCTCCCCACTGTGTCACGCCTCCGTCCACTGATCCTGAGGACAAGGCGATCATTGTAATGGTTATATTTCATGTAGCAAACATGAGATTCTGTAAAATAATTATGTTGAAAAAAAACAATTGCTGTCCACTGAATCTGATAAATGTGTGTAAAACAGTCATCAGCAGTGTAGAACTTTCAAAAAAGGGAAATGTTGATTATATGAAGTAGTTATCTATGTTAATATTCTATTTCACATAACCTATATGCTTACACCCTGTTCTCTTGTGTCGTGTGTACAGAAGAAGTCGGACACTTAAAATCGATTTCACTGAGATCAAAGATTGTGTCTATGTGACAAAAACAGCAATTTGTTTCTATATTTAATATCTTAACGATTTGAAATGTAGACTATCGTTTTTCTTTCCATTGTGTGTGACAATCGACGCAGTGTATCTACTTTGCAATTATTTGATGAAATTGACAACAGAGCTCAAACGGTTCAATATCGACGCAGTGTAACCAATTTGCAATTATTTGATGAGACTGACAGAAGAGATATCTAACCTGGACAGCCGTCAATGAGGCAGTTGACAACCGTCGTCTCCATGGTAACTTCTGCGCATGGGCGGCCGCCATACTGAGGAGCCGGGTCAGTACAGGAGCGACTTCGTCTCACAGTTTTCCGAGCAGAGTAGCCGCACGTGGCTGGACAAGGGGGGTCAGTCCACTCGGACCACACAGAGATACCGCCATCAACTAAATGACGACAATTTGTTTTTCTTAAAAGATGATTTAGTGAAGCATTCAAGATATAAGAAAAAACTTGCATTTACTCATAAATGCACGTGTAAAGTTGATTTGGATGAAACAAGTTAATTTCCTTACACAACCAATGTTGATTGGTTGCTGAAGTAAAGAAATTGAAATATCTGAATAGATTATATATATATATATATATATATATATATATATATCTTCTTATCGGCATGAGTTCTTTTATCATGACAGTTATTAGATAATGTAATCATGACAACAGATCGGGAATACATTGATTGAAAGATACTGCCATCGAGAACCAAGACACTTACATCACAAAACCGCTTCACCATGATACCATGCACTTTGAACAAGAGTGATTTTAGGAAGAGCTTTAGACGAAATCTCGTTTAGTGTCCTCCATTACAACGTACTTGGACATTCCTTTAGTTCACAGCTCACAATCTCGCTCTCGGACAAGGTATCGTTACACCCCGCCCCGCCATGTGCCGGAAATGGGTCTGAGCATGTCCGTATCCGGGTCCTTGTCTTGGTGGCTGCGGAGCTGCAGGTGACGTCACAGGGCAGGCTTGTCCATCTCTCCCATTCGCTCATACCTCCGTCAACTACAAACATTTATTTTTACCAGTCTCGGTTAGTACAGCCACAACATCATATAGAGTTACAACATCATATAGAGTTACATATATCCGTTATCATAAAGAAACCGTGACACCATCAGGATCACCATCATTTTATACTCTGAATGAATACATCCTTCAAGCAATAGAGTAAGATAATCATTATCATTACCATCGGTATCTTTAATTACAGGGTTATATTTCTCAGTTTCATCAAAAACAATAAGTTATGATTATGTTCAAATGAAGTAACAACATCGTGACTTCGTCATTCAAGTAATAATATCCATTTAAACCAATATGATTACAGCATCAGCATTCATTTTCGTCATAGCATGAACCAATACAACGACATTAACAATATATACGATATTAATCATCCAAAACATCATTTTCAATTTCATTGTAAGGAACTGCTCTACCCAACACTATCATCATCGTCATCATCATCGTCGTCATCATCGATCATCGATCAATAAATAAAGCAACATTTTTCATAACAATACAAAGATCATGTCGTAATATTAAGTTATCCTTACATCTAAAACGTCTTCAAACTGAAGGTGTATTACTATGAATTCTTCCGAACAATCTTACAAAAGTCATAATCGATATTAACAATTAACGGTAACGCTTTTTATATTCACAATTACGTACATAATCAGAAGCTAGCACAATGTTATTATCTCAGCATTTACTCACTAGGACATGCGTGTTTATCACAGGTCGTTGTCCGAGTCTGGGAGAGAGACTCGGAACAGTTCTGTCCCCCATGTTGAGGGGTGGGGGCAGTGCAGGTGCGTGTCCGGGTCAGCTCCTTCTCCGCCTTCTCCCCACACGTCACTGGACACTCAGGGTCATCCCATTCTGACCATGACGTCACTCCGCCATCAACTATTGGAGCGAACGGCAGAGTTCACATACAATGAAGATAATGTGTTCTCATTAGTCGGCGTTCAGAATACATCAATAAGGACGTGGTCTAAAATTACTGACAGTGAAGTGATATGGGGTTAAACGTTTCTCAAGGCAAGTAGTATCGTTATTCACATTCATTCAAAAGTTAATTGTCATACATCAATTAATTAACGTGTTTGCATGGTAGGAGATCACGCTTTGGAAAACACGAAATATATTTCTGCTCTGTTCACACATATTGAAGGAAAGTCGCAACTTTTCTGCGGTAGTGCTGCTATGTCATTAGAACGCTTTTTCAAGTAATAGCGACATACATGGGATGTAGCGTATATAACTTGGCAGTGATTTTAATACCATTTTGTTAAATATAAGCACTTGTTAAATGCTTCACTATGACAGATATTATAAAATATTAGATTCTTTGAACAAGATATTATTCTTCCAAATGGATACCAACTTACAGAAACGCACTGTACATCATTAAATGCTATATTTGTTTCCCATTTTCATAAATTATACGTAAATTTCAAACAAATGACCCTGATGATATTGAAGTCATGACATATTTTGATACGGGGTGGGAAGGACTTGAAGGTTGATGATATGCTTGTTCTATGGCTTGACTTGCCAGCTACAGTAACTTTCACTGTTGTCCAGTACCTTTTCCTCAGCACCAGTTGCTTCTAATTGTGTTTTTATCCCTTTAACAAATATCCAGACTTACTTGGACAGAGTCCGACGTTACATTCGACCTGTTTACTTTGCTGCAGTTGTTCCGTACAGTTCTGACCCCCATGTTGAGGCGCAGGGTCAGTGCATGTCCGAGATCTGGTCACGTTCTTCACGAGGGACACTCCACATGATATTGGACACGGGGGGTCGGTCCACTCTCCCCAATCACTCACTCCTCCATCAACTGGCGAGGGTTGTTATTAGTTTAAATAACTATATCGTGTAAGGGTGGTTAACCTTTACATAACCTTAACGTATTCTATATGTACAGTAAAAGGTTACCTAATGCTAATGGTGTTTACATTCATGAATGGCAATCATCTCGTTCTGGTGATTCGACGCCGTTTCCTATTACCGGAAGAGTAATAACACACTATGTGTAGAAGACTGATAATTAGTGTCTGAAAAGATGGAAGGTTAATTAGTTGTTCTCGAAGAAAATACCATTTATTAAATATTGGCAAGGATAAGAGATATTGGTATTCTGTAGTTCATATCCTTATCTAGACTTTCTTTTCAAGGGTCATCATGTTTCGGGCAAGGGTGAAGTCAGGTTACACCAATATGAAATACAGGGCCCCACTACACGTGTAGCTGCACGTGTAAATGACACACTAATAGTAAACCTACTAGGACATTCCTTCAGCTGGCAGTTGCCAATACGAGTCTCATACAGAGGTCCAGTGCAGTTGGCACCTCCGTGTTGAGGCGCAGGAGAGGTGCACGACCTCGTCCTCGCTATATAGCGCGTCTCGTTTTCTCCACACGTCACCGTACATGTCCCGTTATACCATGACGTCCACTCGCTGAAGCCACCATCAACTAAAACGAACGACAGAAATAAACTTAATTAACTTGATTAATATGAATAATTTTAATAGCTTATAACAAATTAATTTTTTTCAAATTGTATTGTATTTCCATTCAAAATGTAGCTGTGGTGTCATAGTAATAAATCGAGCACGTGAGTTTACTGGTCACGTCTTGTAATATCTGAAACTGAAATTGATGATTAGTGCTTAGGGGGCCATTATGTATTAAAACAATATAATACTAAATTGTTGTGTATCAAAAATACAAATAAAAGATAAAGTTATCACCACTGACCAGAGCAGGGTTGGAGGGTACAGTCTACACTCCGTGTCTCCTCCTCGCTGCAGCTCCCACCACAGTCTCTCGTCCTCCTCGACACCCCGGGGACAGACGAGCCTCCACAGGACTGGGGGCAAGACGGGGGGCTCCACTCACCCCAGTCTCCAGACTCTGACATATATTAGTTTCATTATTTCAATCACCTTTCAATCGACGTAGTGACTAAACCAAGAGATGAGAGGGCGACACAATGGGGAGATTTACTTTTCAGAAATGGAAAATTAATAGAAGTCGCAATATTCTAAATGAAAAAAATTATTTGCAACACGCATTCTGTAGAAATTCAATATGATAAACTCCACAGAAGCCTAAACAGGTCTTAGAGATAATTTCATGATTATACAGAATCGCCAGTATTTTCAATATAGAGTTGAACAAGATGACATGCAATACAACTAAGCGAAAAAAATGACAGAAAGAACGCTGGACACCTTGAAACATTTGGTGCGTGTGAGCATTATTTATTTTTATAATGCCATTTTTAACTGACAAAGATTATACCCTCTAAATGTCTGTTTACCGTTCCTACCTGAGCATGAGACAGTTAGGCCACACGTCTCCTGTTTCGTCTGTCCCGTGTCTCCTGTACAGTCTCCGCCAACACAGCTCCTAGTACGTGTCAGCGTCTTATTGGCTGATAGACCACACGTGACCGGACAAGGGGGCGTGTCCCATTCACTCCATTGACCAAACGTGCCACCATCCCCTCCTTGGGACGCTGATGAATTGTTGTTGAATAATTGAATGATTGAATAATTATTTATTGTTCTCAAATATTCATCTCCCAATGAAATGGTTCTTATAGCAGAGGCATGGAATAATATAGGACCAAGAACTAATCAATGCAGATCACATTAATAATGGTAACAAACTTCATTCGATCTTTGAGCGTTACACTTAGTCTGTCATCCAGACACTTTAAATTTAAAGAGCCGAGGCAAGTCTACAATGAGGCAAGTCAACATAGCTTAGTATAAGGAATGAACACATCTCAGAGGCTCCTTTTTATTTTATTTTATTCAAATCTGAAATTTAAACAAAAATTCATTTCAGAGGCTAAATTTCAGACTACGTTCCACACAGCGACCGTGTAATGATTTGTAAATGGCCCTCGGGAGCATGGGAGTGGGTTTCATTACGTTGACCATCAGTAACCTAATGACACCTGATGTGTTAATGCAAACATATACATGTAGTCAAAACACGGGTTGAAACAGCGATTTCATTGTGGTGTGTATTGACAATCCTATTCATGTGTAGGTGTTCTTATCAAATCTGAAGTGACAACAGCTCGGTGTTACACATGTGCAGGGGTCAGTGAGACTATTTCCTGTTTGAAAGTATTTCATCTTTCAATTTCAATGACGACGGGTGTATAACAATGATATAAACCTTTAGAAGCCAGCATTACTATCAGCTGACCAAGTGGCCTAGCCAAGGCTTTTGATGGAAAACGGGGTATTGGAAGACATTTGCGATCTCAAAACCCAAGTACGTTAATTACAATGTCGATTCGTTGTGTTATCATTCTTGCATTGAGTAATGGGCTTTGTAACTGGTCCGACAGGACATTTTAACGATTTTATCTAATTTTGTCAAGCGAGTTATCCATCAAGAGCCTGAACTAGGCAAGTGGCTCAGTTGATGTATTGCTGGTATTTAAAGCTTTGAAAAGTCGTATCTTTGTTAATACCGAATTGAGTTTGGTCTTTAATAACTTAATTTAAAGCGAAATGCATTGGCGTGGAGTTATGTATGATATTGTAGGACAACATGATGATAACAAATTGAAATATAATTTCAAACGGACAGTGTGTGATGACGTAGTTACATCCCTTCACTTGTTCATAGTATATTATTGGCTTGATCATCGATTCCTTTTTTTAACAACACATACCTCTTTGACCGTAGACGTACATACATGGACACTCATATGATATTCTTGGAGCTTTATATTTTGTTGGAAACACGTACCTGGGGTTTGACAGGTGGCGCCCTCCCAGCCGGACGGACAGGTACACAGACAGGGGATGGTGTTCTGGGTACCCCCATTCTCACACTCTAGGTCACACGCTGGAACACGTATTAATTCTATATAATGCAAATGTAAAACTTCCTCAGAGAGATATCTGCTTAAATGCTAACAACGTCGTGATTTTCATTATTACAGTGCATCGTCACCGAAACGTCACCGAAACTGCAGCATAGAAGGTGTCTACAGTCATCCATAGAACCTGTTCTCGTGCAAAATGTACTTATTTTTTTCAACCCAGTTCAAACGGGCAATGAACAGGTAACATCGTGGTTGTGAGTGTTCAGATATCTCAAGGTAATGTGGCATATGTCTGAATGTTGACAACGCAAGGAAAGGTGTTTTCGGAACTCTGTTTCTTAATAAATTGGCTTTACTCCAGTATTATCTTAATTCTGGAGCATCTTTTTGATTTTTTTTCTGACTTGTCATTGAACATCATAAGAGGAAAGAGTGAAAATTATATTCAACAATTTTAAGCTTTGAAAATAAATAAAACGACATGTGTATACAATATACGAAGCCGTATGCAAAATATAATTAATGCATTCAAATGTCCTTATTAAATAAGTACACATTTAACGTGATCATAGACGCGTTTAAACTAAAAGAAACAAGTAAAAATCGGCGCAACAGGAGTTACGTGGGCATATATATTTGTTGAGATGAACCTCCGTGTATAAGGAATGAGTAATTAGATACATAAACTATAACCTGACTCTGTTGCCAAGTGTTGATTAAAGGTATGAAACGCACCTGTGGGACAGGTACCACACATGTTCGGACAGTCGTACGGGAAGTTACCGATCCGTGGACACCTGGACGGATCTCTACAGAAAGATCTGTCTTGGTCAGGGCAGCTTACTGCAAGATAAACACGTTAATACATCGATGTATACACGCTTACATACCAGAAAGCAAAAACAGTGAGAGTCCAAAATAAAACGCAATACAACACGGCAGTATATGTAGAATTTTTGTTTCAAATGCAACTTTCTCTTATTTATTATAACCGAAATGAGAACACTCAAACAATGTTACAATGTACCAATGCCAAGATCTCAAGACACAAGGAATGAACTCTTTTGACTAATTTAATTTTTCTGATATTTCCCTTTCTTTAGTATTTTAAAGTACAAGTTGAGAAATAGCAAATGCTCAATGACACTATTCACGAAAAGACATCCAGTAGTTACATGTTTACCCAAAAAATAATCGGAACTGATACGTTACGTTGTTTATATAACATTTCCTATAACTATTAAAGGTTGTCAACCTTTTTTATCATAAGTATATGACAACTCTTTCATTGGTGCATATGAACCTATATATTGCAATGATCTTAATTATATCAGGAGATTTCACAGGACGAAGAGAAGGTGACTACAACACACTCACGTGTTTGACAAGACGCCCCCGTGAAGGAGCCGCTCCCCGGACACTCACACTCACACGTGCTGTAGTCCAGCGTGCCGGAGTTCATACATATCTTACCCTCGCAATCTAGATATGAGCAAAAGTATATATTTCAAATGTATTTATACAAATTGATCTGAATCATTGGACCCTGCTTGTATCTGACAATATATACTGAAAGAGCATTGTCGAACAAATATAACTGGTCATGTTGACTACTGATTTGCGTTCTAAATCTTCACATTCCCTATTTTACGAATGCTTCTGTCGATTCACTTTTCACACCAAGGTTAGTTCATTGTGTTGTAATTGTTTAAATTGACATACATAAAGTGATGTCCAATACGGGAAAATATTAAATTGTGAAGTCGTACAATGTTTAAAATTGGAAATGCAATGCTACTGTCCAATATTAGAAACAAACAATTAAATTATTTACCACGGCAATGTTTAAAAACTAGAGCTACTGTGAGAATGTCCAATGAGGCTGATACACAATTACATTCTTTACGAAGACAATGTTTAAACATTGGAGCTGCAATTGAATGTCAAATATGGGTTATAGACAATTGAGTTGTTAACTATAATAATGTTTAAAACTGGAGCTGCCATGGTAATGTCCAATAAGGGAAATAAACAATTAAATTGTTTACAAAGACAATGTTTGAAAAGTGGGGCCACACTGGTAATTTCCAATATGAAAATAACCCTATTGGTTGTTTACCATGACTATGTTTACAAACTAGAGTTGTACCCGTAAACCTAATCAGTATCATACTGCTTGCCCTTCAGAAAAGACATTTACTGCAAGTAATTCTTCTCTAAAGTATACATTCAAATATCCGATTTTTATTTCAGTAACGTATTTTCATTCTCATCCCGCAGATGTTACTCCCTTCAGATTTTCTATCGTAAGCTCTGTTATATTTAAGCGACTTTCCCGGAAAGAAATGGAGAACTTTGATTGGTTGCATCAGAAATTAGTTGTTTTAACATCAGCATACCGTCGAAAAGACTACAGTTGCTTCATCTGTGCGATCCGCTCATATTGTTTACAACACAGAAACATTTCACTGCCAGGGGACTAAGCAAGCATAGTGAAATGTCGCCTATATGCAACAGAGGCTACGATAGACAATATGAAGGGAGAAAGCTCTGTGGGAAAACAATGCATATTTTAGAAGTATGTTATTATCAGGTGTCCCTACCACACAGTCCTGCAGGTGTTTTCTTGAAGCATGTTGTACACGTAGTAGAGGAGTCACTGGTCAGACAGTAGGGCTTCGCTGCTTCGTTAAATCGCTGGCTGTGTTGCAATGTCCCAGAAAAATTATATTTATGCAAAAGTGAAATGTAAACATTAAATAATAAATTATTGAATTAGTTCAAGGGTGTCTAAATACATTTAATTATTGATCATGATTGATGGCATAATTGAATGAGAATGGATTTTAATTGTATTCTGTTGATCAACAAATGAGTGTCTCAGAAGCCCCTGGGCCTCGTTCCGCTTGCTCTACAGTGACACAAGCGGAACGAGGACCTTCTACATCATCTTCATAGAAAGTAAATGTACAATTCAAGACTGAGAGCAAATGAATGATAAAAACAACCTATTTCAATATGATCCGGTATTGAAACGTCAGACAATGTTTTACTATAAATCACTCTATTGAATCAGATATGCTAAATGTTATTTACTGTATATATTATGTATTACGTCACTGTGAGTCCGCGTGATGTTATTTACACAAATGTATATTAATGTATTTATTATTCACGACTTATTTGGAGCAATAATGACTTACCCTCTAGCATAGTTGCATACGAAATAGTCCGCCTCTCTACCCCTGACAATACACGTGGCCCGACCACAGCCGATGCGGGACACCCATTCATTCGTCATCTACAAAATAATAGTCTTTGGATTCGAACCCACTTCGTCAGAGGCCGTTTATATATCGTTCACATTGACCCATTCGTCAGGGGCTTAGTGCGTTATAAACTAACGTTCAAAAGAAAGTATGCATTGTGTGATTTTCGATATGTATTCCTTGATTGGTGAGAACATGCTTGTACTAGTTAGTCCTAGATACGACATGAACACACCTAAAATGAAAATCATATATATGAACCCAACTGAGGTGTCTATTTTCTTTTGTACTTCAGTTTATGTTGCGAAAGTGGCGGTTGAATACGAACTATGATGGTACGTAGATCACAGTTGTCAATACTGCACATCGAACATGTTTTGAACCAGTTTGGGTAGTTTGTTGGATTTGACGGGGGCTACAGTCGAATTTCATTTTGCCTTTAAAAACTTTAAACTAGTGATAACCAATGACTTCAACCGTAGACATATTAAGTATTTGTTAATCCATCTCATTCTTAATAAATAAATAATTAGTTTACTCTTAGTCAATATGTGTCAGGTACAGCGATACCAAAGGTTTCTTCAGGAGGCAGAATTTTTCTGAAGGTGATATGGAAGGGGTTTTGCTCGTTGATGACTTGTCATGCTCTGAACATAACGTCCAAAGAGAAGTGAAAATACTTGTGTTCATATAGGTACTTAAACGAATGAGATATTTATTCTTCACGTGTATAATATTAGATTACCTGCGTATAATGGCTGATGGCAGATCCATTTATCGATCCTTGGCCGAATTTGAACCAATTCACCTCGTTGTGCCAGCCATCTGTAATCAGCCGGGTAAACGAGTCCCAACCCGAGGCTACATTCTGACCGATACCAACACCGGGTAAAGCTGCAAAATACCAAATGAGTTCATTTTTATAACGCCTTTCCAAGGGATAAACAAACGCATTTATATACTTCGCTAAGAACAATAAGATACAAATTCAACCATATATATGAATGAATAACTGAGTTTCAGTAAAGAAGAAACATTATAGTACATGCGCGTTTGTTGCCAAATTTGGGACAACACTATATCTGCGATAGTACACATTCTTTTGCTTTTTACGAGAAGGTTTCCTTGCGTGATTAAAACCCTCAATCTTATTATTGTACCTGACTCTGAGGGTGAGGGTTCGAATAAAACAGAGGACCCGACCCGAAAATAAGTACAATTATTGTACATCTGGAGATAGTGTTATCCTAGCATTGTTACATTTTAAAACTAGTATGTTAGTATTGCATTGTGTCAGCATGTTACATATTTACATCGTGGACGCCTGGGTATTTGAATACAACTTGAGTAACTTACAAGGTACATTTCTCTGTGCAAGATCTTGTTCATGGCCGTTTTTACACTGTCTGGCCCACTTTGCAGCCACAACAGCAATGTCATCGTCCCAGACCTGTAGTGAGCAGTGGCAGTCAATTCAAACAAATCAATTCAATGTGAATATTGTTTGTTAACTTAGCACCTTTAAATTTAAGATAACATAATTCATTGTCTACTTGAACATTGATTTGTATCAAACAGTTTCACAACGTGATGGCCAGCCAATATAAGAAACAATCACGATGCTAGTGTTTAAAAAAAAATTAAAATACTTGTTTTCATCCAATCACTGTGTTTCATGAATGTGACTGTGAATCAATATGGTGGCAATACCATGACAATATCTGAAGTTTTACTGCTGTATAGGTTTTACTTAACCTACTAACAACTTACTGGGGAACACTGAGTGCTTTGTATATTTCGCAGAAAACATTGAAAACTTGTTCATTCCATTTGTCATCTAAGCAAAAAAAAATTATCCCGGAATGACAGAATGTTGATTATAAAAAAGCATATTCATGATATTCGTTCAGCGGGAAAGAAAGAGCTTGTTTTTTACATCGCGCTACAGTAATGTTTATAAGGTCAGAAAAGATCGTGTGATGGATATATTTACCACACTCAAGATGCCGGCAGCGTCAGGCACATTGGCCCTGTGGAAGTTATGTTTGTCCACTATGTCCTGCTTATCCTGGTCAGTGAGAGTGACCTCTGTGACATCATCACTGTCCTGCAGACACATGGTGTGTTCGGGATGGAGAGACGAGTACTTCTCCTCACATTGCTGTAGGAATACGTTAACTTTGAAAAAATATTGCTGTAGGAATACAGTGGTACATTGTCATGATGTTAAAATATAATAAATAATGGTTTTGGAATACATTGTCATGATGTTAACATAGAAGAAATATTGCTGTATGAATAAAGTATTACATTGTCATGATGTTAACATCGAAAAACATTTGCTGTAGGAATACAGTGGTATATTGTCTTGATGTTAACTTTGGAGAAATATTGCTGTATGAATAATATATTACATTGTCATGATCTTAACATAGAACAAATTTTGCTGTAGGAACAAAGTAATACATTGTCATGATGTTAACAAAGAAAAAAATTTGCTGTAGGAATACATTGTTACATTGTCATTATGTTAACATAGACTAAATATTGGTGTTGGAATACATTGTTACATTGTCATGATGTTAACTTAGAAATGAGATTGCTGTAGGAATACAGTGGTACAGTGTCATGATGTTAACTTTGAAGAAATATTGTTGTAGGAATATGTTGTTACATTGTCATGATGTTAACAAAGAAAGAAAAATTATTGGTTTTGGTATACATTGTTACATTGTCATGATGTTAACATAGAAGCAGTATTGCTGTTGGAATATATTGTTACATTGTCATGATGTTAACATAGAAGAAATATTGCTCTTGGAATATATACTCACGTGCAAAAGAAACATCACCAGATTTTTAAACGAGTGTAAAATGAAATATTTCTGTCGTAGAAAGTAGATTTTGAATGCATTTGATAGACATATGTTGTGTAAAGAAGTTCTCAGGATGATTTGTTTGCCACAATGTTTTGTATTTAAGTTTTAAACATTAAACAAGTAGAAATCTAACTAATAACAGATGTTATCGACGTAAATAACCGTCTTGGATTTAAATTTGTTGACGCATTTTTACTGTAGGACGTCACAAAACAAGCCAAAAAGTTAAGGAGATTCAAAAACAACATTTTCTTGAAACGTGTGTGTTTCAGAAATATGAAGAGATAATGCTTTGAAAATTCATGTTTAGTATAGTTGGATTATGAAGACATGACGTGTCTCTGATTCAGTCGTATTCATCGTCCGTGGATTGAAATATCTTGTGTTTTATATGGACCCTTTCTGTTGTACGTGAGTTTATTATTACATTTTCATGATCTTAATTTTATAACTTGAAAGACATTTTGTTATGGGAATACTACACTGTTGCATTGTAGTGATGTTAACTTAGAAGAAAGACTTATGTGGGCTATATAGATGCATTTCCATGATGTTAAAGGGGTAGTAGCACGTGTTTTCGCCTAAATAAGTCGATGAGTGTATTTGAAAAATAATTTCACCAATGGTAAAACACCCTTCTCTCTTCGGAAAATCAAGTTAAAAATTAGTGTACATGGTTCAGTAAAGCCATGGGAATCGTTTTTTGTAATTCGAAATTATAAAATGTGTTCACAATAAAATGGCCGCCATGCAAATTTTGCTTTATACATAACACCGTTATTACCACTACGGATAATTGGTTTGTGTAATAAGATGTTATACCCTCTAAAGTAAATTTAAATGACACGAGCTATCATTATAAATGGGAAATTTGAAAAAAATAAATTTTGCAAAAACGTGCTACAGCCCCTTTAACATTAAGAAAAAGATTACTGTCGGAATACATTGCTGCAGAATATAATGCTAACTTAACTGATTAACTGTGACACCTAAACATTATAGTAGTAACTGGTTTCGACAATTTTATCTGTCTCTAGATCTATATATAAGGTAGTGTACGTAATCATCCTGTACTCATAAACAATCTCCTTTAGGAACAACACAAACAGTCTATTTTGTTGCGACTAAGTTCAAGGAGGACATTATCCATAGTGCATTTATTCAGCTATAAGTTTTATAAAATAGCAACCTGGACAATTACCTTCAACCGAAGCCATTGTAAGTTTAACAGTCAAATGTTCAAACAACAACAAATATCCCATGAAATAGTCTCACACACAATGCCTTTGTGCTTTAAGGTGGTTCCTTACCATTATTTCTGAGCATTCTCAATTGTCAGATTTAGATAGAGATTTAACAAGCGCTTTCAGCAGAGCTGATCTCATCTCGCACTTCATATAGGCCTTGTAGCCACAAAGTCTTGTAGCCTTAGTGTACACTTTCAGTAACAATGTTCGTTATAATTATGCACATTAGAAACTTAAATAACTGTCTGGAAATATGATAATAAAATCATTGTATTATAATTGTGAAATATAGTATTTGTTTTATGGTAAAGACTAAGAGATATATTTTGTTAGTTTGATCTATAATCTAATTTATGGGGAAACGGTCGTTATCTCCTTTGCAACTGAAAATTTACAGTTTCTCAGGGGACTTTTCAAATTATTATTCAAGTTAGCCTGGATACATATGATTTTTTGGGGTTCATTTTGTTGTTGAATTATATTTCTATCAAACAGATATTTTTTTCAGCAAATCTTGAGATTAACTGACATACATATTAATTTTTTAAAATTTGTAAAAATTCAATTTTAGGTAAAATGCTTCAAGATAACAATAAAATTGCATTTTCGTCTTGCATAAACATGTAACCATAACCCTTTTATTAAAATGAAGCCATAATTATGAAATATATTTGTTGTTTTATCATCATGATAGTGTGAAATGACAGTGAAAAATGTATTTTTTTACGCACCCCCACCTAAACGAGCACGGTGACCCCTATTTTTTATAACAGAAATGGATTAAGCATATGTTTTTCATGTATATAGTGATTAGCAATTTCTTGAGATTTTTTAAATTTGTAAGGAACCTCCTTAAAATTGAATTTTAAAAACGTTACCTTCCATTATCAAACATTTATATTTGTATAAAGACTCATTTGTGATTTGGCCATTCGTTACATCAACTGCAAAATGTGATGTCCTATTTAAATAATACGGATACACAATGATGAGATAGTGGTACATGTAAATTGCAGTTATGATAATTGATTTTATAAATATCTTCTGAATAATTGGTATGCGAAAATAAACTAACGGCTAAAAGAATGTATACACCTCACTTGTTTCCGATTAATTAAATATTTTAAAGAAATGAGATGGCACGATACAATAACACCCTTCGGCAGTAGTTTGGATGACTTAATTGGTGACTGTTTTGTTTTTTAATTAAAATATCCTTTTTTAAGTAGACGGGTAAGAAATAAAATTTACACCAACATGACCCCTACTATGTTTAAAATGTTGTAAATGTGTGCAGGACGAGGCACATTTAATGATTTTCTCGTGTATGTGTTATATGTCGATGAACAGTTGTGTTTTATCAAAATCTTTATTTTTATTTTTATTTTTATTTTTATATTAAAAACACGCAGAAGTATTCTTTGACTGATTTGATATTTTGAACTAATTTCTCAAACTATTCAGTTTGTTAACTCAACATCGAAAACTCGAGAAATTTGACATTGAAAATTATACATATATGATAAATACAATTGAGTGATATACTTTCTTTTGCCCGTCATTTATAATTAAAATCTATTCTGATTATTTTCATGATACATGTGCATGGTACAGTAATGGACATGTGTAGTGTCCTAAGTATAATATATCGTATTGATCATACATTCATACATTTAGCAGTTAACAATAAATTACGTGTATATAAAACCAAGCTATTGAACTCTTATCCATAAGACAAAGATTCGTGTCCACAATTCAGTCCTTGTGTTATTGTACTGTGTTTTAAAACGATATCGTCTATGAACTTTTGGAAGTAAGAAGGATCGGACATCTGAAGGGAGTAACCTTTATGGGAAGTGAACGATTAACTCGTTGGACACATGGAATTTATCATGCATTATTCGTTGGTAGTTCTTGCCTGCCATTTGGACTCTTTGGTTAGTTTAGTATGCAACATAGATAATTCCTATGTGAGGTGTACATACCGTTTGCCTTCTTGTTCGTTTCGAAATGAAATCTGGAACCAACATTAATGATATTTTCAAAGGAGTAAAGCCTTATTAAATTATAAAACAATTCAAATGACAAATGCCTTAAAGTTGTGTCTATGCATGGTATGTTGAACAATGAATATATTAACATATATATCGAGAGCAATAAAGGTGACAAAATATATCGATGACCATATTTACCTCTTTGGTTTGTAGGACACAAGAAAAGTATCCATAAAACATAAACGAAATATATCCAATCCATGGGTTCACACAACTCCTGCAGACGTTATTCGGAAATGAAATACCTCTAGTTCATTATTAACGAGGAGTCACCACCAATATATCTTACTCAGGTGATAGGTCATACGGCCAGGTTTCCCTCAGGTGTCCACGAATTGTCCCGATCATTCCTTCCTCTAGGAAACCAAGGGACAATGAGCGTGACACTGACGGCGGTCTCATATGTGGGGTCCTCTTTGTACTTGTGTGGGACAGGATATTCATTCTGTGTAAAAAGACTTGACCCATCAATCGTTCAAACTCTTAAAGGCCTCAACACCGTTCCAATAACTTTCTTTTATATGGTTCGTTTTCATATGTTCATCTCTAAAATTGATAGGATCTTCAAATCAAAACCAAAACAAGTCTATTACATTGTATAGGTCTACAAAGCTCAAAATATGTAACAGTATCAGTTACATGTAAAAATGATTTCATAACGTCCCTATTTTCCTACTTTTTTAACATTTTCCCATATTCATCCACAGAGAGAAAACATTATTGTAGAGTTTACTTGCTTTAATACCATTCTTATCGATTTTGATTTATCAGTAAAAATTAAATGCATGGTTGAGATATTGTGTTAAGCGTTATATTACACATGTCACCGAAAGAACAATTAAATGTTGAACGAAGTGCCAAGTTTCCAATAGTGGAGTAATGGGGTTGTAGCAGAGATATATGTTCTAATTCAATGACAGCGTAATAAAGAAAGGTCTCCCATACACAGCGTTGTGGCTAGAGAGTTGTACAGAGTTCTTGTTCGCCATTGTTAACGTCGGTGTTAATGGCACTGTTACTTTACATGTATATACCACTATGCATAACGTACCCTGATCTACACTTACAGTATACATGAACCTTACATCTGGAATGGATTACATATATGTATGTCTATGAACAGTTGTCTTTATATAGAGGGTAACATTATTTGGTTTGTTTTGTATTCAGTTGATTGCAATCTCCGAAATCGATTTTACGAACTACAACAAAACGTATAAGTAACCTAATTTATAATTTTACCTTATTGTCTTGTTATTGGTTATAATTAAATAATTCGTTTTGAATATACTTAATTCCCTTAATTGTATAATGCGTTGACTTAAAAGGCACTGTAGCACACTTCTTGCCAGTATTTTGGACAATCCAGGACTTATTACGCCTTGTGCACCCCTTTTAGCTCTCTGTTGATGCAATCAAAGAATTACTATTCTCTTTCATTAACCTGTAATCGATAATTAAAACGTCGAAGCGGACAGCTTCAAAAGTGATGAAGTTGCCACATATAAGGTGTAAACACGCGGTATATCTTCCATAACCCCCTACAGCCCACAACCTTTACAGGATGGCAAAACAAATTCAGGGTCCACCGGACTGCTAATCCCTAGCCCTTTACCTCTCATATTACAATGGAACGACCCAAATTGATAGTGTGATGAAAAGGGTTAAATGAACATACAGTATAGGTATATATATTTTCAAATTTTAAATTTAAAAACGATATATATTACATGGGACACATGACATGACAAAGCCTTCCGCACATGGCAATAAATATATTTTCTTATTGCTTGTGGATGCAAGTTCTGTCTGTAAGTAAATGTCATTATGGAGTAAGAGTGTGAATTGCGAATGATGACTCCATAGGTTTCGCTTGGGCCCATGATTGGACGGGGCCAGTGTCGATTTAATGCAACGTTGCATACATTAATTTTTAATGTGATTATGTGATCTTATTACGTGATTATGTTGAGAAATATTTATACGGAAGCTTCCTTGATCAATTGGTTTTGAGTATTTTAGGCAGAATTACGCTATTTATACTCTGTACGTTATTAGAAAAAGTGTGCTGTGACATAGTGCTTTTGAAATATATTCTATACTCAAGATATATATTCTAGATGTAGCCTACATAAGAGAATATTGTTCTGTGTATGTCTATACCTATTTCATACTCTAGACTGAATACCCAATACCCAATTATTTTTACGTATTTCCTTCTCATATTTGGCTTTATTACCAATAAAAGAACATAACTGAGTTAATATTATTGATATGAGCATATGTGCACATATCACGTTTCACCGCGACTTCCCGTATTGTGTCGTCTGTGACGTCATAAAACTATTGATTGTGATGTCACTGTAGATTGCCGTCTCAAGAGAAGTGGGTGTCTTTCTGCCTTATTTTACGCGAATGAAACGGAACAGAATGGGCAATAAAGAAATGATTACTATCGAAAGGGGGCCGTATGACTTTTGCGAAACTCGTGCAAATTTGTGTATAGCCCTCGCTCTCGCTCTGGCAATACAAACATTCAGACTCGTTTCGTAAAAGTCATATGACACACTCCCTCGGGTAATAATCACTATGTCATGTGCTGTATTATCGAATCAAAACACATTTAAAGTCAAATGTGAATCGGTCGTAAAATATCACCGTGACGAGCATTCTGCAATTAAGCAATTTCAAGCAAAATAAAATAACGGGCTTGCACGTAATAATTGCCACGTCCACGGTCGAAACGGGGCGGGGGTATTTTCGTAGTATTCAGCAGCATAAGGTACGTCCATACGTTCCGTATGTTCAGTACGTCCAGTACGACATGTACGTTACTGTGAAATAGAATAACTAAAGAACTATTCTCTGGATTCATTTCATATTTTGAATATAGGTTAACCGAAAAGAGAGTAATGCTCTCATAGAGTTGTTTAACCTTCACCTTCATTCAATGTCACAACGACAACAATGTCAGTGGCAGGGACATATCATTGATAATCACTGGATTATCTTCACATCTAACACAGATCTTCTCCTTCGGGTGACGAAATGTTGGTTAGATTTTTGTGACATTGACATTATTCTCAAGACCACGATGGAAGTATAAAGTAAAGGTAGGCAGTGGGATATGTCAAGATATAATTCACTCAAGGTGCATATTAATCCAAATCGCCAAAGATATATGATAATCGCTTGTGTCCTATAAAACTCAAGCAACAGCCCGTAGGTTGAAATTGTTTGTGTGGCGACCAGTTTCTATGGATAGTTTATAGTCGTGACATCGAAGTCTTGTAACGGCTTGTTTATAATAAAATGATGGAATTTCTGATGAAATTAAATATTTTCATCATTTAGTAGAGACTTATATTGATTCATATTGATTATTGATTCTGACAGTCTTGGTATCACCTATCACCTCATTCATATCCACACAAACCCAAATCCATATACAAATGTACTCCAAATAGCTCATGTCATCTTCTCACTGTCATCTTATGATGTGATGATGTGAGAAGTTTGATGTTGTCTGTAACTTCTCATACGAATAAGCTCGCAACAGTAGCTCTACTGTGTACAATGTAGTGGCGCTGCAGTGGAGTTCTGCCACAGTCACCCAGAACCGTGTTGTTATTTGTTTTCTTGTTAAGTCGCAGATATTTCGTACACAATATAGGTTGAACTTGTTCAATTGCTGTACAATAAGATGTATCCCATATTTCTGCACCATTTTTTAATATAGGAGGTAACATGCTGTAAAATATTATGAACAGTTCATTGAGATATATATATCCAAATGCTTATTGAAATCTGTTAAGTGAAAATAAAGCTGTAGTGACTTATGCTGCTTGGGATACTTGAAATGTTGTTAAATAATCTTTCAAGATAATTGTAAGCATTACAGATTTAAATTTGTTGACCTTTACAATACAACATTTCATAATTCCTGAGGGGACCTCCTTTCCATAAAACAATGATTGAAGTCTTTTTTAGATTCAACATCATTCCTGTGGCATCAGAAAACTCTTCAACTACATTTATATTCTTTGTAACTCATTCTCAGAGTCCGACACATCTGAGACATAAGACATAAGAGTTAATTCTTAAGAATACCTCTTCCACCGGTTTCTTCCTTTATTGTTATAAACGGATTAATGGAGATGATGAAGAGGGTTTAATATACGTCCTTGTCGGATCCCAATATTGTAATTAAATAATTCGACCATGGTCCCTTCTGATGGATTGCTAAGAAGTTAATACTGTAAACGCCGTTGCAAAAGTCAATAAAGAGGACCTAAAATCTTCCTTTCTTCTCTGATAAATATTTCTGGACTGAGGCTTGCAGTATAAATATATTATCAATATTAGAATGCTTATACCTAAATCCTACTTGAGACTCAGACATAAGGATGTTATCATCACAACACTGTTTGAGTCTGTTAGTACTTACACTTGTCAGACCTTTGCACAGTGAATCAATGAGAGATATTCCTGTGTAGTTATTAGGGTCAGGTAAACTTCCAGATTTAAGGAGAGGGCCATTCTCTTCCCCCATAGGTTACTATCTTCAGATTTGCGATCCTACCCTCTGTTCTATTAGGGCTGGATCAGCCGGCAGAAAAGGGAAAATCTGAATCTAGTTGTGCAATGAGGGACGTCGTTGTAAAAGTAACATTTGCAAATGACACGTCATAATGCTAAAATAAAAGTTAGATAGACATTTCTCTTTTAATGTGTTTTCTCAAAATATGCTATTTGATTTTGTGAAGACAATTGATCATAATCATGCTGATAAATATCAGACAAATACCGGAAATAGGTAATTTTTGTTATATATATAATAGAAAAACAGTTTAAAACATCTTTCAACTCCCAGGTCTCATATTAAAAAAAATGTTCGAAGAAATTACGATGATTTAATCAGATTCACAAGCATGCTTTCGACCATTACGGGTCTCTTCACCTCACTTCTTCGAACATTTTATTTATATATATTAGAAGGACATGTGCTTATTAGCAAGACCCTTCAGAGTGAAATGCAAATATCTTTGAAGTTACTCGGTCGACATAGCCCCTGAAAGATAATTTTCATTGATTAAGAAGCATGGATACAGTTGAAAGTTTTCATTTTCCCCGCTAGGCCTTTTTGCTGCGGTCGTGAAATCCAATCCAATTAGAACAGAGGTTAGAATCGGAAATCTGAAGGGAGTAACCTCTGTGGGAAGAGAATGAGAGAGGGCATATACTACTCTTTTCCAATGACTTGTTTGTAAACATTTTATTGAACAGTTTTGTCAGCAATTTGATAATACAATTTCCTGTTGATATGAACAGTCATCTTTTATTCCATCAGGTCAAGATGATTATAATTTGCTGTGTTTAATATTCCTTATACCTTCCTCCTCTCTCATTATTTACTACACATGATTAACATGCCACATCTAACAACAAAATAAACTAGTGCAACACCGCCGTACGTATGACGTCACAATGATAACGAGATTCATGACGTTGTCGTCTATTTCGTTTGTTTAATAAGGGCGAGTATAAGAACATAATACTAAACTTTCTTCCATATGTAATATTATTTTTATCAATCTCGTGAATGATATCTCGTGATATCACACTCTCTTTCACTATTTTGCTACCACCATTGACATCCTAGACAAGGAAAACATAGAATTTGCATGTTTATTTAAGTTTATAAGTTGACTAGAACATCGCAAAATTTGCATTTGATGGCGTCCATTTGAAATTCAAGATGGCTGTCTCAACGGTGTCTGTTCAAATGCTAACATTAGTTTTTGGATACACTATGCTTGGAAAATTCCAAAGATGTATAGTTTTGCTAATCTCCAAAAACTTTGAACATAACTATTCCCTCGTTTGATAAGAATAATTGTATTCATGGAATTAGTATACTCTAATTAAAACATCATAAAATTGATGACGTCCCATTACCTACCACTGACCAATAAGTCAAATGACGCATGTTTATGTCAGATGATATCATTCTTTTGGGTGATGAAAAAGATGTCACACGATAGCCCTGATATCAACTTTATCAACTTCATTGTTACAGTGGAGATGAGAAGATGCGGATATCATAAAGTTAATACCTGTCTGCGTTTAAACATTGACGATCAATCGCAGTTCATGTGTTATGTTTGAATTCTCCCTGGCAAATAGCACGCATGTAAAAAGAACTACAAGGTTTTGAGACGCACTTCGACTTGAAATATGTATAGTACAGTAACACAATTATTGCATGTGTCTTTTCAACCGGGGGCGTCTCAAAATATTAATAATCTTTTCGAAATAGAAATGTGTGCAAAAGTAAAACTCATTCTGATGTCCATCATTATACAAAAGTTCCTGTTCGCTTTTATTGTTTCTATAATCAAAAACAACTATTTAAACAATATGTTCATAGATAGGTAATAATATTTGTTATTCGACTCAAAACATAAATAATGTATTAAAATGACATTGTCCTTATCTATTGAAACAGGAAAAGTATGACGTGTTGATACTTCTGTATATTAGTATCTTTATATGTCGCACCGTCTGACTTACCTGGGCTAATGTGCGTGTAGGTGGTCCTTTCATCATAATTGTAGGTATTTACCTGCTGTATATTTACTCTATGTAGTTCGACGTGTCTATTGATGGTCCCAGGTACGACAGGTAAGATTAATGAGCGTTATTCACACCTGCCGCGTTTATGCATAACTGCCTTATGATGTTGTAGATGGCACAGGTAAGTGAGACTGTGCTTGTAGGGAAACAGCGTGACTGGAAGAACGCTTATACATCCTTGACACCAGGCCATCATAGTGTACTTATCAGCTTCGATGAAACAAACATAGACTCATATAGCGTTGTAGATGTTTATTACAGTTTACTTGTATATATACGAACACAAGATCTTTAGACGAATTGTTTATACATCCTAAGGATGGTGTTGTCTTAATTCCTCCATAAGGCCCTTGTGTCAAACCTTTAAAGAGCCATCACGGATGTTAGTGTTTCAAATTTTTGGAAAATATACTTTTAACGTCATTCGCCAGAGAAATCTTTTATCTACAACATGGCATATGTTAAATAATTTTCATATCGAGACAATGTATTGCAATTTGGTTTCAAAGAGAAGTATCACTTCGACTAGCGCGCGCTACGGGTATCTGACGTATATAAACAGAGTCCCCTTTTTTGCGTAATACGTACTACACAAACAGCAAGCGCTTCCGAAGCGTGAAGGCTCGTCTCTAGCGCAAGTCGCCATAACAACCCATGTGCTGCACGTGCTGCACGTGCTGCACGTGCTGCACGTGTCTCTCTTGCAAAGTACCCTTGTCACACATTACTGAATGTGACGATTGCTTTACAAACTATGTTTCTAAATGTCCTGAGAATATACAAATTATTTCCTGTTTAATGTTTTTTATGAAGATAAGACCAGCAAATAATGACAAATGTTTACTCTCATTAATTATAAAATTCAAGAAAAATAGCTAGTTGGGTAAAACAAGTATTCCAATATCTGTAGCAAATACATAATTAAATGAAATGGTAAATAAATAACCGTCAAAAAATTATATATTTCGATTTCTTTCATTGCTCATATTTTTTTTTTATTCTTTCGTGTCTTTGTTTACTGTGTGTGAGCTAGACCATAAAGCTTTGCGCTTGAAAATAATAGACTGGATCTATATTTAGACTGGAAAACACCTTTACTAATTAATGCAATTTCTCGGCTTATTTAAAGTTGGAAAAATTAGGGAAAAATTAAGTGTATTTATTTCACGGTGATAGATTTTTGGAAAATTTTTGATATTTTCATCAACATCCGTGATGGCTCTTTAATGTCTTACGACGAGTTAGATAAATACTGACCATGTGACTTTCAAGATTGTAAGGTCAGTTTACTAATGTACATGGACACACCGTGGTAAGGCCAAATATGTTTATACATTCTGATGTTACATTATCTTGCTTAAACGCCCTGGAGTCAAAGCTTCAGGTATGTACGATAAGCTAAATATGTAAATATGACACCAACACCAGTAAGGTTTCTATGCATAGTAAGACGAGGCACTTGTACGATCTGCGTATAGTTTGATAGTTTCACAATCTATGTAATACACGGGGGTCAATAGTTGGTTTTTTTTACATTTTATACTGTTAAATAAACGCAACGCAACAAAAAATTCTGAACTGAGTGCAAATCGTTATCATGGCGAACCTTTTTGTGTTTAAGAAATGAACATATAGACCAAACGCACTAAAAACATGAAATTTGCAAACCTCAGCCAGAAATTTCATGACATTCAGGCTTGACATAAGCCAGCAGTACAAAGTACGTGCAAGCCATGCAAGCCACCATTAGATGCAATGACTTTAAAAGTTTAATTATTTACACATATACACCTCGAAAGTTTGACAACTAATGTAGCAGGCAGGATGCCAAGACTTAATGCTGCTGATCGATGAATTGGATGTCTTGAAGCTGGAGAATCTAAGACTGTCATTTCAAGGTTAGCCGGAGCACAATAAGTCGTTTGTGGGAATAATATACACGCTTCGATGCATCACAGGATCCACCCAGAAGACCTTGAGATACTACCCCTGCCCAGGATCGACACATGCGGCTGCACCACTTACACCGACACGTGCCAGATGTGCCAAGATATAGTATATTAGGAATTGCCTGAAAGAAGCAAATCGGTGCTCGACGATCTGTAGTGTTCCGTGTTCCGTGTTCCGACGACAACATCGACGCTATCAGTGGGATATGAGGAGCTGAGAAACGGTGAAATGGGTGTCAATATGTGTACCAACGCCAATACGAATTTTTCGCACCTAACGGCATTAGACAGGTCGACAAATTCGTTGAAAGGGCCGGATGGTCATATCCAACAGCCGTAGACCTGAACTGATGTTGGTTGGTTGGCAGCAAATCGTAACAATAATCAGATTTTGCGTCCTATCATCAACCACGAAAGGGAGCTGTTTCAGCACTGCAATGTCTGAGCTCATACTGTACAAGTGCTACAATGGCATATCGATCCAGAGGTCATCAATGACACGACGGTAAACTAAATACATTGTATTTCTCACTCGATGTACCATCTTTGTACTAGTCACATCCCTCCCTTGATGGCTCGGGAGACACAAAGATGGTACATCAGACCAAACGAGAGAAGAATACAACCATTTCCATGTAATTACTATAATTACCTACGAGGGCAATCATATCGGGGTTCATATTTTTCATACGATGCCCTGGGCAAAATATCATTTGTCATGGTGACGTGACGTCATAACAAACTATGACGTCACGCTTCGTGCTTGAATATCGGTATATCCCTCGCTCTCGTTCGGGAAGTACTAATATTCAGGCACTCGTGTCGTAAACATAGTATGGCATAGACACTCATATAATTTCCTTTATTTATTACCAAGTTGGAATGTGCCTTTAGGACATAGCATTAAGCCCAGAGAAAGATTTGGATGCACCTTAAGTAAACCAACTTGTGAACATCACATTTTCGATTGATCTTAATCAAAAGCTTACTCCTGCAGTCGATATTGCGTTTGTGAGAAGTTCAGTGGAATCTAAAATATAATATCGGCATTAAAGATATTTCATGACAATCGAATTGTCATATTGCTATGACATCATAATTTGATGGACTTCACAACATACCCATGTCACTGAGAACAGTGATGACATCACAAATATTTCAGGTCATAATGTTGAAAACTTCACAATGCGGACCTCACTGAGGTAACTGATCAACAAACGTTTGTGTTTACACATTGTCATTGTTATATTGAAAAGTGATAAAAGAAGATTTTGGATAGTTGAAGAAAAGCTCACCTTGTGTCTTCTGGCAGAAAATATATCAATATTCGTTGATAACAGTAAACAAATAAGCTGTTAAAATATTCAAAATCACATTCTAAAGTTAAAAGTAAAGATTTCATATTCGTTCACCATTCAGTTAGTACACGTATATTGTAAGTATAAGAGAAGGCATGCCTTAACAAATCAGTAATAGTATCAGAACGAATGTGTTTGAAGACAATAGGGAAACTGTAATCGCATGCACCCACGTTAAGCACGCATTAACACTGTCTGTATAGACTGATTTGTAGCAGGCGCCTTGGAGACAGGGCAGATTACAGGTGTTTCCGGAATCGCTTTATTTTATTGAAGTTACGGGATAGTTCTTTTTCTCTTTTTCAATGTACTGGAGTACCATTTTACATATAAACACTGTTCATTATAGGTGAAATAAAAACATTACTTGATATGTCGTCGTACTGAAGTTCAGAAAGAGCAGAACATGTGTTCAGTTTGATAAACCTTCGTCTGAATAGGGATGCAAAATTTACATTTGACTTTATTTTGTTTCAAAAGTCGACGGAATACTATCCTTCTCCTGTGTTGCTGTGTATTGTACTATACATGTATACCGTAGAGATAAAGATATGATATATTTGAAAAACTATGGATACAGAGTTCAGATCGTAAGGTTCATGAATAGAACATATGTGTTTTATTATAATTTTACTGATAAATATGGTTTTAAAAAGAAACTTGATTTTATATTTTATTTAACATTATAACTTTCAAGGAGCGCTCAAATTTGGCAAATATTTACCTTTATAAGAATTTGATTTTTGTTTTAAATTTCACTTGACCTTTATTTCTATAAAGTTTCATTTAGCATCGGAAAGGTTTTATGTAGACATATTGCTATAATCCTTTCATTTCCCAACGATACGGCCAGAATGATTGACAGTCAGAGCAACTAGAAGTGTACAGCACTTAACCCTCGGAGGTAACAAGGGTCACACGAGGTGTTGAGAGTTTACCCCACACCCGTTTAATTATAGACAAAGAAGCAGTAAGAGGCGCACCTTGCCTCACTCCGAGTGAGAGGTACTTGACTAGTAATAGCAAATAATCAAACTATTTGTAATGTTCAACTCACATGTAATTTGAAGCGTGGGCTATGGTTGGTTTTGTGTGTTATTTGTCGGATAATTAATCTATAGACAGATGCCCTACTCGGCAGAAAGGCCACCCATATCTGATGTCGGATTTACAATATCTGGTTTCTCCTTCTTCACATGCTTCTGGCGGCAAAAAGCAATTTATCCGTCTGAAAATGTCCAACCATGTATCTGATTCAAAGCCTTTTATACGTTCTTAGTCTTCTCGTCGCGATTGGTGTTTAATTGGATACGCATTATCCGTTTACTATATACTTTAACATATTTATATTCCCTCTTATACAATACGTAAGTGGTGTAAGCATTGTTGCTCGTGTGTCTGGAGTGGTCGCAGAGATGTAGTCAAATATTGTTCTTTCTTTAAGAACCGACGGTTCTTATGTAAGTTGTGCTGCCCGTTCTTTATATGTTCAGCTGCATCCATACAGGAAATTGTAATTACCTATATTGTAGACTTTTAATTATCACATCACTGTATCGCAAATATACGTTTTCAAAAAGTGAATAAATCGGACAAAAATACATCTCTTCACGAGCATTTATTTATTTTTCTCAAACCAATTCGTATGTTAGCTAAAACAGAAACGAAAAGAATTGCTGAACTATTTAAAAATTAAAATTATTTTTGAAGAAATGCTTTCAAGATCATTGTTGATTCAAGTATGCATATGCCATTTCTAACAGACATATACTAGATAAAGTATTTCATTATTATCAATGAAATTCATATTAATAAACAAACTGACAGGTTCCTTTTCAAATCACACGTAAGAGGATAAACAAACTTTAGATCAATGCTATTTGTTTATTTGCATTGAATAGATATGATGTAAGGTACATACAAAATCCTTTACGTAAATCGCCATATCAAAAGTAGACGGTATTCAATTCCTTGGCCGTTTGTTCGGTTAGACTTGTATCTACGCATCAAAACTATCGCCTTTCTCTCTCACACCTCTTTCTTACCTCTCTTATCGACGTGTGATAAATGTACTTACTTTACAAAACCTCTCACAATTATGACTTCTTCCTCTGTATATCTAAAACACAACAGCTGAATTATCTTAATATTCCCGCACAATAGCTCGACATCAAAGCCAAGCTGTTTTGAATGTGAAAATTAAAATGAAAGTAGTTTCCCGGATTTTCTGACAGAGAAAGAATTAAGCGTGATAAGGATTTGTATAAAGCAAATAGCGAGTACAAAGAGACTAGTCTAAATTGATTTAGCATTTTGGAATCACCTTGATGCCCGCGTTCATTGCGTCTCATTAGTGCGTGATTCTAGCTGATATTGGGGGAATTATTACATGGCGGTCTCTTTGAGGACAATCTGTTTGTTTCCCAACGACGACAGGGGAATGGTTGTTCGTAGCGCCCGAATAATTCCACACGGCGGTACCGTACGTGCAGCAATAAGTATTTAACTTTATTGTCCGTATTCACAGCAACACTTGTTGAAAGTGTGGATATTCAATTTATATATTTCACTCATTGAAAACAAAAAGGCGTACATGTATTTATTTCAAACAATTCAGCGTGAACAAACCAGCGGTATAATGGGAAAATTCATCTCCCATACAACATAACGAAATGCAAATATGATGTGACATTATAACAATAGTCATATAAATTTATCAGTATGTAGTCAAAATGGCTTATATCAATCTGAATGATAACAACAGGTGAAATAACTCGAAGGGATAGAACATGGTAAAATACGTCCTGTACTCTGGGCAGCAGTCGTCATTGTTATGTTTCATATCTTCATATTCTAATGAATAAACGTATAAAGCTGGCTGTCCATTGATTTCAGAAGTTCCTGTTTTATTGTTTTATGTTTATGCTTGAATAAACTTACAGAACAGAATTCAAATAAAAACCGACGTAAACAATACAAAGTTGTATTAATATGGTAATGTATTTATTTATAATAGTATATTAATATATATATATATATATATATATATATATATATATATATATATATATATATATATATATATATTATATTAAAAAATAAATAATGAAAAAAAACATAGAGCCATTTCTTTCTCCAACATGTTTCATTGGTATCATCAGGGAGTATATATATTGCATTTTCTTGGTATACTGTATGTTGTACGCGTAAAGAGGACAGTAGAGACAAAGGGAAGAGTAGAACGGGCTCATCTAAAACATGTTATAAACAATGGGAATCTTAATAGTAATTCAACTTTCCAAAGCCATATTGGCCGCGTGTTGCAGAACCTCTAGTTGAACATTTTCGGTAAGGACGGAGACCCCCAAAACTAATATCACTCATTTGTTTTGTATATATTCACTAAGTCCCAGTAAATCCTCCCTGTGTAGGACTCTACTCTTTATACAGTGGACTGAGTCAGGGGGAACTCCTACCCCTGTATGAATTCAAATTAAAGCTGAATGAAATCTTGGCGAATTGAGGCTCTTTGTGATACAGTCGATGTTTTTTCTTTATATCCAATTATCTGATCTTTTCATCTCTTCCTGTCTTCGTTCAAAGTGAAATTATGAATTTTTATTTTACTCATGTTATTATTATAGAAATTGTTATCTTGTGGTATTTTATTTTTAAATATTTTGTTTTTAAGATTCTTGGTGATTTTCATAATTTGAATTTCCTATAAACAATTTTGAGATACCTAATAACGGAATATCATAAATATGTTGAAGTCATTTTAATTTTTAAAAATGTCATATAAAAAGTTTTATTTAACCCGTTTTATATTCAAAGTAAGCATATTTAGTTAATGTTTTTAATATGATTTCGTAGTCCCTGTAATGGGTTTGAGTGATTGACTGTATTGTATTAAACTCATTATCATCCAGATGTATCTATTTTGTTAAATATGTTAATACTAAAATGGCATTTCAAATTGTTAAATTGAATACATATTTGTTAATTATATGTACAAAATAATTTTCGTTTCAGAAATATAACAGTAAATATGTTTATATTATGTTGAATGATATTTGCACTAAAGTCTGAAGCAGTGACACATTCTTTTGTTGGGTAGATGTAAGTATGAAGTGATGAGCGAGTGGGAGTTCATAATCGGGTACCCCTTTCTTGTTGTACAAAGCCGGGTACAAGCACGACTACCCGCAGTCTATCTACCCGTCTGTGCAAGGAGCGGTGAGGGTGTGTTGAGGACAAGGGGATATAATCGGTTATAAATCTAGTTATATACACCTGTCCGTATTAATCATACTCGTGTTTAATTGAACTAATTTAGATATATACCTGTGAAGGACGGATTTGTTAGCCAACGTTCAACTGAGTGCGATTTAGTTACAGTTTAGGTTGCGTGTACTGACATTAAGAAAGGCAAAATCGGAGGTCTGTGGAGTTAGCCAAAATATTCCCGCTTCTTGTGTTTGTTATTGTATGTTTGTACTGGTAATGAATTGATATAATAAAAATTGTGCTTGTGCCGAACCAGATTCTTTATTGAATAAAATATATTTAAGCCATATTCCCGGTTCACAATGTTCCATTTAAATAAGTTGGCAAATTAATTCTCAGTTCCTATTTTCTTATTCAAACTGTATGAAGTTGGCTAATTAGTTCCAGTTTCAACCCCCCCCCCCCCCCCCCCCCCCCCCCCCCATTTCAATCATGAAGATGGCAAAGGAATTCCAGTTTCCATTGTTTTATTCAAATAGTATAGTTTGCAAACAAGTCTTTCCCTAATTTCGAATTTTGAAAATAAATCCCGATTCCCAATGTTATCTTTATCTTTTTTGTGGATAAAGAACTGGGATTCTGGAGGATCTGCTGTCTTCCCAGACATGGCAAGATACCAGGGAGAAAAGCCAGAGTTTTGTTATAGTGAATAACACGACGGTTCGGAGTACAAGCTTACTCCTTTGTTCTAATGAAAAAAAGTATTTCAATGTTCGCGTCAAATTAAATTCAAATTAATATTTCTCGTAATTCACAAGTGTAAGATAGAAAATAGTTACATAGATATGCAACATTATATATTTAATAACATGTTTACATGTACAAGTTTGCAGGCATGTTATACAATCATAGACTGGTGACGAGATCAATACCTGTTTTTTATGGACCCGAGAAAGCAAAACGAAGTCCGCGGTCAATATTGTTTTCTCGGGTCCATAAAAACAGGTATTGACCAAATTCACCAGTCCATAATTGTTTTATTATGTATTTGATACAGAGACGAAAGAAAAACAATGAAATACAGTCAAAAATTAAGTTGGTTTAAATTTGAAGAGCTGGGGCTACAGTCAAACGATGTCATGGTAACAATAGCATGACGTCATGCAACAATCGTCACTCAAGTCAATACGGCTTTTGGTCGGACTTTTTTGCTTTTTTGCCGACGGTCACGTGATGGCCCCTCGACCAATCAGATCGCTGGGAAATATGCTTACATTATAAATGTTAACACAAACAAGTAATACTGACAATGTGTGGAGTAAGCACGGCAATTATGCCATTTATTTTCCTATGCATCCCACGTTTGTGGTGTTGGAATGTCATGCTGGACTGGAGAACATGTGTGGCAGGTACAACTAAACGTTTATTATCAACCAGTTTAGGGTATTGGAAGGGGAATATGCAGTTCTTCTATTTCATGTTTTAGCATTATACAGTATAGTAAACTTGTTTCCGTGCGATACCATTGTTACTAACGCTTGATAGAATCGAATAAACTTGAATGAAAATAAGAATTTAGAACAATGTTTCACGAAGTTGGATACATATTGTTCATAATTCATTCTTTTATTCCATTCATATGGGGTTATAGATGATAATGATAGTTATACACTGACAGACATTAAGTCTTCTCTGTGAAGACGAACTAACGATTTAAAGAATACTTCATACGGGTGTCAGCACTGTCTGGATATCTGTGGACTGGGACACACCTCTTGTGAAGAATCATACATACATACAGACAGACAGATTGTTCATCTCAAGTCTCTCCTCATTACAGCCGCAGTTTTATGTACAATGTAAATAATCATAAAACCCGTAACGAGCCATCACTCATTATAGAGTTATGGGAGACTAAAAACATGAAAACAGCTAAAACATTTTGAGCCTAGATTACAAAGTGCATACAATTTACATTTTCCAGTTAAGCACTAAGAAAGTATAAAAATACAGATAAGAACATAGTAAAATAGTGTTAATATATAATAAGCAAATGAAGAGGCGTTTAAAAGGAAGGATTTTCTACTCTTTAAAATATCATGGCAGGTTTTGGCAACTGGTGCACATATCACAGGATTTGCTCAAATAAAACTGATGACTTCGATATCCTGGCGTTTCGGCAACTTTCTCCTCATTCTGTCACATATACATACAGTAGCTCGTTTCTCAACTCATCATACAATATATATATATATATATATATTACCAATTATGTAACAGAGAGCTCCAAACTGAGGTGCATACATGTATATACGGTTTGATTCGACTTCAGCTGGTTGTCCTTTATTTAAGCTAACTTTAGTTCAATGAGTGATACATTAAAGGGGCAGTAGCACTTTTTTTGGCAAATTTTATTTTTTCAAATTTCCCATTTATAATGATAGTTTATGTCATTTATATTAACTTTAGTGGGTAAAACATCTTATTACACCAACCAATTATCCGTAGTGGTAATAACGGTGTTGCTTATAAAGCAAAATTTGCATGGCGGCAATTTTATTGTGAACACATTTTAATATTTTGAATGACAAAAACGATTCCCATGGCTTTATGGAACCATGTACACTTATTTTTTAACTTGATTTTCCGAAGAGAGAAGAGTGTTTTACTATTGGTGACATTATTTTTCTAATACATTTCATCGACATATTTGATCGAAAACGTGCTACTGCCCCTTTAAAAGACAAACAACTCATTGTTACCATACGAAGTTAATCTGAATTATGTTGGTAAGCACATTAATAAAGACATATTTTGTTGATATATCAGATTTCCGGGCTGTTACTTTCATAAGCCATTTCAAATCGTCATTTAGACTTTACTTTTTCAATGTATATCCATAAAATAGTTTGTCAAAGATGTTCACTATTTCAAACAAATGATCCAAATGAGTTTATAAGAGCACATATGTGTCCATCCATGGTGGAGAAACAAGCCTGTCATTGATATTGTTGGACAATGTATCTAAATAGGAAGGTCGACAGTCAGCCAATCTGTTATCTCCCCAACACTTGCGAGTTAAGCAGCTTATCTCTAAGATATCATTTTATCTCTAACTTATCTTCTATCTACTTGTGCGATAACCCAGGAATTAACCCCCAAACTCTGAAGCGTGAAGGAGTAACATCACCCGGCCTACACCCGACAAATTAGCAGCAAATGTTGCTCTTTCCACCTTTATACTTCCCGCCGGCTTGAACAATACTGCTTACCAGATTATATATTCGGAACAAAACTTTTCAAAGGGTCAATGGCATCACAGCCTGTTGGCGGCGACTTCAAAGGAAATCGGACAATGGATTTACCTGGGCGCTATGGTGGTCCACGTATCAAGAAGGCTCACATGTTCTATAGCTGATCGGTAATTATATTCATTTCTCCTTCCCAGAATTCTTTTTTACTTTTCTTGTTCTCTCTTCAGGTGACGAGAAGGTGCGAAAGGCGCTAATTACGTACGTTGTAAAGCGAGATACGAAGAAGGAGAGGAAGAGTGGTGCCGGACAATGAGCACCGGGGGGGGTATTGTCGGGTTCTACACAGCAGACATGGCCATATCACACACACTTTGAGGTGATTATTATAAAGCCTGAACGGGGGAGTGTTGTAAAAAATTATGAAAGACGCATTAAAGCAGTTTTTAATTGACAGGGAATGAGTTACTAAAGAGTTTATTCACAATGGAAACAGACTAAGAGCAAAATGGCGTATACTGGTCGCTTACAGTACCCATAGATCGACTCGCTCTTAGCTCTATGTGCTTTAATGTGTTTGTTTTCTTTTATCCTCAACAGACTATGTAGATCGGATAACGCGCTGCTTAAAGTTGCTTTCAATCCTTGCTTTTGGCGAGCACACTCCATGATGTGCGAAAACGTTAAACGACAGTAGCACATCCAATTATGCCCAGAGATCCTTCGTTTGTCCACAGAAGAGAATCTTTTTACTGGTCCAAGACACAATCAGCGCAATTAAGACACGTAAAAGAGAAATATGACCCTTCGAATATCACCATTTCAAATAAAAGCCGATAAAAGGTGTTATTTGATAGAAAAACTGAGGCTACCGGGTTACGATGGTGAGTGTTTACGGGGATGTTAGTCGAGTGTAAGGAGAGTTGGGGAACAGAAGAGTGGTTGTTACATCCAGTCTCACACATCTGCTTCATGTGTGTATCTCAGCAAGACGTTTAACTTATAGCAAATAATTCTCACAATATATGCTGCAATGTGCATTGTGGTGGGACATAACGTAGTTAATGAGGTTGTATGGATTCTATCTTATATCATGCTTTTCCATAACCGTATACTTTGTAGGTCTTTAGATATTTGATGCGAACTTGTTCACTTTCCTTTCAATTGACAATATCACAATTCCTTGAAGACCCAGGGTGCAGTGAACGAGGTACGAGCATGTACCACATCAGAGTATACTGACAACATGAGGATGGTTAGCTTGCTCGGCGGTAGTGTACGTCTATACTCGGCAGAACATAGGAAAGAAGAAGCTTCTCGTTTGTTGAACATTTTGATCTCACACAGATGAAGATGAACTGTTATTTCAATTATTCTTTATTCGTTATATTCACGGTCTAACGGTTATCTTATAACGAAACATATCTCTGTAAATAGGTAAAGTTGTCATGTGAAGCATTACGCTGGGAATATAGAATTGTAACTTGTAACTGGGAGTTCAATTAGCAAGAAGAGAACTGAGAACTGAACTTTATTTACACTCAGGCCGCAGGCAGCGGCATATGAGGATACATTTTTACATTATATACATACATACAAACATACATACATTTACATTTGATCTTAAACTTAGTTGCAACCTCTTACACTGTTCTACATGTAATTAGCTGAGCAGGCTGTATACTAGGGTACGTTTAATCCACTGATATTATAACGTCCAGGTGTCTCGTTTTGAAAAGTCCCTAGTTCATGGGCCAAGATCAGAGTAAAGCTTTCTTAAAGCGAAGAACATTTCGAGAATAAGGGCCCAGGGTCTAGATCTTCGAAATTCTCTTAGTGCTAAGATAGTCGTAATTGCCATAATTAAATTGTTTGATTGTGATAATCATAAACCGATGGGGGTTCGGGCATGGATCCGCGTTGCTGGAAATTCATCGTGAAAGTGCATCCTGCTCAATCAGTGTATTTGTATCCGATACGCTATTACAATAACCGGATTGCCATTCGAGATAATGAGACTATCGGAATGAGAGAACCGACGTTAAATTCACGAGATTTCATGCGCTGAAAAAATAATATGCTAAGTGACGCTATGCTATTTAGCGATGAGTTATTGGACTCTGGGAATCGGGGTATTGGAGTAGGTTAGCGGGTACAAATACACTGATGGAGCAGGATGATGAAAGTTCTGAAATGGTGCATTGTGGAACAAGAAGACAATGATCACGGACGGGTCTTAATAACACTCTATGTAACTGAAAATCTTAAAAGCGTCTATAAACATCGATACTGAATTGTTTAACTGTTCCTGCTGCGGCTTCACCTGTTTAAAACCAGTTTAAAACATTAACATTGCTCAGATTGATACTAATACGCTTTCAATAAAGTATTCAATATTAAATACATTACATTTAAATATTGGACAATAGAAGTAAAAACATTACTTACCGGAAAATTCTTCATATCCGCCATTTTGAAATGCTCAAATATCCGGAGTCGACCGAGAATCAACGAAAAGAGCTTCAAATTGTGTTCTTCTGCGAATATATGTTTTTACCTTCGAATCACCGATATTGCTTTGTTAGGGATGCATGTTCTTACGTTATGGGCGCGTTCATTTCAAATTTGGGATGTTTTTTCCTCACAATTGACGTATTTTCTTCCATCACAAAATTATAAATGATATATTAACTGATTCAGAATATGTTTGATATTGCACTCTGTCCCTTTGTACATATAACACATTAGAGACAACATGTAGAATGGCATTGAGAAATCACTTTAATAACAAGTTCGGTATGGATTACCATGCTGTTCTGTTAAAAGTTAAAAAGCTATTTTGGTTATTGATATTGTTCATTTGAGGAATATCCTTAGAGGAGACATTAGAAAATGTTCTCTGTTCAGTGAGCAGGTTGGTTCTCTTTGATGTACAGAATAAAGCATGTTTTTGCATGTTCATGAAAGCTGATTTTAAACGATACATGGATTTAACAGTTAACGTCCTGTAAAGGCAACTTGTAAGGTACCATCTTAACATATCTCAGTTACTTAAATTGTAATTATCTATCGCATTATTTCCATTTGTGAAATGTTTTAAAGTACTTCAATTCGTTATCAAGGGTTATGTTTTCATGTCATTGTCAAGGGTAATGTTTTCATGTCATTATCAGGGGTTATGTTTTCATGTCATTATCAAGGGTTATGTTTTCACTGTACATTGTATCGCTATTTTGTAAGTGCAAAATGTTTGGGTTCCACTCTTATATTATTGTAAAGAAATTGTATTTCTGTAACAATGTGATTCTATAGGATAAGTTCAGTATAAGCATAAATTTTGTGGAGTACGTACGTGATCAGTTTACCAAGTCCATTTTCTTTCCCATTTCTGACAGGATCTTCTGGTGACAAAGCATTTATCCGTCCTCATATTTTCTTTCACGATGTTTGAAACCGTTAATGTTGTTATTTCAAATTTCAATCAAATGTCAACGTTTGACAGATCGTAAGATGTTTATCATAATAAGTTACGTAGTGTTCACCATTGACCTTGGTTTAGATACCTTTTAGAGTTAAGGAATACATTGTGGATACTTTTTTTGACGATTTGGGGGGCTTTTTAGTTTATATTAATTATTCATTCGTTTGTTTTGGAATATAAAAAAATCTAACAAAGATATAAAAAGTAAAATTCATTTTCATGAAGATTTTTTTTTTAAATCACATTTTGCTGGTTTTATTTAAAACGCCTAAATGTGACTTGTGCCCCTTTTAGAACTGACCCTTCACCTATAGTGCCTATATACGATGCCTGTAGGTCATCAGTGTAAAGATTCTGATGTGGAAACGTAGAAATACCATTTTCACATTTTACAAGTTCATGAGTAAATAATTCACTTTCTGCATTTCTTGTAAAAATTTCTAAATACAGTGTGAACGATCCCCAAAATATCACAAAACAGAGATATCATGAAGACAAAGAATGACAGAACCCCAGACTGACAGTGAGTGGTAACCACTTATCTGAGGAAAATGGTTTCGTATTGAGACGTTGGGTGAGTTAACTTCTATATGCTGACAAATGTTATACGTCATTCCCCGCTTTCACTCATTACTCGGGTCTAAAGTGGATGGATATTTGTGGTTATATGTGTTATATATATATATATATATATATATATATATATATATATATATATATATATATGAATATCACTGATTCAACAAACAATTGAATGGAATCTAAAGCAGGTATATGTCTCTGTTCCTATTCTCCTCGATAAATGTGTATTTGTGTGAAATTTACTTTGCTAATGTTTTCAAACTATAAATATATTACCATTTCCTTCTTTTCATCCTCATGCAAGATATTCTTTGATTTAGATATATAGACGTATATAGGTATATTACCAATATCAATACGGCCAAGGGCCAAGGTATGTTTAGTCCTCTATGTGAACAAATAATTGAAATGTGGTTAAGCAGTCGTCGTATAACTGAAAAATGTGGTAAAATATTTAGATGTAACCTTCTGATTTTTATGTTTATGTTCCAATTTGAAAACTCCAGTCATCACAGAAACAACAATATATTATACAGTGCATGCGACCTATTTATGAAGGACACTTTTCAGACAATTTTAAGTTCAGACAGGTTATAAAAGAAAACTATTAGAGAACCAGCAACACAAAGATAAATATACTGTGAGCAGAGCTTTGATGTTTCGTAAAACTGACTGTTGAATCAGCATGTAATTACTGAAGACAATGGCTTCCTTCGACTGGTTGCATGGAATGCCTTCTTCTTTCATGAAAATTTAATTACGTTCAAATAATGGCATTGCACTCGCTATTTGTTTATGATTTTTCAAATATGAAACAAATCACAACAAGTTTCACAGCAGTCAATGCACTAAAGAGAGATAAACCATGTCTATAAAGGAATTTCTTTACGTGAATACGTTTTTAACGTTAATAAGCAGTTGGAAACGTAAAAAGTATTATTGTAACGAGGAAAACAAAATCAGACAAACGTGGATATTAGTGAACATGTTTACTCTTACATATCATTTAATATATCTACTGCGTAGGATAACGTTGACATATTTGTTTTCAGGTTGACATTAATATGATTCCATGTATACTCACGTGCAAAAGAAACGTCCCAATATAAAATAAAAGATATTTCAAACCACGGGCGATAATTCTATTGAAACAGTATTACATCATGTCTTCAGAACCAGAAAAAAACTAAATATGACTTTTCAAAATAGTATCTGTTTATATTTCTGAGAAACACAAATTTAAAGAAATCGTCGTTTTGGAATCTCCTTAACTAGCCGAGATATAGGAGCGCCAAAAAGCTTGGCCTGTTTCGTGACGCCCTACAGTAATGATGCGTCAACAAATTTAAATCCAGGTAGGTTATTTATGTCGACGACATCTTTCATTAATTAAATTTCTTCTTTCTTCATTTTTTAAACTTAATTACCAACATTGTTGCAAAAAAACACCTTCAAAAAGCGATGTTTAGCACCCAAAGCTTGTTTGAACAGACATAAAAATAAAAGGATCATACTCCGATGTTTGAAATTGCGAGTATTTCTTCACAAAACATTTGTCTATCAAACACATTCAAAATCTACTTTCTCCGACAACAATATTTAATTCTAAACTCTGTTAAAAATGTCGGGACGTTTCTTTTGCACATGAGTATATGTGTAAGATAACTAAACATATCGCCCATTATGCTATTCAATGAAAACACTATCTATAATTTGTCAAGGCCATTTAAATACAAAGACATGAATACTTCACTTACTTTCCCTTCACGTCACTTCACGTTTACACAAACATAAAATATAAATACAGCGTAATATGTAAGTGAAGAAGACAAGGAAACGTCGCAATTGTTAAACAAAGAAGTTGATCATGTACAATTTATTGTATTCTTCTTTCTTTTGCTTATGCTTGATAACGGTAAAATGATCTATACCGAAACCTCGCCAGTGTTAAATAAAGAAGTTGATCATAGATTCCTTGTCTGCTTCATCACAACAACTTGAGAATGCGTCTCAAACAGTTAATATGTAAATATTCCTCCCTGAATGAAATGTGAAATCATAAATTATAGTTAAGAGTTACGCTACATACACTCCATGAATGTGATTGGTCCATAACATCTCAATTCATCACAAAGGAAGAGAAGAAGAAGAAAGAAGAAATGTTTATTTTTGTGTCACGCCACAATCCAACACAAAATTACATTATAAAACATGATATGATTAAAATTGAAGGCCCAGCCAGTAAATGACTTATGAGACACATGCATACATATTAAGACAATATACAGAATAAAATATAAATGTGAATGAATAGTTACATAGGTAAAAATAAGCAACCATATACATGTAGTGATTAATATGTCTCAGACAATGCCATTTGTAAAACAATCATGTTAAAACAATGACGTGACGTCATGAACAACGCTATGACCTCAAGCTACCTAATGCGGCGTTTGCGAATATCCAGTCTGTATTTCAAGGTAAACTTTGGTGTAAAAATTAGTCCAGTCTGTATTTCAAGGTAAACTTTGGTGTAAGAATTAGTATTCTTGTTTTCATTAGTAGGCTTACTGAACAAATTTGAAAGCTTTGCAAATGAATTAGTAAGTTAACTAATTTGGTCGATTAATTAAGTTTACGTCAGCAGAATTATGACCTGACGTCAGTAACGACGCTATGACGTCACGCTTCCTTTATGTAAATGTGACTTTGGCGGATAGCCAATCTGTGTTTTAAGACAAATTTGGTATACACAACTTGGTAATATTCTACTTTAATTAATTTAGAGTCCAATTACATATTATATGTATTTGTCAGTAAACTCCTTAGTAGTTGTTGTAAGCTAGTCCGTGAAGCGAGCGGGTTGATATTTCTGCTTAGATGAGCCTATGGTTCAGTATATGATATTCGTTTTCTACAATTCTTCTACCTACAATTTTTGGAATCAAACAAAAATCACAGTATCTTTCTACATTGAATATATACAGAGACCATAACAGTATCTTCTACATTGAATGTATACAGAGACCATAACAGTATCTTCTACATTGAGTATATACAGAGACCATAACAGTATCTTCTACATTGAATATATACAGAGACCATAACAGTATCTTCTACATTGAATATATACAGAGACCATTACAGTATCTTCTACGTTGAATATATACAGAGACCATAACAGTATCTTCTACATTGAATATATACAGAGACCATAACAGTATTTTCTACATTGAGTATATACAGATACCATAACAGTATTTTCTACATTGAATATATACAGAGACCATAACAGTATCTTCTACATTGAGTATATACAGAGACCATAACAGTATCTTCTACATTGAGTATATACAGAGACCATAACAGTATCTTCTACGTTGAATATATACAGAGACCATAACAGTATCTTCTACATTGAGTATATACAGAGACCATAACAGTATCTTCTACGTTGAATATATACAGAGACCATAACAGTATCTTCTACATTGAGTATATACAGATACCATAACAGTATCTTCTACATTGAATATATACAGAGACCATAACAGTATCTTCTACATTGAATATATACAGAGACCATAACAGTATCTTCTACATTGAGTATATACAGAGACCATAACAGTATCTTCTACATTGAATATATACAGAGACCATAACAGTATCTTCTACATTGAATATATACAGAGACCATAACAGTATCTTCTACGTTGAATATATACAGAGACCATAACAGTATCTTCTACATTGAATATATACAGAGACCATAACAGTATCTTCTACATTGAATATATACAGAGACCATAACAGTATCTTCTACATTGAATATATACAGAGACCATAACAGTATCTTCTACTTTGAGTATATACAGAGACCATAACAGTATCTTCTACATTGAATATATACAGAGACCATAATAGTATCTTCTACATTGAATATATACAGATACCATAACAGTATCTTCTACATTGAATATATACATATACCATTACAGTATCTTCTACATTGAATATATACCGAGACCATAACAGTATCTTCTACATTGAATATATACAGAGACCATAACAGTATCTTCTACATTGAGTATATACAGAGACCATAACAGTATCTTCTACATTGAATATATACCGAGACCATAACAGTATCTTCTACATTGAATATATACAGAGACCATAACAGTATCTTCTACATTGAATATATACAGAGACCATAACAGTATCTTCTACATTGAATATATTCAGAGACCATAACAGTATCTTCTACATTGAATATATACAGAGACCATAACAGTATCTTCTACGTTCAATATATACAGAGACCATAACAGTATCTTTCTACATTGAGTATATACAGAGACCATAATAGTATCTTCTACATTGAATATATACAGAGACCATAACAGTATCTTCTACATTGAATATATACAGAGACCATAACAGTATCTTCTACTTTGAGTATATACAGAGACCATAACAGTATCTTCTACATTGAATATATACAGAGACCATAATAGTATCTTCTACATTGAATATATACAGATACCATAACAGTATCTTCTACATTGAATATATACAGAGACCATAACAGTATCTTCTACATTGAATATATACAGAGACCATAACAGTATCTTCTACATTGAGTATATACAGAGACCATAACAGTATCTTCTACATTGAGTATATACAGAGACCATAACAGTATCTTCTACATTGAATATATACAGAGACCATAACAGTATCTTCTACATTGAGTATATACAGAGACCATAACAGTATCTTCTACATTGAGTATATACAGAGACCATAACAGTATCTTCTACGTTGAATATATACGGAGACCATAACAGTATCTTCTACATTGAATATATACAGAGACCATAACAGTATCTTCTACATTGAGTATATACAGATACCATAACAGTATCTTCTACATTGAATATATACAGAGACCATTACAGTATCTTCTACATTGAATATATACAGAGACCATAACAGTATCTTCTACATTGAATATATACAGAGACCATAACAGTATCTTCTACATTGAATATATACAGAGACCATTACAGTATCTTCTACGTTGAATATATACAGAGACCATAACAGTATCTTCTACATTGAATATATACAGAGACCATAACAGTATTTTCTACATTGAGTATATACAGATACCATAACAGTATTTTCTACATTGAATATATACAGAGACCATAACAGTATCTTCTACATTGAGTATATACAGAGACCATAACAGTATCTTCTACATTGAGTATATACAGAGACCATAACAGTATCTTCTACGTTGAATATATACAGAGACCATAACAGTATCTTCTACATTGAGTATATACAGAGACCATAACAGTATCTTCTACGTTGAATATATACAGAGACCATAACAGTATCTTCTACATTGAGTATATACAGATACCATAACAGTATCTTCTACATTGAATATATACAGAGACCATAACAGTATCTTCTACATTGAATATATACAGAGACCATAACAGTATCTTCTACATTGAGTATATACAGAGACCATAACAGTATCTTCTACATTGAATATATACAGAGACCATAACAGTATCTTCTACATTGAATATATACAGAGACCATAACAGTATCTTCTACGTTGAATATATACAGAGACCATAACAGTATCTTCTACATTGAATATATACAGAGACCATAACAGTATCTTCTACATTGAATATATACAGAGACCATAACAGTATCTTCTACATTGAATATATACAGAGACCATAACAGTATCTTCTACTTTGAGTATATACAGAGACCATAACAGTATCTTCTACATTGAATATATACAGAGACCATAATAGTATCTTCTACATTGAATATATACAGATACCATAACAGTATCTTCTACATTGAATATATACATATACCATTACAGTATCTTCTACATTGAATATATACCGAGACCATAACAGTATCTTCTACATTGAATATATACAGAGACCATAACAGTATCTTCTACATTGAGTATATACAGAGACCATAACAGTATCTTCTACATTGAATATATACCGAGACCATAACAGTATCTTCTACATTGAATATATACAGAGACCATAACAGTATCTTCTACATTGAATATATACAGAGACCATAACAGTATCTTCTACATTGAATATATTCAGAGACCATAACAGTATCTTCTACATTGAATATATACAGAGACCATAACAGTATCTTCTACGTTCAATATATACAGAGACCATAACAGTATCTTTCTACATTGAGTATATACAGAGACCATAATAGTATCTTCTACATTGAATATATACAGAGACCATAACAGTATCTTCTACATTGAATATATACAGAGACCATAACAGTATCTTCTACTTTGAGTATATACAGAGACCATAACAGTATCTTCTACATTGAATATATACAGAGACCATAATAGTATCTTCTACATTGAATATATACAGATACCATAACAGTATCTTCTACATTGAATATATACAGAGACCATAACAGTATCTTCTACATTGAATATATACAGAGACCATAACAGTATCTTCTACATTGAGTATATACAGATACCATAACAGTATCTTCTACATTGAGTATATACAGAGACCATAACAGTATCTTCTACATTGAATATATACAGAGACCATAACAGTATCTTCTACATTGAGTATATACAGAGACCATAACAGTATCTTCTACATTGAGTATATACAGAGACCATAACAGTATCTTCTACGTTGAATATATACGGAGACCATAACAGTATCTTCTACATTGAATATATACAGAGACCATAACAGTATCTTCTACATTGAGTATATACAGATACCATAACAGTATCTTCTACATTGAATATATACAGAGACCATTACAGTATCTTCTACATTGAATATATACAGAGACCATAACAGTATCTTCTACATTGAATATATACAGAGACCATAACAGTATCTTCTACATTGAGTATATACAGAGACCATAACAGTATCTTCTACGTTGAATATATACAGATACCATTACAGTATCTTCTACATTGAATATATACCGAGACCATAACAGTATCTTCTACATTGAATATATACAGATACCAGTACAGTATCTTCTACATTGAATATATACAGAGACCATAACAGTATCTTCTACATTGAGTATATACAGAGACCATAACAGTATCTTCTACATTGAATATATACAGAGACCATAACAGTATCTTCTACATTGAATATATACAGAGACCATAACAGTATCTTCTACATTGAATATATACAGAGACCATAACAGTATCTTCTACATTGAATATATACAGAGACCATAACAGTATCTTCTACATTGAATATATACAGAGACCATAACAGTATCTTCTACATTGAATATATACAGAGACCATAAAATAAAACTTCAATGTATGGTCTCTGGTATATAATATTGTGTTTAGCAAAAGTTCCCCAACCATATGTCTGTGTAATTATATTCGAGAACGTCTTTATTTCCAGAGCCTATAGAGTTTATTTAAATGCTTAACATAACTTAAGGAGATCAAGATCACATGAAGGAACACTATGTACCTACCTTCACACTACATGACGTGTTGACAAACTGTATCAATGTGAGGAGGTCGGCTCCATCCTTAAGATACAAACATGTCCATACACAACTAAACATTAAAAAATATCTCGTATTTTTGTATTGTCTTCAAAGCAAAATCTAAATGGATCCCTAACCTTTTTTTATTCATTCAGTGAATTTGTTTTAAAAAACATAAAAGAAATACCAGTTCATGTTTTATCTGACATTATAAAACCAAACTAACCGCAGAATAATACAGTCAATATTTTGCATTCATTGAACTGACATACATGAATTCGTCAGTCTCATGCAGAAGATTTAGAAAATGATATTATTTCTGTCTGACAGAAGTATAAGACATTAGTTCATAAAAAAATACATGAATGAAGTCATGCCAAATCTTCAAAGTGTTAAACGTGTAAAGCAGACGTCAAAGTTGCGTCAAGGTGAAGGTCGTTCAGACGTAAGGCTAACGGGAGGTCTCCGAGGGGGAGAAGACGGTTTTCTTTTTGAGCATATCTTACAACATTACACAAATTGTAGCAGTAATTAGTCTCGGGATATGTTCACAGACAGGCCGTCAATGCCGTCTAGCACTTGTTCAGGCATCCTACCAAACTTCGCCTTTGATGTTGCCGACATTTCTACCTTTTAGCGTTAAAGACAATGTGAATTTCTCGTAAAGATGGCACAAAGGTGAGGGGAGTTGGCAGCACCACAAACACACGAGTCATTACTAATAACTCGCCGCCTGCTTCTGCACAAGAACAATGCGCCTATCATCTCCCTCCTCCTTTTGATAAGAAGATTATCACATTGAAGACAGTTCAGTTCAAAGCAGTCTGGTGCTGCTATACGAGTGAAGCTGCCTTTGAGAGCGGCCAATTTCAATCGGTGTTATTACAGGTAGTGGAGCGGGTAAGCTGTTAGCCTGGTGTAGACGCTTCCCCTGACGGACACCCAAGACCGTACAGATCCTATACTTAACACCAAGGTCCCTGAGGGAGACACAGGACCCTCGAGATCACGCCTCCCTGGACCCCATCTCTGCCAGTCCTTATATTATACCGTTGAAGTTATCATATGAATATTGTTGAGGAAAATGGTAAGACTGGCGATGAGACGCGACAGAGAGCCCCTGGGATCCTCTCCCCCTCTCCCTCCCCCTCTCCCTCCTCCTCAGTCGATATATCACACCTAATATCGTTGTAGTCAAGACTTGACTGAGTACATATAAGTATCACAAGGTGATCAAATGTCACACATAGTAACATACATCTTCTGTGAGAGACGGGGAGAGGTGAAGGAATTCCTTCAGACAGTTACCTTTCAGTAGGAAGGAATCGAAAACCTCAGTGGCTACTTATACGATTATTTGCCTGTCTATTGTAATATTCTGTTAGTCTGTAGCTAGTGACAAGCAACGTTCAAATAGTGTTCATATCAGTTTCGGCGCTTATTATCTGGTGTTGTTACGCCAAGCGTTTAAACCTACTGTAAGGTAGAGCTAGATCGCCGCTTAAAGAACCCGATCGCTTTAAAACTGTGATAAAAAGGGATAACAGTTTGAAATCGGACTGTGGAGAGCAGGCCTTATACTTAGCCTATACTTGGATGGTGTGAAATTGTATTGGGAAAAGCACTGCTCTTGTCTCAACGCATGGAAATCGGTGCAGGCGACATGAGGCTTAGCATTAAATACGATTCGCCCAAACGCTGTGCTACCTGAATGATAGAACAAGTTACCTATCACTTCCATTACTTGTTTTTAGGACGAAAAAACTGGCCGTGCTGATTGGGGTACGTGAAAGCGGGGAGGCCCGAGTGAGATTTGGTCCCGCCCTTGATTTGCTGGTGTACCCGTAGTGGTGTGTGGAGTCGGCCGCAACACGGACATTTTACCTCGTTTTACTGTCGTCTGTCACTTGTACAGTGCACGAGACGAGCGCGCGCGGAACTTGATTTGCTCAGAGTGGCCGTTCTTGGATATATAAGCAGACGACAGTTGTATATCGAAGCAGACGACAGTTGTATGTCGAAGAAGAAGACAGTTGTATATTGAAACAGACGACATTTGTATGTTGAAACACGACAATTGTATATTCAAGCAGACGATCAATTTATGTTGAAGCAGACGACAGTTGAATTCAAGCAATTTGATTGTAAAGGAAACATTTTAAACAAATGTTGCTTCTTAGTGGATGGACGATATGGACGTGGAAGAATGACACTTGAGTTTTACTGGATATAAAAACAGAGTGTGTCATTTCTTCAACTAAATGTGAAGTTCGTGTTGAGCGTTATCAGACAATCAGAAAGTATGGGTGTTCGGACATGGGTTTGTTTAAAACTGTTCTTGTTTCCTCTGTTTGTTTCCTTTTCAATCGGCGAGGCATTTATAGATCGACTGGAGCAATGCTCCCCCATAAAGATCCCCCAGTGCCGTGCCATGCCCTACAACATGACTCGGATGCCCAATTTGATGTATCATAGTAATCAAGAAAATGCAAGACTCGCTTTCGAGCAATTTGAATCACTTCTGCGCCGGAATTGTAGCGAGGTGTTGCTATTTTTCCTGTGTTCAATATATGTGCCTATTTGTACAATATCATTTCAACCGGACCCTATCCCCCCATGTAGGGGTGTGTGTGAGGCGGCTAGGGCTGGTTGTGAACCCCTAATGAACGCTCATAATGTGTCGTGGCCCGAGGCCCTGGACTGCTCCCTATACCCCAGGTATGAGCGGGGGGTGTGTGTCTCCCCCGAAGCTATCGTCTCCCCCTCCCGGAGAAAAGGTAAGAACGTTAGATTGTCATGATATCTTCTTTTTGAAAACATTTGAATTTCCTCGTTTATGGTACTGTTGACAATGTTTTACATTTGTTTTTATTACTTGTATACTGAATTGTCATGACAGACAAACATAAAAAGGTAAATACTGCGAAAGTCCTTGACTCATCATTAATAAGTTAACAAGTCTTTTAGATGGTTATGCATTTTAGGTGTTTATATTTTGTAATGTGATATTGTGTCCTTGATGTGGTATAACACTAACTCCTACAGGAAGGGTTAGTCAGTACGATATACGTATACAATATTGTGCTTCAGGTATTATACATCATTTACAGTTTCTAGAAACTAGTAACAAACTTTGTTCGTAACTAACACACATGTGGTCATATATTCATTACGTTTTAGTTTCAACTGCTGGCTTTGAAATGAATGGCGTTAAATGTTCACATCTCTTAAAGTATCGTCCATCTAGTGTATACAGGTAGTTGTTGGATAGTATAAAGGAAACACTGTCAGGTATTTACTCCTTGAGCGGGATACTTGATCACATCCAAACAATACGTGATATTCGTTTTCAACAGTATGTTTATCAAACATATAAAACAGCATGTATCTGTATAGTATAAATGTTATGTATTCCAAGGATTAAGCCTCAATGTACGGTCACAAGTTAACGTGACATCAAATTTAATATGGTTTGAAATAGCTATATATGATAGTATATATATTCACTTAGGGAATACTCATCAACATGAAATCAAATGGAATTCAAGAGAAATACGTGCATGCACAGCTGTATCCCGATAGTGTTTCACCTGAGTGTGTATGCTGGAGTAAATATCAGGTAACTTGGTTTTCTCTGTGATGTCAGAGATTACATCAATTGCAATGACAAAGAACCACACCCATGTGTTCAATAATCATTCTCAAACTGACCATGGGTCAGTGGTGCATATCTGGTATAATGAAATAGATGGGAGGGGTCAAATTTGAAAATTCAAATTTTCTTAATTTTTTTAATATAAAATTACATTGCCATTGCATGAGAAAAAAATCATGACACATGCATTAAATGATATTAAGAGAAAATACTTGATCAATGTTTGACTCAGTAAGTCACTTATTGGATATTTTCCAGAAGAAAATCAAAACTAGTTTTGAAAAGTTTGACTCTTTGTCACTTTGTAGAAGTGCCAAACCTGTTACGGTTTACTGTGTGAATATTCAACTTTCCGGTTTGCAAATTGAAAATGCAAAATGATCGATTTTGTTTTCATGTTTATACGATGTTTTAAAGATATCCCAAATTACACGATATGTGCACTAAGAAACACAAGTAGGTGAACAAGCTTGAATGCAGCTGCATGTCCCGTTATGAAAATGATTTAGCAGGTTCTAGTTCAGACAGAGAAAATAAGTCTAAAGTTGTGGATCACAATTTAGACGGAAATTATAACTAATGAACATATTCAAATATAATCGATAAATTATTATCAGGATTGTTGGTATTGTCATATTGATAAATAAGGTCTGATGTGGAATGTATATAAATCAAATGTTAATTCAAATTTCTATAATGACATTATCTTTATTTCTATCAGTCAAACGTGTTTAAATTTTGACGTTAGGAAAATTTTATAAAATTTGGCATATACAGTATCAAATATTGATTCCTCAAAATATAGTATAATCATTTGGTTGAATACATATGATATGTCAATCAATCAATCAATCAATCAATCAATCAATCAATTAATCAAATATTTCACGTTTATGCATAAATTGTTCTTTCGTTATGTTTAAAATGTTTTACGCTCGATAATAATACACGTAGGCTATTAAACGTACTGTTCAAAATCTATGTGACACATGCATCCATCACCATCATATATATGTATCATCTATATGAATGAAAGTGCGCCAATGTAAGATCTTACTATTACGTAATTGCATTGGTTGACAGACTACATACTGTGGATCTATGTGCGCCGTTCTTCTGAATCTAGCCTCTAGCCTAGATTACTTAAAGTGCGAGTTCTATCGGCTATTTTTGTGGAAACGAATTCCGAGAGGGCATTCCTGTTTGCGCATATATATTATTGATACATAATTATTGCTCAATCCAGATAACACATATTACTGAGGGGAATATTTTATGACTTTATGTTTGAAATTTGATAAAGGCTAGCGGACATTCATTCAAAAATAAAAACAATGAGAAGTGAAGCCATTCATCTGCGCTACGAGCGTGCAAAGCTTTACTCCGGCACAACAAGACACCGTTGATTAGTGTAATGACACGGTATTTATTACGTTGTGAATATTCTATCAATACATATGTTTTACTGTTTTAACGATGGCCTGCCCTGTCCCAGTCTCCGTTGACTAACGTCCTCCCATTGGACCATCAAACAACACACACTGCTTCAACATTCAACCATTTCATTGTGACAATGCACTTGGTGGTGATACATATAGGTTTGATTGTGAATACACAATTATACATATGCACATGAGAGATACAAGAAAAAGTTTTAATTTTCATCTAGTTATACACATTATAGTTGCAACCTTAGAATATTTCTACTTACATCCATTGGGGAGTTGATAGGACTAGGGTGTTCTCTCAGTCAAACCTAAGTAGAATGTTACTAGCTGTATCCACAAATCTTATCGTGTGAACAGGCCTTTAAAGTCTCTGGCATCCTTAGCAGAACAGCACTGGTACCAACCGTAAAGGGGTAGTTTGACTTTGAGTTGTTCTTAATAGAAATGAAACCCCACAATCTAGTGTGGGCATTTATGTTTATATCAAGTTACATGATATCATTTGATACACATTGATAAGAATGTTACTGGGTCGAATATTTATCTTCTTAATGTACAAACTTGATCCCCCAACAAAACATGCACCGGTCTTATCGTGCATTAAATTCTATCAAGGATTGTCTCCCTTTAACGGTTTAATTAAAATATTTTCAGATAATTACTTCGATTAGGACAACGTATCATTTGTCAATTAGGGTATCTTATAAGTGCAGTGTTTTCATGTGTTGGGTGTTCAAACAGAGGTACGTATGTCCGCTGTATCCGCGTTATCTGCATGCGTGTACATATATACTAGTATGTATGTGTTATGGTAATTCTGCATGAATGGGTAAGCTGCGGTACTCAAAATAGAAACCTTGTATCGTATTCCGCTATTTAAAGGCAACAGTTATGCATCTATACTGTACATCTACTTTACCGAGGTAGATGTCCTTCGTGTTTAACAAGGGTTTAAGTTTAATACATCACGCATTTCATTAAAATGTGTTTAATGATTTAATGATAATTATCCTGAGGACATCATCATTATGTTTAGATACGTGTCTCAGATATATATACAATCTCACACCACATCAACCTACGAGTATTTCAGAAAGCAAACTTCAAAAGACGTATAAAATACTATCCCAGTTGTTCTGAAAAACAAAATTACTTTACGACAAACTAAGAAGCTTGATCTGGGTGTATCGGTGCACAGAGTTGAATATAATGTATATATTTATCGTATTACAATACGCTTCAAATTATTCAATAATACCTTTGTTGCGGTCTTTCTCTTTGATATATATTTTATATAGGTAAGTGTCACCTTGGCTACAATACAGCACCAGGTCCACCCCACAGATCCGTGACGTGTGGGGAAGTGAACAGTATGCTCCCATGTTCATGAAATTCAAATCAGCTGGACGTGGGTCTTTAACTCATGCCGAGTGTTTTGGTGACCTCTCCTACCTGTGACCTCAAATCCTTTGATCGGCTCCTTTGATGTCTTGTGATTAGTATAGACCGAGACAGGTGAATATAGCCCCAGACCAGCGCCCCGATCTGCCTGTAATGGCCCTGTTTACAGATTGCCTCGTATCAAACACGTGTTCTCTTCTCGAAGATAAACATACAAGGGGTGACAAGGATATCTCGGATTTCTTCCTACCTGAGAATTGTCGTACTTGTTTGTCGTTGAATGCTGGCGTTTTAACGTATCGAATTTCTGTATTGAATCGTTAAACGGAATTTTCCTATACTGTAACAATTGTTTGTAGTTTAATAGTGGTGCCGCTGTAACGCATGGCACTTCCGTATAGCATCTGTTATAATGATCGTTCTGTGTTATAAAGTACTGGTTGTAGTTGAAAGGCGGTGGTGTTTTTAACGCATCGAACTGATAGTATGTATGCGTTTATTTCCAAAACAGGCCCATGATACAGATATGTGTATTTTTGTATTTTAGAGAGCGATGGTAATATAAAATTAGAAATTATATAAGAGGAAAATCTTTAAAGAACTTAAGTCTTGTCTTTTCAGCTAGGAAGAGAAATTTACAAAGATCCTTAAACTTATGACTTTTAACTGATATATTGAACCTTTGATAGGAACTATTCTCTGTTGTAACGTGGGGGGGGGGGGGGGGGGATGAAATTTTCTTAATATTTAGATTTAGCAGAAATAACATCGAAAAGGCAATTATGATATTTTTCATCAGTCATTATCATCATTATCACCACTGCAGACTATATGAATTAATGTAAATGTTGATGATTGGCGTGCTTGTAATTGGTATTATTAATTATATATCAGCTCCGTGTTTATGTACACTCTTAAACCCCCATCTCTATCACATATACACGTGTTACAGAACACGCGTCCGAGAGATATGAAAGATTCCAGCTGTTCTGTATGAATGTGATCCCTATTGTACATTATATAAAAGCATTGCTACGAGATAGACATCTAAAGATGGGATTCAGTAAGCCTTGTTGAGGAGACTTCTCAACCACTGCACCCAACCCTCCTACTTTATTTCAAAGCATTCGCCGTACAAACAGGCAACAGTCGACATGCCTGCATCGAGTGTGTCGTAAAGCCCCGACTCCTTGTGCTGCTTACGACAATTCTAGAAATCCACGGAATAATTAGTATTTGCTTCAAAGAGATAAAGATTAAACGAATTGGTTTGTAAACTTGGCGAAATTCGCCAACAACGTCACAATAAAATAGTGCCAATACCCTGAAAATCGCTGCAAGGAGATCTAAGGATTCGCTTCCTTTTCTAGCATAGCTGGTTTCACAGTCATCCAACAGTGTGCGGAGCTTCTCAAATAACGGAACCGTATGTAGAGACATTATCACATATGGATTTCATGAGAAATCTAAACATTATGGGGATGTCAGCCTCTTTGCATTAAAACATAGGAAGTTTTGCTGGGTAGAAACAATAGACAAATTACAGAAATATTCTCACATCTGGGATGGTGTAATTGGAGGTCAAAATGAGAAAAACATAAAACGTCATTCTTACACAAACAATAACACAAATAAAACATAACAAAACTATTTTTTCGTACATGAAACAATAGTTAAACGACTGGAACCATCTGGTTTATAAATCACTCGGTTTTGTTAACAAAAGATATTTAGCATCTTCTGAATAGGGACACTGTCTCTATCAATATTTTAAGCCATTAATCATACGTTCATTGCATTTTGTGGTGTGGAGTTTATAATTGTTTACATACATTTCCTTACATACATGCATGGTAGGGGATTGACACATGATTAAATTACACAATTCGTCATGATATTGCTGATAAAAATGTAATATGTAGGAAATGATACACGGAGAGAGCATAACCTTGCAGTACACACTTTTTATGACAGACAAATTGGCACAATAACCAACATTGTACAATCAGGAGGTATATGTCGACAAATGCTTTTTAAAATATCATTTTCATTTAGGATTTGCTTTAAATGAAAAACGTATGTGTACTTTTAAAGCATTTTTTTTTAAATTCACTGTTTGTTCTCCTGTAATCTAACCTTTTCAGGGTAAATTTAAGTTTCAAAATCAGGTTTGAAACAACAATTAAATTCGTTGTTTAGGTATTATTAACATGATACTGTTTTCTAATTTGAGTCCTGCAGATAATAATCACAGAGAATAGAATATGACAATATGGTAAAAAAAATATGAATAAATATAAACACTTATTTCTCATACATGCATGTATGAGAAATAAGTGTTTATATTTATTCATATTTTGTTTTACCACATTGCCATATTAAGTAAAGTATACGTTTCATATCAAGATCTTAAATTCACATACAATGTACAAACTTTCTCATACACCAATAGAAAGTCGGTGAATAACATGTCGAAACTCATTAAGGTGAATCATATGCATCATTAAATCGAAGCTTGTGTAAGTAATATGGTTCCTAGAGTGATCACAGTGGTAGATATTCAATCCGTCACACCAAGCGATGGCATACGATCATTTTACAGCTTTCGTCCAAGCATGAAGTGGGAAGCCGCTCTGTCATTGCTTTCTATATATCCTAGGTGTATCACACTATGGACATATCCCGTATGATACTGGGCTGATGGTCATGTTGTCATATTCTGACGTTCAAAAGAAACTTCCTGCACTTTCAGAATACTTGTTGATTATTTGTTGTGTGGTTTGATCAATTTAACTCTTTGTGTGATCGAATGCCAAAACGTGAAAATTATATTCTTTTCCACTGATTCTAAACATTGTATCAGCGTTTGTGTTTTTTACAAGCCTCCACATTGCATTCTCTTCCCACAGAGGTTATGCCCTTCAGATTTCCAATACTAACTCTTTGGTGGTGGCACTTAGTCCCGTGCATAGCTCACTCGACCGCTATCAGTGAAGTTAAGCAACAACGGGCGTGGCTCGCTGGATGGATGGGTTACCCGCCTCATTGCTGAATAAAAACTGAGAGTTTGAAGGGTTATTCCCTACCCCACACTGAGACATAAGTTGAGAGGCTCATGGTGTCACCTTGGGCAAGGGACTTTATTCGAAATGTGCCTCTGTTCACTCAGCAGTACAATTGAGTACCTGGTTTGGAAGTGAATGCAATGTGACTGATAACCTTCGAGCGCCTTAAATGGTAGCCCAGGTTGCATATCTCAAGGAGAATAAAAAAGGAACGATGTTGGTCCTTATACCAGGGTAATAATGTGAATTTATAGCGCCACTGAGCATATTGATGGTGGATAATCGGCGCTCTATAAATGAATTATTATTGGTATTATTATTTTATAGATTGCCTGAATTTCTCGGTGCCAGCAATATTTCCTAGCAGGGAAAAGGGGAACCTCATACTCGTATCCCTGCTTCTTAACCAATGAAAACTCAGCTTTCAACAACCCTGTCGACCGAGTCACATCAAAGATTCAGGCAATTGACTCTGAAAGGTCTTGCTAATTAGCATATGTCCTTCGAATATCTCTGACGTAAATAACACAAATGAACCTTTTTTGGTATTTGTCTCTGATTTTGTGGACTTTTTTTTATTTATCAGCAAGTTTATGATCAAGTGTTTTCATAAAACAGCATATTTCGAGGAAAACACATTAAAAAACGTTTATCTTACATTTATTGTATCATTATATATGACGTGTCATTGGCAATGTCACTTTCACAACGGCGTCGCTGATTGCACAACTAGATTCAATTGCAACCAATCAAGACACTCACTTTTCCGACGAATTCAGGCCATGTAGAACAGAGGTTAGGATCGGAAATCTGAAGGGAGTAACATCTGTGAGAAGAGAAGGCCAAATTGAGTTGGAAGTTTCTTTTGAACGTCAGCATACATTGTTATAATGAATTTATGGTGAAGGTCCTGGCAATCCTGGCTTCTACGATGGAAGCAGTCAGAAAGTTGGTACACTTAACTTGTACGCTTGTACGCAGTAAGTCTGAATGTCCTATGACGTTATATAAGTTATCATTACCCATAGTGTAAACATAACCAAAATCATTATATCATAAGTGCATAAGACCAGTTTCGTCATTATAAACAATTGTCATATAAAGGGCATGCACAGTACATTACCATGCACAGAAATAGTATCTCTGTATATCAATATCACACATAAATGGAAAAACAAGTTCTTACCCTTGATTTTTTATCTTAAATTTTAAAATATAATATTGTACACTCAACCGAAAAGAAACGTCACCACATATTCAGTAGTGTACTTAACAAAATACTGCTGCCGAAGAAATTCGACTTTGAATGGTTTTATAAGGACATGATTTGTAAAGAGTACATCAGAGTGTAGTATTTTTATTTTTATGTTTATGTGCATTTTCGATGTTGAAATCACGTTTTTTAAATGTTTTTTTGGCCAGAATATTGGGCATTTAACTTATAAGTTCATGAAATGTCGAACATTTAATTAATAAAAGATGATGTCCACATTAAAAAAAACCTTCTTCGACTTAAATTTGTTGACGTATGGCGTAAGAAAACAAGGCAAAACAAACTACTTTTGACTCTCCTATCTGGTCTGTTTGAGATTCGAAAACGTCGATTCTTAAAACGGGTGTTTCTCAAAATTATGAACAGATACTGTTTTGACTGATATTTCAAATTATGTTTAGTTGGCTTCTGAAGACAAAATGTATCTCTGTTTCAGTCGTGTATATCACTCGTGGATTTAAATATATTGTATTTCGAATGGTGACATTTCTTTTGCGGTTGAGTGTGCAAAGAGTGCATATACATCCAGTATATATATATAATTAGATCAAATACTGCATTATTAAAATAATACTATCAAGTAGGATCTTCCGGCATCAGCAATTTTGAAGGCATTGATTCGAACTACTTAACGAAATGGATAATATATTTCAGGAAGAAGTTTTTTGTTTCGTCATTTCCAAGTTCTTTGGCATATCTTTGTTGCATCGACTCCAAAATGTAGTCATTAGTAGATAAGTATTTACATATAATATCATTTTCTCTTTTTTAAATTAGAGGACTTGCCTTAGATATTGGTAGATCTATTGGCGCTACAATATTCATAAGTGCCCTACAGTCACGCTGACTTTCGGCTTCATAAACACTGAGAGATCTAGGAAAATCTAGAACCTGCTCTCCAAGCACCAATGTTCTGTACAATTCTACACTTAGTTTACTTCTGTATCACCCATAGTTTGCTAGTTCCAGTTACCGCCCGCAGGTTTCATCACTATGTATAATCACGTTGATGTTTCGGGCTTTCTCCCTGCTTGGATACTCGGCGTCGTGAAAGTGAAGTACTCTTGAAAACGCTGTTTATCCAACCCTTCCTTCTGTCTTGTCAGTCGTTTTCCACAGCTCAACAGCATTTTGGCTACTAAACAGTAAAATCTTGCATGCAATTAATGGCATAAATACAGTGTAGAACGTGTACGAGAACTCGTTCCAAACGTTATTTATTCGACATGTGTGTCCGTTATATGTATAATGTATCTTTCTTGTCTTTATATATAAACGTTTGGCCCAACCTGTTTCAAGTTAAAATTGAGCGGGTTTTATTCAACTAAGCTGTACACAGAGTGCTGGAACATCAACAGTGGGCACAGACCGTTGACGTGGTGGAATGAGCGATGAGGACTGTAGAACAAGTTTACGTCAATCCCTTGGTGTAACGAAACCGGATTCAAACCGTTACTTTAAAAGTGTTAAAATCAGGGTCTGTCATTGAGCGCGACGAAATCTGAAAATACTAGGTTCAAACTCTTAACGATACAACAGTACTGTAGAAATGTTTGCACCAATCTGCTTATAGCTTTTGGTTTGACGCATCTGGATTCGAACCGAAAGCTGAAAAGAATGTGTTCCAAGCGCCGTAAAATATAATTTTATAAATATACTGTTTACGCGATCAGCATCATTATAATTCTTTTCTCTGACGCTTTTAGATTCGAAAGCTACCTTACTATATATTAATTGACATTTGACCACTGACCAACAGAGTAGATATATGATTAGGAGCTCCAAACTGTTGCGTGATATCAGAAGGTTTGTACAACCGACTATCCCCTCTCTTACCAGTTTGTGGTGTAACCAACAGGGTTTGAACTGTAATCTCGCCATATCTTAATGGGTGAGGTGAGGTGAGTTGGGGTTTAACGCCGCTTTCAAGATTATTTCACTTATATCGCGGCTGCTAGTATTATGGCAGGGAGAAAGCCCGCAACGCCATGTGGCTATGCATTGCGGTGAAACCTGCGAGCATCGGCTGGAACTAGCGAACCATGGGTGGTACTACGCTGAAATTTAGTGTAGCATTGCACCCAAACCTTACTGCGTGTAGAACTGTTCTCTACTGCAGACAAAGTTGCCGCGCCCCTGACGTCTTAATGGGCAATTGACCACTGATCTAAAGAGCCACTATGTAAGTAGTAAGTGCATTCTAGCGACGTGCTATCAGAAGCTCTCATGAACAGGCTTACTTACATCTCCTAACTTGAATGGTATGATATAACTGGACTCGAACCCCGCCCGTGCAAAGCTAAGAGACTCGTCCATTGAGTGTAAGCAGGGACCTTGTATAGAGGTCCCTGGTGTGAGGTACAAACTGTGGACGTGACCCCCGACAGCCGTCTACACCCAGTCAGTGTGTAGAGGGATCGGTGGACGATAGCGCTTGATCAATGAGTTTTATCAAGACCAATAGGAAGTGCGTGTACAAAGAAGAGCGGACACAAGTATATTAAACACGTTTAAAGACGGTGCTACTTGACTTGCTCCTACACCTTCTACCGCAATCTTGTGATCTCATTGTCATCTGAGCATTACTCTGCCATTAAATGCTGCTTTTTAATACCCAAGGCGTGAAACGGCTTCTTATCTTCAAGTTATGGGGTAATTAATCCCCACACCAACAAAACGATCCGGTAAACTGATGAGCAAAGTGCGTGCCGCATTAGTTTAGAACATACGCCGTTTCCTCTAAATCTCAAGAATGAGGCTCTTAAATAATAGGCAACACGCTGCACCCGTCATAGGTACGTTCCACTTTCCTAGCAATCCCATAGGCCAAGGTTTTTCATTCAGAAGTTTATTTTTGTCCCGGGTTATCTCGTGGGTGTGTTTGCGATCACTTCATCAAGCCTTTGAAGTAAGATTAAACTCAACAGGCAATATGTCACCCACAGGTGAGAGGTCGGGATCACGTGACAAGGAGTGCATATCCGGTTTCTAATTACCTGATCGTTGATTAGGGCTAATCGCTTTTATGTGTGAAGTAAACGCTTAATACACGTCTTCATCTGTCACAGGCTTGGAATGGGTCACCAGATCGTGCTTATTCCCTATGATAAGAAATCGCTGCTGGTGAACCAGGTGACGTGTTTTTTAAACTGATCGATTCCAAAGTTATTATCTATTGAATAAAGTCAATGTTTTGTGTTGTCACTGTTCAGATAGGGTCACTGGATAATGGTGAATCTCTGTGGTAAGAAACAATGTCTGTCGACCCGTGGTGACTTCTATACAAACTGGTCGATTCAAATCTATTACCTATTAGCAAACGTGTAATGTTTTTCACAGCGTCTGTCGTACCTGACGGTCCGTGTATGTAATACATACATCATGTTACCTTACACAGGTGTTTGTGTTTACAGGTGTGGTCTACATATTCCTTTACACTATTATGTTATGTTATAATATATACATATGTACTTTTATGAAAAGCCTTCTTCATAATTACAGGTTTCATTCCATAATTGACATATTGATTTTAGAGATAAGTACAAAGCCTATTTATTATTATAAGAATAATCAACGAGTTGCGAGGAATTACGGATTATCTGTCCAGAGTTAATTATTGTGATAAACTCCGACATTTAGCTAGGAGTTTGACATAATAATTCACGAGGGACAGATAATTCATAATTCCGAGCACCGAGTTGGTTTTTCTTTTTCTTACCCAAGATCATTTTAATGTGTAAAAATCTAAAAACAAGACCCTAATTCACGATCTTTGATAAGACTGTAAATTCAAAGTGTAGTCATGCGCCATTCATAAACTCTTTCACACCTTCAAGATGCTCATATCTAAATAGTTTGCAACTTGCTCTATTTTTTCAGAACTATTCTAAAGTAACTGTTGAATTTTATTGCCAAAACGGTTTACTGACGTTGTAAACAAGTCGTTTATATTGTAAACTATGTCGCAGAATGAGAGAAAACTAGTGAAAACGTGAACTAACAATCGCACTGGTGGAATGAAAGACAAGGGTGTAATTACGTCACCAAATGACGTCATGGTTAATGACGTTACAAAGAAATTGCGTCACGGCAGTGCAGCCGGCGACTCTTGCATGCTGCTTCGCCTTGCAAGTTTAATACTGTAATTACGGTCTCGGAAACTAAGGTTGAACATAATTCTATATTTAATATGTTTTACTGACGTGTGACTTCAATTAGGTATGCTCGAAATTGTTGAATTAAACAGGATAGCTAAGCAATTCATGAATGAGCGCAAAGTAGTTCCGTCAACCAATCAAAATGCAAGTTATATTTAGAAAAACTGTAATTCCCATGACCATTATGAAAACTTTAATACCCGGCATATCTGTGCCCGCTTGGTTAAGAATATAAGAATAATCAATGAGTTGCGAGGAATTACGGATTATCTGTCCCGAGTTAATTATTGTGATAAACTCCGAGCTTTAGCGAGGAGTTTGACATAATAATTCACGAGGGACAGATAATTCGTAATTCCGAGCACCGAGTTGGTTATTCTTTTTCTTACCCAAGATCATTTTAATGAGTAAAAATCGAAAAACAAGACCCCAATTCACGATCTTTGATACGACTGTAAATTACAAATTGTAGTCATACGCCATTCATAAACTCTGTCACATCTTCAGGATGCGCATATCTAAATAGTTTACAACTTGCTCTATTTTTTCAGAACTATTCTAAAGTAACTGTTCAATTTTATTGCCAAAACGGTTTACTGACATAGTAAACAACTCGTTTATATTGTAAACTATGTCGTAGAATGAGAGAAAATTAATGAAAACGTGAACTTACAATCGCACTGTTGGAATGCAAGATAGGAATGTAATTACGTCACCAAATGACGTCATGGTTAATGACGTCACAAAGCAATGACCTCACGGCAGTGCAGTCAGCGACTCTAGCATGTTGCTTCGCCTTGCAAGTTTAGTACTGTAATTACGGTCTCGGAAACTTAGGTTGAACATGATTTTATATTTAATAAGTTTTACTGACATGTGACTTCAATTAAGTATGCTCGAAATTGTTCAATTATGTGATTTTGCTTAAACAGGATAGCTAAGGAATTCATGAATGAGCGCAAAGTAGTTCCGTCAACCAATCAAAACGCAAGTTATATTTAGAAAAACTGTAATTCCCATGACCATTATGAAAACTTTAATACCCGGCATATCTGTGCCCGCTTGGGTAAGAATATGCAGTTTAGTGACCAATTGGCTTGTGAGATGATAAGTACAATGCATATGTATCATTATTCATTATTCATTATTCAGTTTGTGCTTTAACCTTTTTCAATAATCCCGAGAAAAATTTGCATACTGAAGTAAAGCATATACAGCTGCATATCGAAAGTTTGTTCACCTACATGTTAGTTCAAATATCATGTAAATTGACGTTAAGTGTAACTTCAATAAAATTACATCACGTCAATTCCAATGAACCACCATATATCCACGAGGAAAATAATCATTATCAAATATAACCTGTAATTATCACGTCAGTGGTGCATGTGTATGACATTTGACATTATGACATATACAGAAGGAGAATAGAGACGATTTTATGGATATACAACTTCTTTATTCTTCTGGGTATCCATAAAATCGTCTCTATCCTTCATAACATCAATTTCTAGAATGCCAATCAAACAAGTTATACAGAAGGAGTCAAATTTTGAAAATTCAAATTTCATTAATTTTCGAAAACAAAAAGTGTTCATATTGACTAAATTAGAACAATTTCATCACAAATACATTGACTGAGTATAAAAGGAAATATATGATTTATGTTTGACCCATTTAATCATTTACTGAATAGTTCACAGAGGAAAATAAAAACTGTAGTTTAGAACAGTTTGACCCCTGGTCACTTCTAAGAGCTGCCAAACTGTAGCTGTTTACTGTGAGGTATCAAATCAGATTATGTTATGAAACACTTATCTGTCCTCTGATAAATCCAAAATGCAAAGTGATCTGTTTAGTTTTCGCGTTTTTACAATGCTTCAAAGATATGCTAAATTACATGATATTGGCACTGAAATACACAAGAAGGTGAACAAACTTTCGGCATGTAGCTGTAGTAAATATTTCCCTTAAAAGCTAACAAATGAAACGACAAAATGTCTCAATCGTATAGTAATAGTCCATTTGTTATGCGCAAGTCAGTACGCATAATACATGCTCGAAGGGCCTGGTATAAACTACATATATAGGTCACACAGACAGACTACAGACAACATTTTGTTAACCTGTACATATCAAAATATTGCCCTTAGTATTATTTTTTAACTGGAGTGTGAAGGTTATCGCGACTGTTGAATGATAGAAAGCTTATTTTCACTGATGAAATGCAGAATATAGAAGAAGAAGAAGAAGAAGAAGACATCCAGTCTTGAAGGCTTATAAGACACAAGATTAATATAACATTAAAATACGGTAGGATAAAAACAGGTACAATGCTAAAATGTCGTGATGATGATGATGATTACGGGGATTTAACGAGCGATTTTCAGCGGAGCTGTTCTCTCACTCGGGTCACAAGGACCATTAATAAAGTTCCGGAAGTTCCAAAAATAGGATAATTTTGATGCCAAGGCCGAAAAGTGGAGGCAATTTTGAAATTTTGAAATGTCGTGATGGCAGATGTGGTATAATATATATGGACTCTGTGATCAACTGTGAAGGGGAGTTGAATATGGACTGGTGGGTGGAATAACCTATATATGAGTTTTGTTGGAGGGGGATACAACATATTGTAAAAAATAAAGTCATTATGTGAAACACCTTCGTTATATGTGTACATGTATTGTATTCGCAACGAGATTGTTTAATGATATAAAACCAATCAATCGTATACTCTTACGCTGGAATTGTCTATGCTTGTTATGTACAATCTTATATTTGCAAAAAGAATCATCTCACATGACGCAAATACAGTGTCAGTGATGTCCTCTATGTTCCCACATCATTAAAGCAACGGGACACAAACATATTGTAGCCACTTAAAGTAAACTTGTTAGTTTCTATCAAACATCGCCTTGCTGTTTTTGTATAGGTAGAGTATTTATTTTCATTGCAGATAAGAAATATTTACATCAGACCCATCACCGTTTGTCCTAACGCATATCATAGCACATCAAAGATAGAGAGCACTGGTGGATGGTGGATATACCGCCAGGTGATAGCCTATTCCACCGCTTTGAACTTCTAACAGATATACCTTTACCTTAATTGGAATTGTGGTCTTTCATTGCTGAAATGGCAAAATATCCTGAACTGTTTAGGACGCCTCACTCCTTACACAAACTGGTGTAGGTCTTGGGGTAGCTGTTTAGCACAGGTCTTAGGTTGAGTGTCAAGGAGCCTAACTGTTCTCCCCTTTACTTATTTAAAGATCAAACGATGTTTTGAGTGGGCACCGCGGCCCCTCCCTATATGTCGGAGCTTCAAACGCTACGACACGTGCATACTAATTTGTCCCGTCAAGATCTGATTGGTCAAATTTAGTTTGTTTATTTTGACTGGATGATGCATAGCAGGTAGCCCTTTAATTCTCGTATTTTTTTTTTTTAAAGTAATAAGCCTTGACTGAAAATGATACATTTTGTTTATTTGATTTTTAATTTTGTAAAACATTTTTTTCTATCTGGGTGGATCAAAGTTTGAGCAATGTGTTCATATGAGAATAATTCCCTTTGTGACATTATTTGAACACTCTCAATAGTCTGGGGACAAACATTAGTTCACGAGTAATTATGTTGTCGTGGAAATCTTGTTAGGTGTAATAACCCTCCTTTCTCATAGATACATAGTAATTTTTACCAACGATAATATTTAACCTTGAAAGATAAACAGAGATGAATGCATTTACAAAACTGTCCATGTAATAAGGGTTTTAGTACTTCAGTGCCTCTTGATGTTTAAACAATATTGAGCCTTAAAGGAACAAGTTTGCCATTGTGTGCCTGCTACAATATCGTCTTATCTTCTTCACATATAGTGCATAAAAAAGGGATAGTCTGCCAAAAATCACGCAAACATAATATAGAATGTGATTGGATTCTCTGGATTACCAAGCTCATCTTGTGTGGCAAAGTTTGACAATAGTGCAAACTACATTCAGGGTTCACATTCATTCAAGTTTAACCTTGCACTTACAACGACGGTGGGTGTCAACACGAGGCAATATCAAACGGCGGATAATATCTAACAAATATAAATGTTAACAAGTTTATCATAGAATGAGAAGGTACAGCCACTCTAGATAAATGTACAGACTTGAATAGAATACAAAGCTCTGTGCGCGTATATACCCTGCACAAATTTGTAAAATAAATAGAATAAGTAAAGGCCCAAAGATGCAATGCGGTGTATAAATCTAGAGAAGTGTTACACAATATGCAACCAGATATACAAGATATACAGTACAGAATATACACCTCGATAATCAGTACAGAATATACACCACGATAATCAGTACAGAATATACACCACGATAATTAGTACAGAATATACACCACGATAATCAGTACAGAATATACACCACGATAATCAGTACATAATATACACCACGATAATCAGTACAGAATATACACCACGATAATCAGTACAGAATATACACCACGATAATCAGTACAGAATATACACCACGATAATCAGTACAGAATATCCACCACGATAATCAATACAGAATATACACCACGATGATCAGTACAGAATATACACCACGATAATCAGTACAGAATATCCACCACGATAATCAGTACAGAATATACATCACGATAATCAGTACAGAATATACACCACGATAATCAGTACAGAATATCCACCACGATAATCAATACAGAATATACACCACGATGATCAGTACAGAATATACACCACGATAATCAGTACAGAATATCCACCACGATAATCAGTACAGAATATACATCACGATAATCAGTACAGAATATACACCACGATAATCAGTACAGAATATACACCACGATAATCAGTACAGAATATACATCACGATAATCAGTACAGAATATACACCGCGATAATCAGTACAGAATATCCACCACGATAATCAGTACAGAATATACACCGCGATAATCAGTACAGAATATACACCGCGATAATCAGTACAGAATATACACCACGATAATCAGTACAGAATATACACCACGATAATCAGAACAGAATATACACCACGATAATCAGTACAGAATATACACCACGATAATCAGTACAGAATATACACCACGATAATCAGTACAGAATATACACCACGATAATAAGTACAGAATATACACCACGATAATCAGTACAGAATATACACCACGATAATCAGTACAGAATATACACCACGATTATCAGTACAGAATATCCACCACGATAATCAGTACAGAATATACACCACGATAATCAGTACAGAATATACACCACGATAATCAGTACAGAATATACACCACGATGATCAGTACAGAATATACACCACGATAATCAGTACAGAATATACACCACGATAATCAGTACAGAATATACACCACGATAATCAGTACAGAATATCCACCACGATAATCAGTACAGAATATCCACCACGATAATCAGTACAGAATATACACCACGATAATCAGTACAGAATATACACCACGATAATAAGTACAGAATATACACCACGATAATCAGTACAGAATATACACCACGATAATCAGTACAGAATATATACCACGATAATCAGTACAGAATATACACCACGATAATCAGTACAGAATATACACCTCGATAATCAGTACAGAATATACACCACGATAATAAGTACAGAATATACACCACGATAATAAGTACAGAATATACACCACGATAATCAGTACAGAATATACACCACGATAATCAGTACAGAATATACACCACGATAATCAGTACAGAATATACACCGCGATAATAAGTACAGAATATACACCACGATAATCAGTACAGAATATACACCACGATAATCAGTACAGAATATACACCACGATAATCAGTACAGAATATACACCACGATAATCAGTACAGAATATACACCACGATAATCAGTACAGAATATCCACCACGATAATCAGTACAGAATATACACCACGATAATCAGTACAGAATATACACCACGATAATCAGTACAGAATATACACCACGATAATCAGTACAGAATATACACCACGATAATCAGTACAGAATATCCACCACGATAATCAGTACAGAATATCCACCACGATAATCAGTACAGAATATACACCACGATAATAAGTACAGAATATACACCACGATAATCAGTACAGAATATACACCACGATAATCAGTACAGAATATACACCACGATAATCAGTACAGAATATACACCACGATAATCAGTACAGAATATCCACCACGATAATCAGTACAGAATATACACCGCGATAATCAGTACAGAATATACACCACGATAATCAGTACAGAATATACACCACGATAATCAGTACAGAATGTACACCACGATAATCAGTACAGAATATACACCACGATTATCAGTACAGAATATCCACCACGATAATCAGTACAGAATATACACCACGATAATCAGTACAGAATATCCACCACGATAATCAGTACAGAATATACACCACGATAATCAGTACAGAATGTACACCACGATAATCAGTACAGAATGTACACCACGATAATCAGTACAGAATATACACCACGATTATCAGTACAGAATATCCACCACGATAATCAGTACAGAATATACACCACGATAATCAGTACAGAATATACACCACGATAATCAGTACGGAATATACACCACGATAATCAGTACAGAATATCCACCACGATAATCAGTACAGAATATACACCACGATAATCAGTACAGAATATACACCACGATAATCAGTACAGAATATACACCACGATAATCAGTACAGAATATACACCACGATAATCAGTACAGAATGTACACCACGATACTCAGTACAGAATATACACCACGATAATAAGTACAGAATGTACACCACGATAATCAGTACAGAATGTACACCACGATACTCAGTACAGAATATACATCACGATAATCAGTACAGAATATACACCACGATAATCAGTACAGAATATCCACCACGATAATCAGTACAGAATATCCACCACGATAATCAGTACAGAATATACACCACGATAATCAGTACAGAATATCCACCGCGATAATCAGTACAGAATATACACCGCGATAATCAGTACAGAATATACATCACGATAATCAGTACAGAATATACACCACGATAATCAGTACAGAATATCCACCACGATAATCAGTACAGAATAAAAACCACGATAATCAGTACAGAATATACACCACGATAATCAGTACAGAATATCCACCGCGATAATCAGTACAGAATATACACGTCGATAATCAGTACAGAATATACATCACGATAATCAGTACAGAATATACACCACGATAATCAGTACAGAATATCCACCACGATAATCAGTACAGAATAAAAACCACGATAATCAGTACAGAATATACACCGCGATAATCAGTACAGAATATACACCACGATAATCAGTACAGAATATACACCACGATAATCAGTACAGAATATCCACCACGATAATCAGTACAGAATATCCACCGCGATAATCAGTACAGAATATACACCGCGATAATCAGTACAGAATATACACCACGATAATCAGTACAGAATATACACCACGATAATCAGTACAGAATATATACCACGATAATCAGTACAGAATATACACCACGATAATCAGTACATAATATACACCACGATAATCAGTACAGAATATACACCACGATAATCAGTACAGAATATATACCACGATAATCAGTAATCAGTGCATGTACAAAATATACGCTATTATTATGTGAGCATATTTTTCTAGCGCTATGATTGGTCGAGAGGACATCACGTGACCGTCGACAGAAAAGCATATTGACTCCAGCCGAGTCCGACCAAAAGCCGTATTGACTTGAGTGACGTCAAGCGATTGTTGCATGACGTCAAAGAATTGTTGCATGACGTCATATGACTGTAGTCCCAGGTGTTTAAAGCAAATTACATTTTTGACTGTTTTACATTGTTTTCCTTTCATTTCTGTATTAGATACATAATAAAACTATTATGGACTGGCGATTCGGTCAATACCTGTTTGTATGGACCCGAGAAAACAATATTGACCGCGGACTTCGTCCTTGGTCAATATTGTTTTCTCGGGTCCATAAAAACAGGTATTGACCTCATCACCAGTCTATAATTGTATAAGATTTACAGTACAGAATATAATACGCAAAACTATAGTGTGCATAAGATACAGATACAGTATAGTATATACATTAAGAGATATAGTATAGAATACATATATACACCAATATATACAGAACAGAATATAAACCAAGATATACAGTTCAGAATACCCGTCAATATATACAGAACATTATATACACCAAGCTATAATTTACAGAATATACACCAAGATACCGAGTACATTATATGTACACCAATATATATAGTACAGGAAATAAACCAAGATATACATTATACGGTATACATGTATACACAAAGAGATAGAGTAAAGTATATACACCACGAAAAACAGTACATGATCTACACTAAGAGATGCTCTACAGTATATACATCAATATATACAGTACAGAATATACAGCACGGGATACAGTACAGTTTGTAGACTAAGATATGCAATACACTTTGAATACAGTATATACACTAAGAAATACAGTTCGGGATATTCACCAAAGATACAGTACAGAATATACACCACGATAATCAGTACAGAATATCCACCACGATAATCAGTACAGAATATACACCACGATAATAAGTACAGAATATACACCACGATAATCAGTACAGAATATACACCACGATAATCAGTACAGAATATACACCACGATAATCAGTACAGAATATACACCACGATAATCAGTACAGAATATCCACCACGATAATCAGTACAGAATATACACCGCGATAATCAGTACAGAATATACACCACGATAATCAGTACAGAATATACACCACGATAATCAGTACAGAATGTACACCACGATAATCAGTACAGAATATACACCACGATTATCAGTACAGAATATCCACCACGATAATCAGTACAGAATATACACCACGATAATCAGTACAGAATATACACCACGATAATCAGTACGGAATATACACCACGATAATCAGTACAGAATATCCACCACGATAATCAGTACAGAATATACACCACGATAATCAGTACAGAATATACACCACGATAATCAGTACAGAATATACACCACGATAATCAGTACAGAATGTACACCACGATAATCAGTACAGAATGTACACCACGATACTCAGTACAGAATATACATCACGATAATCAGTACAGAATATACACCACGATAATCAGTACAGAATATCCACCACGATAATCAGTACAGAATATCCACCACGATAATCAGTACAGAATATACACCACGATAATCAGTACAGAATATCCACCGCGATAATCAGTACAGAATATACACCGCGATAATCAGTACAGAATATACATCACGATAATCAGTACAGAATATACACCACGATAATCAGTACAGAATATCCACCACGATAATCAGTACAGAATATCCACCACGATAATCAGTACAGAATATACACCACGATAATCAGTACAGAATATCCACCGCGATAATCAGTACAGAATATACACCACGATAATCAGTACAGAATATACATCACGATAATCAGTACAGAATATACACCACGATAATCAGTACAGAATATCCACCACGATAATCAGTACAGAATAAAAACCACGATAATCAGTACAGAATATACACCGCGATAATCAGTACAGAATATACACCACGATAATCAGTACAGAATATACACCACGATAATCAGTACAGAATATACACCACGATAATCAGTACAGAATATCCACCGCGATAATCAGTACAGAATATACACCGCGATAATCAGTACAGAATATACACCACGATAATCAGTACAGAATATACACCACGATAATCAGTACAGAATATACACCACGATAATCAGTACAGAATATACACCACGATAATCAGTACATAATATACACCACGATAATCAGTACAGAATATACACCACGATAATCAGTACAGAATATATACCACGATAATCAGTAATCAGTGCATGTACAAAATATACGCTATTATTATGTGAGCATATTTTTCTAGCGCTATGATTGGTCGAGAGGACATCACGTGACCGTCGACAGAAAAGCATATTGACTCCAGCCGAGTCCGACCAAAAGCCGTATTGACTTGAGTGACGTCAAGCGATTGTTGCATGACGTCAAAGAATTGTTGCATGACGTCATATGACTGTAGTCCCAGGTGTTTAAAGCAAATTACATTTTTGACTGTTTTACATTGTTTTCCTTTCATTTCTGTATTAGATACATAATAAAACTATTATGGACTGGCGATTCGGTCAATACCTGTTTGTATGGACCCGAGAAAACAATATTGACCGCGGACTTCGTCCTTGGTCAATATTGTTTTCTCGGGTCCATAAAAACAGGTATTGACCTCATCACCAGTCTATAATTGTATAAGATTTACAGTACAGAATATAATACGCAAAACTATAGTGTGCATAAGATACAGATACAGTATAGTATATACATTAAGAGATATAGTATAGAATACATATATACACCAATATATACAGAACAGAATATAAACCAAGATATACAGTTCAGAATACCCGTCAATATATACAGAACATTATATACACCAAGCTATAATTTACAGAATATACACCAAGATACCGAGTACATTATATGTACACCAATATATATAGTACAGGAAATAAACCAAGATATACATTATACGGTATACATGTATACACAAAGAGATAGAGTAAAGTATATACACCACGAAAAACAGTACATGATCTACACTAAGAGATGCTCTACAGTATATACATCAATATATACAGTACAGAATATACAGCACGGGATACAGTACAGTTTGTAGACTAAGATATGCAATACACTTTGAATACAGTATATACACTAAGAAATACAGTTCGGGATATTCACCAAAGATACAGTACAGAATATACACCAAGATATACAGTATAGACTATACACCAAGATATACAGTATAGAATATACGCCAAGATATACAGTATAGAATATACATCAATGTACACAGTGCATTACAGAATGTACACACAGAGATATTTACAGTATACAGTATATGATATACACCAAGAGAAATAAAATAGATTGTAAATCAAGTGAAGCAGTGCATATTATATATCAAGGGAAACAAATAGAGAAACAAAACGAACTTCCATTTAATACCATTTTCATTAAGCGAGTCAATGATTTGGTATCAAACGAGCAAAAGCGAGTTTAACGACCATAAATCGTATATCACGACCATAAGCAGTATATAACGAGTAGAAGTCGTATATAACGACCAGAAGTAGTATATAACGAGTAGAAGTAGTATATAACGACCAGAGGTAGTATATAACGAGTAGAAGTAGTATATAACGAGTAGAAGTAGTATATAACGACCAGAAGTAGTATATAACGACTAGAAGTCGTATATAACAACCAGAAGTAGTATATAACGACTAGAAGTCTTATATAACGACTAGAAGTAGTATATAACGACTAGAAGTAGTATATAACGACCAGAAGTAGTATATAACGACTAGAAGACGTATATAACGACCAGAAGTAGTATATAACGAGTAGAAGTAGTATATAACGACCAGAGGTAGTATATAACGACTAGAAGACGTATATAACGACCAGAAGTAGTATATAACGAGTAGAAGTCGTATATAACGACCAGAGGTAGTATATAACGAGTAGAAGTAGTATATAACAAGGGGGTGTGTGATGGGAGGACCACGTGGAGTAGAATGAAATCCATCACCATAAGGAACTGTTGAAGGCCCTCGCTCTATAATCACACATCGTCACCCTTATCTGATTTCAAATCGCATTGTGTCTTCGCATTCAGGATTAGACGCAACAAGTCCTTTTTTCTAAATATTCTGAAAATTTATTGATAACGATAATCGTATAACCCGCAAGTAGAAACACAGTGCGGTCTAGATTGGTGGTTTCTTCTTATGATTACTCCGATTAAGAGATTTCAAAAGACGAAAAAGATACCCATGTCTTGCTCGGTTCGACCGACTTCAAAGGGCTGAGCTGTTGTCGGTATTCTTTGATGTGACAAACACGCTCATCTCGAAACAGGTGTTTTGTCTGCGTGACACGTGTGGCTTATCGTTTTCAACATGATGCGATTCCTAAAGTGTTTCAGAATCATATGCTAAGCGATTCCCTGGTCGGACGGACGGACGACACCGGGCTAGGCCAGGGTCGCTGCTTTACACGTCTCTTATTCAGCGGGCACATGATACGCGACTCTAGCTCTCAGACAAGTGGCGGGGTATCTTGAACAAATATCAAACTCGCTATCAAACGCCTGCCTCTGTGTTTGTAGCTGCCTTTCAAAGAAGATTTACTTATCAAGAATCTTGATATCAAATTTTAGACAAGATTATTTGTCATTTTTTCTGAAGCGGTAATCGGATAAGATAAATGTAGGAGATGGTAGAGTAGGTTTGTAAGAGGAGGCGGACTGTTTACATCGTGTATTTATTTGAGTATGAATACAAATCCATGTATATTGTTGGGTGTTTAACGAATGTGTCAAGTCATGTTGTGATATTCTACTCACAAACATATAGTACAGTGTCAACCTTTAAACTTATATGAAATCTCATTTGCGGTATTACAAGAACCGTTTTAAACAAGACCCAGACATGTACTGTAAACCCTGAAATGAAATCACGAATTCCTTTATGGGAACATTTTAGACGTTGGTAAGATACATTGGAAACAAGGAAGAAGTTGCCATAAACAGACCTTAATTTGTCTGCCATTCTCGAAGCACTTTTGTTCTTAGAAGTAGCGTACTCGATTTTCTTTTTTTAAAATACGGTTTGTTCGTTAATGCTTAAATCTTTCAGGCTTTTTATATATATATATATGTGTGTAGATGTTTAACGTTTACAAATTCACAGTGTCAATTAAGTATCGTAATAAGAGACTACTTTAAATTTTAACGTTTGAAAAGCACTGCCAAATGTTCAAATGTTTTGGTAAAACTCTTCTTGAAGCTTTGAAAGGCATTGAACTTCAGCGCTGTGTTCACAGTTCGCTACAGAGTATCTACAACTGCCGACCGAAAGTTTGTTCACCTGCTTGTGTATTTCAGTGCAAATATCATGTAAAGTGGCTTGTGTTTGTATCAACGCGGAAACTAGACCAATGATACGATGACGCGATTTTTTTGTTAACGACATTTTTTTTTTTTATTGGAATGAAGAGTTGAACAAACACAATTTATACAATTATTTATATAAATAAAGCACAAACTCTCTTAAATATGTGTTACTATTCCAAATAGTCTATAATCTCACCACTACACTCCATCTCAACAGAAATGAGTGACATTTTCTATGTCCAATGTTTTCTGAGGATAAGCATTACAGTTATCTGCCCCTTACTTTTGAAAACCTAGACAAAAAGACCTGAGGCGTGGATTCGAAATTGATACGGGCGGAAACCAGAAACAAATTTTTTTTTTGAGGGACCTAAGTAACATAAGGAAAGAAAGAAATTAATGTGTATTCTTAACGGAAGTTTAATTCAAATTCTTTTCTTATATTCTTCTAACATCTTAAATATGAAAAAATTGCCGCTCATAAATGTGCTACAGAGTATCTATGCAATAACAATATTTGCTTAAATATGCATTAAATATGCAAAACCGTACGATATAAGTACCATAATGTAAAGGTCCAGAAACGTATTTGAAACCTTAACGTTTAAACTGAATGGATAGTTTCTAACGAATGAACATTGGCAGTGTTCGTGTATGATGAACGCTTTGCTAGTCCCGAGCTCAGGCGTGGTGTTCCCACTTACTATGGACATAGGGTCTCCATCACATTGCTTTAGATCTCATTATTGTATGGCTATAACTGAAATTATCCATAACACATGGTACACATGTAACAGCAGGGGTCCCCCATATTCGCTCCTCTTCAACTGTGAGACTATTCCCCTTTAAAGAGACATTAAGGGGAAATGTGTATACCACAATCATCCAATGTGACATGTCTGTGTCCACCATTCTTCAAAAGGGGATATAGATAAAGCCCGCTCTTCATCGTTATATCGTTTCTTCAGACTTGGTTAGCTTAATGGTGTGGCTCCAAGTCTCTCCCTGCCCTTGCTTTGATCCTTTCAAGCAAATTCACAATGTTCTATTTTCTAAATGTTTTCTTAATCTCAATTTCAGAACGAATTTGCTTTTGTTTACATATTATTGGCTACCTTGGGAACATTACCACGTGTCTGGTTGACATATCAAAGGTGTTTGTTTATTATTAACACCGCACAGCGTCATCTATGAGGCTAATGTGATTCATAAGTAAATTATTTTGGAAAATGTGTGTGAAAATATGGTCCTCTGAATGTTTCGTAAGTGTAACTAATATTAGAGCTCCAATAGAGTACTATGAGATAAATTAACATATTTTAAAGGGGCAGTAACACGTTTTTTTAGCTGAAATAAGTTATAATTATTATAATGTGAAATTTGAAAAAATAAATTTTGCAAAAAACGTGCTACTGCCCCTTTAAAATACGTTTTTATTGCGCATTTGTTCACTCACGTTTGCATGCTGAAGACACTACTCGCAGTGTTACCCTTGCCTATACTGTCGACTAAAATAAACGCCTACTTGATTTTCCTTAAAATGAAAGATGAAATAATTCTGAAAATAACATAATGGTGGATTCCACGTTATGCTGAAATAATGATTAATATGAAAGTCCATCTAAATCGTGGACAAACTCGAGTCAATAACATTCATGAAAACCACGCCCAATGAAGACCGCTATTTCCGGTAGATTCACTTTCGCAACGTAATCATGTACATGTGTAGCGTCACCATCACTTTAATGCGAATGCGAGTCTTTATTGTTGCTCGTGGTTGTATGACAATTGATGTTGTCTCATTTCAACAATCACCAATTTTTCGTGACATGACAACTTCTGTAATTTAAATATATTATGTAGAAATGGTCAATTTCATAATGCTATCATATTGCCAAACTATTCAATATAGTTATAACGAAATCTGATAAGATATCTGGTATATAGGCTTTTCTTTTGGTCGACCATATATGGTGCTAGATGGTCTCTTCCATAAATACATTTACCAGGTACCGATTTGTACTGCTTGTTTAATAGAGGTACATGTTCTATAAAGTATATCGGTCTTTACAAATTTAATGAATATACGTTTATTTCTTAGATTGAAAAGCAGTCCGTCCGTACTTCCGTCTGTTCGTGATCTTATCGTTTCAGGGGCAAAACTTGAAAACTAATTGATCAATAGTTACCAAATTTGGTATCCAGCCTCCCCATAATATGAAGATGTGTCTTTGGGGGTTTAAGCTTTCTTAGAATTTTTATGTTTGTGTTTCTATGGTAATGTTAGGACTTTGTCTATTTCAAGGGTAGGGTTTGCTTTGGAGCAGATCTCTAATACTACTAGACCAATCTTCATCTCAACTGGTATACTGCCCCCTCATACCATGTAGATGTGCCTTTTTGGGGTCGATGATGGCACTTTTTTTAGAAGAGAAACTTTGGTGTTTCTGTTGCAGGCGAAATTGTAACGTTGAAGTTTGCCAGTTACAACGTACCAATCGGTATTTCCAACTCCAACTCTGACAGCTCATCCTCACTCACAATCGATTCATATTGATATATATGCTTGATATAACGAGGACGGGTGTTATTTATGTCAGATGGTTGAAAATCAACACTGCCACCGCTATCCTAGGAAGCTTTAACAATACTACGAACGTAGAAAATACACTGCCTTAGCGTGGGGGGAGAGCATCTTTGACGTTATATCACGTGACTGCTGCCTGCCTCATTAACTCTCGGGGATTTCCGGAAAACAACTCGCATCGAAAACGTTTTTTCAACGTTTCTTCCACAAAATGGGACATTTTAATAGTTTTTTGGACACATCTTGTCTTAAACAATACTGCTGCACATGTTAAAGCAAGGTTTTTTTCTCTAATATTCTCCTTTAATGGCTTCAAGACTTATTATATAATTTATTATAATATTTGTTCCTATATAGTTGTAGCATGCTACATATAGGCATCTGCCTGTGTGAATGTTCTCTTCACACAAATTGACATTATCTATCAGGTATAAATCCTTTCATTTCTCGCCCGTGGAAGATCCAGTGTAATATCTATACGTCAATATTCAACTTGTGTAATTTACATTACATTAAAAGGGGCTGAAGCACGTTTTTTGCTAATTTTATTTTTTCAAATTTCCTATTTAATTTAATGATAGTTTATGTCACGCATATTTACTTTAGACGACAAAACATCTTATTACACAAACGAATTATCCGTAGTGGTAATAACGGTGATGCGTAAAAAGCAAAAATTGCATGGTGGCCATTTTAATGTGAACACATTTTCTTATTTAGAATTACAAAAACGATTCCCATAGCTTTAGCGAACAATGTACATGCATTTTAACTCGATTTTCCAAAGAGAGAAGGGTGTTTTACTATTGGTGACATTATTTTTCATATACATTTCATCGACTTTTTTGAGCGAAAAAACGTGCTACTGTCCCTTTAATGTAACTGGATATGACTTTATTCAAACCGGCATTTAATAAAATTTCTGATTTACAGGCGTTACCGGCGAGGGATGACACACTGGTGTTGTGAGTCGTATAAACAGTCAGTTCTTCATTCACCTGTTTACCTGACTGACCGATGTTTGCAATGTAATTATCATGTATTTGTTATCAGACAATTGAAATTCGAACACACGTGACGTTGGTGTTCTATTGTAATTGTATTGTAACAGTAATACAGATTTAACAATATCAAAAACAAAGCACTCCTTCTATTTACACAACTTCATCAAGGTATAGCACTTTTAATTTATTTGCTGTTCAAACACATATGGGGTGCCTAAATCGCTGTTTCAAAATGGTTTGGGGCAGAATCTTTGGCATTGAAGTGAAGATGATGAAATATATAAATTAAGTTATTAATTCTGGGAATTTAAGACATGAACAATTGATGTGTTTCAAAGATGTTTGAAATAGTTTAGATGGTTTTCTATGGAGATAATTTAACTGCATTTATCATTCGTGGATTAAAAACAATCCATTTCTGTATCGTTTCTTTTGCTCATTTGTTTAGTTTCATTTTTAAATAATCTGTTATTTTCCTTGCAATCTCTCACATACAGTACATACAGTTTACATACAGTACACACAGTACACACAGTTCACATACAATACACACAGTTCACATACAGTACATACAGTTCACATACAGTACACACAGTTCGCACATAGTACATACAGTTCACATACAATACATACAGTTCACATACAGTACATACAGTACATCCAGTTCACATAAACTACATACAGTTCACATACAGTTCGCATATAGTACATACGGTTCACTTACAGTACATACAGTTCACATACAGTACATATACAGTACATACAGTTCACATACAGTTCACATACAATACATACATTTCACATACAGTACATACAGTTCACATACAGTACATATAGTTCACATACAGTACATATAGTTCACATACAGTACATACAGTTCACATACAGTACATACAGTTCACATTTAGTTCACATGCAGTTCATATACATTTCACATATAGTACATACAGTTCACATACAGTACATAAAGTTCACATACAGTACATACAGTTAACAAACAGTACATAAAGTTCACATACAGTTCACATATATTACATACAGTTCACATACAGTACACATATAGTACATACAGTTCACATACAGTACATAAAGTTCACATACAGGACATACAGTTAACAAACAGTACATACAGTTCACATACAGTTCACATACAGTTCACATACAGTACACACAGTTCGCACATAGTACATACAGTTCACATACAGTACATACAATTCACATACAGTACATACAATTCACATACATGTACATGCGACTGATGTTCCTTCCACTTTTGCTTGGCTCCTAAACCTGAAAATTGCTTCTATAGTCATGCTGAACTAAAGAGGAACTTCGAGGGGATTATGAATATTCTGAATATTCCAGAATCTTCACCTCATTGAGAACATACAGTGAACATAAAATAACAAATGTCTGAAGCTATATGTTTACGCTTACCTACATGTTTATCTCATAATTCATTAATTAACAATCAACGGAATTAGAAAGTTCTTCAGACTTGAAATTAAGAAATGTTTCACATTTTATACATTGGAACTCTGTCAACACACTTTTTTTTAATCAAATGCAAAGAAAGAAGTGCTTTGAGTTCATTCATTTATCAAACATGAATGGTACATTGTAGAATGACTGATAAATACAGGCCACCTTTATATTCCTTCTAGGCGTCAACGTGTATCATATAGTACCCCAGAGTATTCATGTAGTCCTCCATGTTAACAATGACGAGATACTAGGTGCGCAGTACCAGTGCAGTTTTTAATGTTGTGTGATGGAAGTTATACTTCAAACAGAATCATTACAGTCACGTAAAACATATTCGAAGTTTATTGTACGCTTTATATTGTCTCAAACGAAAAACACAAGCTGTTGAAGGCTTGAAGTTACTTCATTCTTTAATGTACACAATTACATTGGGGTACAAATAATAACTTTCATCAATTGAATAGCCAATGAATACCGTGATCTTTTTAAATGGCGATCAAAGAAGTTAAAACCATACGCCGCCTCCATGTATGCTCCATGATGCTGTAGAAGTACTGTGAGATTGTCAACCTGTCCTGTAATTCAACGCATGTCTCAGCCATGTCATATCATATTCACAGAAGATAGTTCATGTTGCGATTTAATCAAATTATCAAGCGAGAAATTTATTTTAATCTCCTCCGCATTGCCTCTACTGTAAGCAACGCCTGGTCCCTTTGATGTTCGCCGATATTGTGTACCTGGAGGAGGTACAAGGCCCGCCATTGTCGCTCTGGATGAGAGCAAACCGCAGGCAGTCCGATCCCATTCATAATTGTGACGAGATGAAACGAATCCAGCTCCACGCCACGAGACTTCACCCCCAGCTCCCTCTCTTGTCGCCTTACACCGATGCCTTCGCCGCAAATTCATTGATAACAACTTACAGTACTTTCTCTGATATGCACCGCGATCCGTTCGTTTTTTCTCTCAATTATTACATTGGTAGTAACATACTCTATTAACTCTATTTTTTCTCTCGTCGATGTAGACCCGATTCCTTCACCGCTAATTCGTGATAACAAGTACCATATTTCCTCTAATGAACGCCGACACCTCAAACGCAGTGATAACAAACTACCACATTTCCTCTTATGGACGCCGGTCACTTGTCGAATTAAGCGCGATGTCTTAAAGGCGCTGTAGCACGTTTTTTGCAAATTTTATTTTTTCAAATTTCTCATTTATAATGATAGTTTATGTCATTTATATTTACTTTAGAGGGTAAAACATCTTATTACACAAACCAATGTTCCACTGTGGTAAAAACGGTGTTTCGTATAATGCAAAAAATACATGGCGGCCATTTTATTGTGAACACATTTTATTAATTCGAATGACAAAAACTATACCCATGGCTTTACGGAACCATATACACTCATTTAGTAACTTGATTTTTCGAAGAATTAATGGTGTTTTACTATTGGTGACACTATTTTTCAAATACATTTCATCAACTTATTTCACTGAAAAAACGTGCTACTGCCCCTTTAAAAGCAAACTCAATTATATTCGTCGTACCGGTCTCTTTTCGATATTGGTCCGATTTCTTCAAAACAAATTCGTTGATAACAAGCTTCATTATTTCCTCTAATGGACGCCGGGGATTTATCTAAATAGACCCTCATTTCAATTCATGTATATTCAACGTATTTCCTCTAGTGGACGCTGAGCTCTTGTCGATGTTTATAAACCCATTACCTTCAAGAAGTCGGGGCTTTTAGTAGAAGATAGTAGTTGAATAGTCCAATGTCAGTTTTGTGTATTCAACAATGACGTTAGATATGGCATTGTGTGACAACTGGGGCGGCTGACATATGGGAGGACACTTGAAAGGATCGCGAAAATCCATTTAAAAAACCCAATAAAATCCGAAACTTAGAAGTCTATTTCAGACATCAGGGCAACGTAATGAACGAAATAAAGAATCATTGGCGATTATTGGATCAAAGATGGTACGTTAAAACACACAATCAGTAATCAGTTTTTTTTCGAGCAAGGAATCCCGAAGTTTAAACAATCCCGAGGAAAAACATGCTCTTTCCATAGAGTTATCTCCCTTCAAATTGTCGGTCGTAACGATCGAAAATCTGAAGGGAGTAAACTCTCAAGGAAGGGGATGAGGTCAAGATGTTGCTGAAAAACTAAAGCCAGGAAATCTAGTAGATAAAATACGGTATGCTCTAAGCAAACAGCTGATTCCCTGAATTAGCCAGTGTTCCTTAAGTATGCCTTGTAGTTGTGATTAGAAGCGGCTATGTTGGTTTGACCCCGAATGCTTTTCTTCTGGGCTGGTATCCTAGAACCCTGTCTTCCTGGGCCATGAAGACGGTCACATTACAAAGCCGCTTTGTTGAAAAGAGATTTAACTTTTAGACGTATGAGATAAATATATAAATCTTGAGTGGCTGTGATGAAACTATGATGGGGATTCTTTCTTTGCCATGTTTATTTGAATTATAGCTTGTTTTCTTTGATAGAGGGCAACGTCGAAAAATCACAATCTCTGCCCCGCCCCTGTTGGGGACTTCCTTTGATGTTGCCGACGACATAGGTAATTCTTAGGAGTTTTTGCCCTGATCTCAGGTATTGGCAAGAAAGCAGCGTTAACTTATGACATTGACTCATAAAGATTTACACACTGATATTGTGTTACATGGAGAATGCGGATTACTTTGAAGTGGATTCGGTAGGATTATTATTTAACAAAAACGGCATAATATATACATTAACGACTTACAAAAATTCAAATGCAACTTTTTAGTAAGGATCAGAAAAGTAAAAGTACTTAAAGTAAAGGTAAAGAGAACTTTAACGAAACGTCGCAATAACAAAAACAATAAGTTATCATCCATACCTGTAAAATTTAAATTAAATTAAATTCATCAAATGCACGGTTAAAATATTTTTGAGTAAAATAACATGTTATCTCTTATTGTTGCAAACAAATACAACTAACGTTTTCGTGACCAACAACAAGCACTTTCAAACATTATAGATTATATGTCGATCGTCGACGCGTTCGTTGTCAAACCCCATTACAAATACAATTGTCATTGATACGTTTATTACATTAACATTTAATGTGTACATGTATGCGGTTAAAACATTTTACACATATAGACCACGTGTATTCAAAGGTGTCGGAACTCACCTGTATATTTCCACGACTGAAATAAAGACTGCCTGTCTGAGAAACATCCTTAAGTAAAAATGCAAGTTGGGAATATTAGAAAATAAATCGTGCAAAGTATTATATCCCATAAAGGGGCCTGGTCCAGATGTAAACACAAACCTTTCTGTTTTTGATCGAGCGCAGGCGCTGCCATTTTGGGAACTCCAAAATGTTCGCGAAAGTGAATGAAAACGTCACGTGACAACTAAACCCGTTCTGATTGGCTGCGTTCATACAACTTATAGAGAAATAGAGCAAGTCCTATTTCTTGTAACTCCACTTGTTGCGTGCGACAAAAATAGGACAGACTCAGGGGTTCAAATTTGTTGCAAGCCATAAGTTTAATGCAACAAATTGCACCGTGTGAACGCGTCTCAACCAGCTTACTCGTTGCAAATTGCATAGACACACAGTCCAAATACGGTATTCATAGCGACAAAAGACTTCATCAATGGTGTTCTACGTAACATCAAAACACCTTGTCAGATGTATATACATAAAGATATATATAAAGATATACATAAAGATATACATAGAGATATACATAAAGTACACATTCAGTTATATATACAGATATACATACAGATATACATACAGATATACATACAGATATACACAAAGTACACATTCAGTTATATATACAGATATACATACAGATATACATACATATATACATACAGATATACATTAAATATACATTTAGTTATATATACAGATATACATACAGATATACATAAAGATATACATAAAGATAAACATTAAATACACATTCAGTTATATATACAGATATACATACAGATATACATAAAGATATACTGATATACATTAAATACACATTCAGTTATATATACAGATATACATAAAGATATACATACAGATATACATTAAATACACATTCAGTTATATATACAGATATACATACAGGTATACATACAGGTATACATACAGATATCCATACAGATATACAAACATATATGCACACAGATAAACAGTCAGACCCCGTTTATCTGCACAATTTGGTTATGAAGTTAAAAATCGTCCGGACATCAAGTCGTGCGGTTAACTGAATCATCAGCATAGAAATGTATAGCGCCTATTTAAAATACTACCGTGCGGTTTATGCATATACACATACAGATACACATTAAGATATATACATACATATACATATACACATACATAAAGATACACATACGTACATATACACATACAGATACACATACAGATACATATACAGATACACATACGTACAGATACACATACAGATACACAAACACAATTTTCAGATACACATACACACATCAAACACAGAATATCTCCCAAAAAAATTTTGAGGCGTGAGACTCCATTGCAGTCCGCCATAATGTGTGTTGCGTGCTTTCTCTTCCACATTACGTTTCAACGAGAGACAATGCGGAAATACACGAACCCAAACCCCCAACTCCCTCCCTGAAATTCCTGCAGTTGCCACTTGGTATGCATTGCTGAGTATTACTAACTTCTTATATATTAATGTGAAAGACACGATACAACATATGAAAGAAACGATAAAATATGTTTTCAATCAAAAGAAACTATTGGATGAAGCATTAATTATGAAGTTTTTTTAAACATGAGTAAAGCCGAAAACGTTCGACACAATATGAAATAAATTACTCAAAGTTAATAGTATAGAAACTCGGCCAGTCCAACATTATCACCCGGAAACTGTTGCTACTGACTGGCTAACGTTTTCAGGGTTTGTATCTTTTCAAATTTGCCTTTTAGACTTAGGCTTATACTTGGACTTTAAAGGGGCAGTAGCACGTTTTCCCCGTGAAATAAGTCGATAAAATGTATTGAAAAATAATCTCACCAACAATAAAACACCTTTCCCTCTTTGGAAAATCTATCTAAAAAATGAGTGTACATGGTTCGTAAAACCATGGGAATCGTTTCATTCGAATTTCGAAATAATAAATTGTGTTCACAATAAAATGGCCGCCATGCAATTTTGGCTTTTTACGCAACACTGTTTTTACCACTACGGGACATTGGTTTGTGTAACAAGAAAAGCCTTTTAAAAGGCATGGTTGGAGGCATCTTGTTAAGGCTAAAATATATTATAAAAAGGATATGTATGTCATATGTACATATAGCAAAATGAAGCCTGCATTATGGTCATTTTGGGGAATAAAAGTTTTGATTACTAATCACACAATTAGTTATTCAATTCAAAAGTCGCAAATAAAAGAATTTTACCTCGATCATTTAAGTTGTGTATATGCTTTTCAATTTACATACATTATTTATTCATAAATAAAATAAAATAATATATAATCTATCATTTGAAAATGAAACTGAACATTCAACTTCCCCGATTTATTTTAAAGCGCAACTCCTGGGTGCTTTTGCTCCAATTTTGAAGTAGGCCTATATTATGAATTTGATCAAAACGTTGTTGACAGTTGTGTCATTGTTAGATTCCAGCAATAAGAATATGTAGGCCTATTTTCCCTGAAACAAGCAGTCAACCATTTGTTAAACATTTGCAAATTTAAAGTGTACCAATTCGATTGATTATGAAGCATATTCTGTTTATCTGTGGAAGGAAGGCACATGGACCTTTTTTAATACAAGGATAATGGCCCGGTATCCTCATGCTTGGTGCTGTCAGTTTGGACATAAATATGGTTCTATCCAATATGTGCTTATACATGTACAAGCTTCACTATCATTAATTCAATAACAGTACATTGAGTACCATTATGCAAGTCTGATTGGCATTGGAAATATTGATAACTGAGTGGAAGGTTGGTGTGTTGATTGACAACCACTATTATCGTTTAGTATATGCTTGCTCCGCGCGTATAACATTAACGTATAACCAGGGACCTTATATAGTGTCCCTGGTATAACGTAACATTTCCGAAACTGCAGTGCGAAATTATGCACTTGAATTGGTACATGTCTGCTCATGGAGGTGTAAAATGGCTTTGAATTGAAAAATCTTATGTTTACTAACATTCTGACTCAGAATAACACAACGGTCGTTTCTATTTTCGATGTTTAGACAAAATCTCTTTTCGCAGTAAAAGGGGATAATTATTTCGGATAACCCACATGGTCACGTGGTTACAAATTTGTTACAGCCGTGTTCGTTGGTCATATGCTTTTTCCAAAGTATGAAGAGGCCAAGCATGATTGGTCGAACGTTTATTTTGAATATTCCAACAGTAATATAGCGTGAAATCCAACTGCGTATCAGGTTGGAGGCGGTTTGCGCCTCCAACCAATAAGATATTTTACCCTCTCAGGTAAATGTAAATGACATAAACTATTATTTTAAATGGAAAATTTGCAAAAATAAAATTTGCAAAAAACGTGCTACTGCCCCGTTAACTGTAATTCTTTGAGAAAAGTCTATTTGATATCAGATGTGATATCATGAAATTAATGAATATATACCATGTAAAGAATGGTAAAATGTCAGCTGCTATATTGTCCAGTTGCATGTTCGACGCAATAGTTTAAACGAAGTCAGATAGGTTGCTATACGTGAAATGGACATATATATATATATCATAGTGGAATGCTATTAACGGTCCCGCAACGAACTAACACAGAGGTTTTCATTACATATCAACACTCGTGCTGTGTCCCTCCGCAGCTCAACTATATCAAGATACACCACATATAAGAAACTGTATGTGAAAATTCAACGGCGAAATTGGCGCGGTTCACACCGGTTGATTTCTACCTGGACCGAATTTCCTTTGATCCCACCGCCTGAAAAGTCCCCCGTGAGATTGTGTTGGCAGGACGTGTAGACTTCCACAGAGGAGAAACGAACTCCTCTTTAATTCCCGGCATCCCCTGAAGTAAAGGTCACGTGACTTTTTTCGTCGGGATCCCCCTTTCCCTACAGGCCCTAAGGTTGAGGGAGTGGGGGAGGGTAGGGGCGGGGAGGGGGGAGGGAACGTCAGGACCTTCAGTGATGTTGAATTTAATACGGGTTGGAGAGACGTTTCCTAACATTAGTTTCTGTGACCAGTTTGCTTTGCTGAGTAACATGAGACGGTTATGGTAAGAATGAAGCCTTGTCTTGGCCTCCTACAAACATATAGGCGTCTAGTTAATCACTTTACCTGCGCCTTTGATGTAGCGCACAGGTAGTGTTGGGGTCGAAAGCTGGCCTTAGATTCAAAGTTAGACAAATCGTCACATGGGCGGCGTAAGCACGCCCTCCTCGCGGTAAAGCGTTTGACCGACTCACCCCCACATGGCGGAGGAACACAATCGGTTTTCAAAGCTTCCTCTTGTGTTTTTTCCCCTCAAAGATCAACTTTATTAATCCTCGTTTACACTTCCAGTATTGAACTGACGGCGGGTCTTCGTCCGTGAATGTCAGGAGCAATGTAATACAAACTTATCGTTGCGTTGTGGATGGAGTGTAACAACTTGATAGATGCATTAAGTAGTTTATGAAAAAACGCAGTCTCACTTCACACTTATATCATAATACAGGTGTCTTCTGTATCACATCTACAACGCATGTATTGTGTGTTTTATGACAAAACAGATTTACATTCCGGTCTGTTTAACGCCGCATACAACAGTTATGGCTATATAAAGAGGCGGCCAACTTTTTTCAGAGAACAATTTCGACACATAAGCCAATACACGTTTTGTAATGTCTTTTTGATTAACAAGATCGTTTTGTATATAAAGCGTTTGGACTCTTGGGTCGAATGTCTCAGTTGTTGAGAGAAGAAGTTGAATATCAAAGCGAATGTAAAGAATAGACGTATTTGCATTTACTTTCTTCTAAACATCGGATACGTATTGTGTAAGCCTTACTTGTTCAACTAGAAGATTTAAAGCAATTGGATGCAGTTTTTGCCTTTCAATGATTGAGGGTAATCTTATATTATTCCTAAGGCTTTAGGAGTTTTGATGTTTGGTCGCAATGTGTAACTAGGTGTAAATATAGGGATACGCTGTATATGTTTATGAATGAAATAACCGAAGCCCGAGCGTGCTGTAAGATTGCTTCTGGAGAAAAGCTGTATGGGGACGTTGTCTAAAGACGCATTGCGACAGCGGTATTTCATGTTGAAACGAAAATCATATGGAATATTCTCTTTTAAATGCTTATACATTTCTACTACCAACACGTTAAACGACTTATAAACATATCTGCACGAGTTTCGTTGTTTCTCATATTAGTTTAGTAAATTCACGAAACTATTTGAGGGTAAGCAAGTCTGAGGGCATCTTTAGTGACATAGACTGTGACTGTTATATAACGTCAACGACGACGGAATGAACTCGCGCAGACACAAGGTACCAAGTTACCACTAATGCACATATCATATTCATAACACTGGTTATGTTTACCATATATATATATATATATATATATATATATATATATACTTCAGACGACATATTATTTTATGTACATTTACTTCACGTGAGACCTTCTCAATTTTTTCATATATACATATATAATGCATACTATGTATAAACGTATATATTTCTCAACACCTGTATTGGTCTAACCTGTCGGTGAATGACCTTCACATATTATCTACTTATATAAGCTTATCCATATCACAGCCGTATTTTCAATTTAATTACACCTCTTTACTTAATGTATAAAATATTAAATCTGTAAACAAATGATCTTCAAGTTTATACTTCACATTGGATCACTATCTGTATGAGAAATTTTAATCTGGAACTTGAATAAGATGCTACTGCACCTTTAATACAACGAGGAAGTGAGTATTTTATAGCGAATATAAGAAACCATTTAAGATCTTATCGTTCCGGAGAATACATCGGATATCTTTAACTGATTCAAGTACGTATCTTAATACCACAAAACGTCACTTGGTTTTAGTTTGTAATAATTACATTATCCGTTTAACCGCCATTCGCTGTCCACTGATAAAATCGTCTTTTCATATAACGAGCCTCTTAATTCTTAATGCGCGGTGAAAAGTAAGTCGATAGTTTTGAAGTGGTGCCTCACTCTCATAGTTAAACACTTAACGCGAGGAGATCACAGTGCGGACATCATATTAGGTATATTTGCAGATAGATTTAGTTGCTCATGTCCCTTTCAACTGCAGGCAGCCAGACAGGGATTATTTTGATGATTACAACGATAACTTACACAGAGACTAACTTTGAAATTAAAATACTTCAAACGCTCTGAGCTTCAGAATGGACACATTACGTATATATTTGCAGGTAGATTTAGTTACATCGCCATTTATACAGCAGGCGATCAGTCAAGATGATACGACGATAAGTTACCAAGTTTAAAGAATGGTATGTACAAATGTACCACATAAACCTGCTTGCACTAACGATCGCACCTACAGAGGTGCCCTCAGTGCTTTTGTCTGGTTTCAGGTTTTGGAATTCCAAAATTTTTGATAGAAGGTGGGAATTGCTTTGTTTTCCGAAGTTTATCGGGTTTGTTTTTAGACTATGAGAAGGGGCAGACTTTGAAGTCCACAGCGGCATATTATACCCACAAAGTGTTTTCCGTTATCAATTTAGACATTTCACTGTTTTTCTGTAGTCCCGCGGGTGGCCCCGATAACTAGACAGGAATAGAGTTGGCTCGGAGTACACGGAGCCGCGACTAACCTATCCATGTCCTCTACTTGGACTCTGGTCCCGTCTCAGGCAATTATATCCATCATACAATGTATTATGAAGGAATTCTGCATGCCTTTACAGTTTCAAGAGAAACCATGCAACACTATATATCAGATTTACCGCATACTTTCACGCGAAGTCTGAGAGTGGAAATGCTTATGCATTACAGAGTGCATGAGTTAGTGTCTGGAGCTTGTTAGACCGGATGAAGGGTAACACATTATCGCTATGTTGTCATCTGTTGAATAATGGCGATATAATGAGTGATTAAATTGAAGTGAGGATAAACATGATATCAGAGATAAGGAATCACAAAAAATGGGAAATTGCTTCCTGTCTGAACAGAAGATGAAGGAAATAAATAACTGGTGTTGGAGCGTCTGTACTTTACTGGAACATGTGCGTGTTTATCATTACGGAAATACATGATACTTACATAATTAGTTGAAACTATAAATTGGTACATGATAATAAAATTAAAATGATAATTTGATTTTGAAATATAAAAAAATAAGCAGGGAAAAGTGAAAGAGACAAAGTAGGGTCACAGACAGACAGAATGATGGTCAGGGTTGCTGAGACAGAAGAAGGAAGGGATACGGACAGATAAAACGATAGACAGACAGACAGACAGTCAGGCATTAAATAATTGCATAATTGATTCCAATGTTTACAGTTATTTATAGTTACAGAGGTGTTGGGGCTGCTGTTTTCGATTCTCTTAATTACAGCTTTAACTATGTGTTTCTTGTTTCAACTTATTCATACACTGTGTTCATTGTTTCAGCGTGTAGATGTAAGAAGCGCCTTCGTCCCAAGTGGAGGGTGTACAGAAAACATCATTATGACTACGGTGAGCTGTGTAAACACAATGTTTTAGTCATATTTATTTAAAATAATCGCGTTGTTTAAAACGCCATTATTGATATACGCCATTACCTCAGAGAATGTCGCTGTGTGTTAATATTCCACATCTACTATACGTAATGAAGTAGTCATCAATCTGATCATACTCCAAGACTGTGTTTAAAATAGAAGAGTTTATTACAGTCTACCTCCAACTCCAGTGAATCTAGAAAAAGGATACACAAACACCTTTAAAATCGAATCATATGTACAGTACCGGTACATTATTTGTCTGAATTAGTCTGAATCTATCATCAATTGTTATATCAACCAGAAAGATGGACATCGCAGTTTGGAAAAGGTGTTAGTCGTAAGATTTTATGAACGCTTCAATATCGCTCACCCCATCCATTTACAATTTCAGCTATCCGAGCTCGTGTTGTTCGGAAGAAGGTATACAGCGAGAACGGGATGAAGGTCAAAGTTCAAGTGACCAATGTCCTGAAGTGTGGAAAAGTCCGGATGGCAAATGACGTGGACTTATGGGTAAACTCGAGCTGCGCATGTCCAAATTTAAAGCGAGGTCGAGAGTACCTCATTCTTGGACATGAAGATTGGCGAACTAACAGACTTCTTCTGCTGCCCAACACAGTCGCTGCCAAGTGGAAGGACAAATGGGCGAAAAAGATACAGGTACATAATATAAAGAAATGTGACCACAATGTCTATTTTTCACATCACATCCAATTTCATTCGATAGGGTAAAATAGGTTTGTATTGTTGCTAAATATAGCACACCCATACAAATTCATGCAGGAATGATATCTTCTATGTGAGTAGGTCTACTATTGTAAATCTTGTCTGTTACTCTAGGCGAGGTTTATGTGATATAAGAGGTCTACTTTCTAACTGAACGAAATCCCGAGTGTGCATTTTTGAGTTTGTAGTTCTTTATCAAGAAACAGAGAACTTTCTTACCTTGGTACCCATACACTACGATACAGGGGTGTGTTCAAAGCAACATATTATTGGAAAGAAATACCTTAATGTATTGCTGTGTTTGCTTCTAAAGTACGGATTCATGTAACTGAATATATAGCTTGAAAGAACGACACATTCCGAAAAACCTCAAGTTGAAAATCACAGAGCCAGTGGCCAATTTGATGTGCACCTTACATGCTTACAGCTCTGTTGCATATATTCACATTACGATTATTTGTTATTTCACATACATATACTGATTTGTACTATACAAAAAGTTTTGTCAACACTTGTCAAGTATGCTTTATTCTTCATTACAAGTGGTAGTTGTTTTAAAAGTAAATTGTCTGTTGTTGTCAGATGTTTTATAAAGAGCACACGGGTATTTAATTAACAATGGCTGCGCCCTTCGTGTTTTATGCTCCCTGCTATGTATTTTACGATAAAGCATGTCAACTCATATTATATTTCTTAAATCAAGCATATGCCCCTCAAACAGTCCAAATGTGCTATATATGCTATATGATATATATGCTATATGCTTTATACAAAACCTTTCACAGTTTCAGAAGTTGTTTTACATTGTCAGATTTGTTATATTATTTGCGTTGAAAAAGATATATTAAGCCATATGCTTTACGTAAGTTTTAACAGTTTTAAACTATGTTTGTTACACTGTAAGATATATAAAGTTATATGCTTTGCACGGGTTTCATCAGTTTAACCATTGTTTGTTACACTGTAAGATATATAAAGTTATATGCTTTGCACGAGTTTCATCAGTTTAACCATTGTTTGTTACACTGTAAGATATATAAAGTTATATGCTTTGCACGAGTTTCATCAGTTTAACCATTGTTTGTTACACTGTAAGATATATAAAGTTATATGCTTTGCACGAGTTTCATCAGTTTAACCATTGTTTGTTACACTGTAAGATATATAAAGTTATATGCTTTGCACGAGTTTCATCAGTTTAACCATTGTTTGTTGCACTGTAAGATATATAAAGTTATATGCTTTGCACGAGTTTCATCAGTTTAACCGTTGTTTGTTGCACTGTAAGATATATAAAGTTATATGCTTTGCACGAGTTTCATCAGTTTAACCGTTGTTTGTTACACTGTAAGATATATAAAGTTATATGCTTTGCACGAGTTTCATCAGTTTAACCATTGTTTGTTACACTGTAAGATATATAAAGTTATATGCTTTGCACGAGTTTCATCAGTTTAACCATTGTTTGTTACACTGTAAGATATATAAAGTTATATGCTTTGCACGAGTTTCATCAGTTTAACCATTGTTTGTTACACTGTAAGATATATAAAGTTATATGCTTTGCACGAGTTTCATCAGTTTAACCATTGTTTGTTGCACTGTAAGATATATAAAGTTATATGCTTTGCACGAGTTTCATCAGTTTAACCGTTGTTTGTTACACTGTAAGATATATAAAGTTATATGCTTTGCACGAGTTTCATCAGTCTAACCATTGTTTGTTGCACTGTAAGATATATAAAGTTATATGCTTTGCACGAGTTTCATCAGTTTAACCGTTGTTTGTTACACTGTAAGATATATAAAGTTATATGCTTTGCACGAGTTTCATCAGTTTAACCATTGTTTGTTACACTGTAAGATATATAAAGTTATATGCTTTGCACGAGTTTCATCAGTTTAACCATTGTTTTTTACACTGTAAGATATATAAAGTTATATGCTTTGCACGAGTTTCATCAGTTTAACCATTGTTTGTTACACTGTAAGATATATAAAGTTATATGCTTTGCACGAGTTTCATCAGTTTAACCATTGTTTGTTACACTGTAAGATATATAAAGTTATATGCTTTGCACGAGTTTCATCAGTTTAACCATTGTTTGTTACACTGTAAGATATATAAAGTTATATGCTTTGCACGAGTTTCATCAGTTTAACCATTGTTTGTTACACTGTAAGATCTGGAATCGCCGTCTGAGCATGCAGGGGATTCATCAGTTTAACCATTGTTTGTTACACTGTCAGATCTGGGATCGCCGTCTGAGCATGCAGGGTATTCGTCGAAAGAACAGAATTAGCGGATTACAGAAAGGACGAAAAAATATAAAGCGAACCAACAAGATTGGGAAAAGGAAGAAAAATTCTTTGAAGAGAAAAAGGTTGGTTATTCAGTTATTTGAGAAAATATACTTCAGTAAAAGTCAAGTGAACAAACACTGCGGTTTAGCAAGCGTAAAAGTTCTGCCAACGTGTACTGTGTCATACTAGGACACTGATTCAAGCAAGCCGTTTAGTTTTACCTCTTCATTATAATGTATCTTATTCAATGGATATACGATCTAGGTATCGTTTTAAACATATCAATAAGTAGAAGGGATTAACGACTCTGTCATTTTGTTAATTTAGTCTCACCATATTACAGACGATGCATATCATGCAAAATCGAAACTATATTCCGTTGTGACATATACTTTTATTTTTCAGAAAAAGGTTAAATCGGAAGAAAAGCAAATCATCGAGAGGGCGATGAGAAGATGAAGAGACTTTTTGAAGCGGTAGTAAAATATGCACGTCTTTAAAGTGAGACCAGTTGCCTCCCTTGTTAGCCTTCTGAGGTCCTAACATCTATGTACATATTTGATTCATCAATGTTTCAAGACAATCCCTTACTGCTTAGACTATTTAAGTTTCACGGTAAGGATTCCATAGGTTGTTTATCGTGGTCTCTGCCATTATGTACAGAACTCGGACAGAAGCACGTGTATTCGTGTAAGTAACTACCATTAGTTGTTATTGTTTCATCGAAGCGGCGTTGGGGTACGCACACGTCGTGGGGCCATTGTAAGAAATTCTTGGAATAACTGAATATTGTGTGTGTTTTTCAAAGTTATCAAAGTTGTCACGGAAGTATAAAATCTAAGATGATCGAAGTCGAAGTATCATTTATTTGTTGTTACCCGCATGATGGTTCAAAGAAAAAACTGAAAGCAGCGTTTTTGAACAGAAATTCACATGTCAGTCTTTGGAAATTCCATTACATGTGCATCACGTTTCATTGGAGACAAACATATGTTACTGAATATTGTTAAATACAGCGCACTGTTGGTGCAGGGAACGATGATGATTCTATCATGTAAACCACACAAGGAGAAAATGCATTTATGTGTATGCTAAATGTGATATGTTTAAGTATGTCCGTTATTTCATATATCAAATTGTTGCTTTTATTTTTATTTCATTTTAGAGTTTATGTTCATGTTTGTTTGTAAAGAATGATCAACAACTTTGTTGAATTGTTTAAGTAAATATTGTCATCTAACTATGCAATATTTTATTAAAGCGTATTTTGTCGGTGTAAATAGTCGATGAACATAATAATATATAACTAAAATACCCACAAATAAACACTCACACACGTATACGTAAAATACAATACAATATACGCGAAACAAGTAACAGGATGGTTTATCGTTTACTGTAAAAGACACTTTCAGGTACGTTAAAGAGGATATTATGGCAATGATGTTATTTGTTTTGTATATGAGATAATGTTGACATTTTGTTATTTCTTCAACACATATGTAGTGTATATGACCTGTAAATATGAATTCAGAGTGATGCTAATGTGTTAACATATTAGTACATTATATGTCATCATTGTCATTTTGTCATCACGATGCCACTAACAAGGGCTGTAGCACGTTTTTCGTAATTTTATTGTTTCAAATTTCCAATTTATAATGATAGTTTATTCCATTAATGTTTACTTTAGAGGGTAAAACATCTTATTACACAAACCAATTATCCTTAGTGGCAATAACGGTGTTGCGTATAAAGCAAACATTGCATGGCGGCCATTGAATGTGAACACAGTTAATTATTTCGAATTGCAAAAACGATTCCCATGGCTTTACCGAACCATGTACACTCATTTTAAACTTGATTTTTCGAAGAGAGAGGGGTATTTTACTTTTAGTGACATTGTTTTTCAAATACATTTCATCAACTTATTTGAGCGAAAAAACATGCAACTGCCCCTTTAAAATGATACAAGTACATGTATATTGTTTTGTCCATTATAATTATTCGTTTTTAAAAAGTTTTACTTTAAAGATCGTTGTAAAGAAAACGCTGGTGAGAAAGATGTATAAAATAAATTCTGAAAAAGATTAGACTCGCACTTTGTTTATGTCAAACAGATGAATAAAAATATATTTTCAAAACTGCTGTAGGGAAAATAGTTTCCCCATTCTTTCCGTTTCATGATGCTTCCGAAAGTTGACAGTCACACATTATAATATTGATGTGGAGAGTGAATCATAACAAATTGTGTTGATCAATAGTTGATGACAGAACACAGAAATCTGTACTTCATTAAGTCATTCAAATCCTAACTTATCCCGGAGTTCATCAATGTGTTCTGTTCACGAGTTGACTCATTGAGTGTAGATAATGTACAACTCTGAATGTACTGACCCGGGTTGTGTTCGGTGATATCGATGCTTTAATAAGAAATAAAATATGTACATAAGCTTATGTTGTGTCATGTTTATCATGTGCAATTCAGTCTTTTAAAGAATAGCATTATACTGCCATTAAGTGTCGTCAACGAAAACTTGGGCCGAAATTTTCTAAACTCTCTTGGTGCTGAAATATCGTGAGCCAATGTTAATGTAAGAGATTTCAGACTATCAGACTAATCATCACTAAGAGAGTTTCGGAAATATATGTCTTCAATTGTGTGTGCTTAACCAGTGCGTATGGAATTCTGAATAGCTATAGAGTAAGTAGAAGAAAGAAGCGATAGATTCTACTGCAGCTTTCACACGCGTTCATAAAATCTTTGTCATGTGCATTGCTGAAATACGACCCCACGTGCATTTGCTTTACATACACGTGTAAATTGGAGATAAAATATAGATAAAGTTTTGAGTTATTTGAGGTCATCTGAAGAAACTATTGGGTGTTTAATGAATGGGGCTGTGAAATAAACTATACCAGGCAAAAGAAAGTTATCACCTCAGTTGGTTTTTATTGGATCTAATTCAATATTTAAAATAAATCAGATGCATTTGACTATGGCACGTCACAATAATACTTATCTGCAGTAGTTTGAGTGAATTAATTGGTGACTGTGGTAAAATTTTAGTTAAATTATCTTTGTTTAATGAAGACAAGGGTGAGAAATGAAATTTACACCAACATGATCCCTAAACTATGTTTAAAATGTTGTAAATGTGTGCAGAATCAGGCGCATTTATCAATTTTCACATAGAATATGTATCATCAAAAATAATTTTTGAATGAATTACAAATTTTAAATTTCACTTTTTTTAAATTAAAAAAAATGTCGAAGTATTCTGCAGACTAAACACCTGTACTTTTCAGTTTTAGATTATCATATCGAATACTTGAGATATTTGCAATTGATAAAATACATATGCTAAAACCAACTGAGGTGATAACTTTCTTTTGCCTGGCAGTTTATATTTATGTGCATAATTGAAACATATACATAGACAAATGGCTGTCTGACACGATTTTCATATTTTTTAAAACATAGAACATATATATGAAGACACAAGGTCCTATTAAACTACTTGAAACGCCTATAACCAGAGATTTCATTTGATATAATTATGACATGACACACTTGAGTGGGTTATCTTTACATGTGTTTGTATTTCCATACTAGAAATCGCAAGTCACAAATTTTGACCTTGTTTCACCACTTAGATTTCTTAGTTTATTTGTATGTTATAAACAAATCGTTCGTGGTCTCAACAGTTGAAATCGTTTTTGTTTCAATTATTGATTGGGTATATATTGAGTATTTTCATATAAATAGAATTCACTGGACTACGGTTGAAAGAAGACCAATGGCTGGTAGCAGGTATAGCGGGATTTGATTTTACGATTGCTTTCGCAGCTGTTAGTCGAACGCGTTCGTAAAATCTTCATAGCCATATGCAGAATGTCGTTGACCCAACAATACCATTGGTATGTGCCTTTTGGTGTATGTTGTGAAAACTGAACTCTCTATTTAAAGGACAGAAACACATGTCTAAACATTTCCCGAAGGATTCAGTTGTAGACGTATTCAGTAGTTATGTCATTAACTAAACAAAATTAAATTAAATTTACAGTTTGCAATGTTCACGTTATTATATTATTTTTGTATAAAGAAGACAAATATTTTATGGATGATCAACTTCTTTATTAACAATAGCGAGGTTTCGGTATAGATCCTTATACCGTTATCAAGCATAAGGATCTATACCGAAACCTCGCTATTGTTAATAAAGAAGTTGATCATCCATAAAATATTTGTCTTCTTCATCACACCAACTTCTAGAATGCCTCTCAAACAGTTTATATTTGTATAGATCGTTATATATACTACGAATTCTGTTTACTTACTTTGCTACTTATACAAGTCATTTCGTTTCGATAAACAGATTAACACGTAAGTATAGGAAAGGAAGACAGAACAATCTTAAGTAGGTCATGCAGTTTAGAGATAATAGAGATCGTGATTAAAATCATGTACAAAAGATTTCAACATGTGACAAGCACGTAGGATAGCGCAAAGTTGGCTATTTACAATGTCATGTTGTTCTTGTTTGACCATCTGTTACATTATTTTTTTCATATTTTAACAATTCCACAATTAACTTGAATCAAATGATGATACAATAACTGAGAAACATGTCTATATGTTGACTAAAATATGGGTATACTTTGGAAATTGTACAATTTAGGAAATAACAATATCATAAGCAAGGTTAAATTATGAAAAACTGCACAATGGCTAGCAAGACCCGGGTTCGAATCCGGGTGGAGACGCCTCAGACCTAACATCTGTAACTTCATTTCTTTACTTGTGTTGTGTCCTTGGGCAAGATACGTGTCGTTATCCATATTTCACTCATTGCACTTTACAAATTGGTACCAGCAATAACGGATGTACGTACCTACATGGTTTCGTACTGATAACGACAGCTCAGAAAGAACAATGCCGTCGGGGTAGTAAGTAGAATATACATAAGCGCACTAAGTCAAAGTATGGATTCTTAGCGCCAAAACATTCAAACTATTCCATTACTATCATTAAATTATACTTATATATATAAGGAATTAAAACATTTTAATAAACAATACAAATCAACTTACATGTACATGCAGGGAGACTTATAATATAATATAATATAATATAATATAATATAATATAATATAATATAATATAATATAATATAATATAATATAATATAATAACCGAAGAAAGCGTGTAATTGAAAACCTCTGTTTATATTCACACGCTAGTCAACAACACACTGACATTTCTGATGCAACACTTGTTTACGTTTTTAAGCTTTACAGCTGCCTGCGCAACTAGTCTCACTAAACGAGAAGACTGAAATACTGTAAGTCGTTGTCTGCCAGACGATTCCATCGTTGATTGGTAGAACTATACCATCCGACGTGGCTTCAACCATGAGTACATGACCTTTCGTGACCCTATGACGTTATGATCAGCCAATGACAATCTAGAATTCCTTCCTCTTGACCAATCATCAACAAGCTGATTGTATAAATACAATACTGCACGAGATTCACGCTGAGACCGTAAACAAACTCAGACGGGAAGACGATCGCTTCGACTCAGTACTTTTTACCTGACGCAGCGATTTTTTCAAAATGTCGGCAGATGAACAATATATGGACGAATATGAGAAGTACAACATCGAGCAAGATAAATACTTAGGGGGTAGTCACAGCGGAAAGGGGAGGTCGAAGAAAGAGGCGGAGCAACATGTTCGAGAAGATCCGAGCGGCCATACCAGGAAAACTGTACAGAAATTAATGAACAACGCGCAAAACAACACCCTACATAAAGGCCCAACTTCTACAGCTCCCAAGAAATCATGATGTATCTAGGTGGGTTGACATTTCACATTAATTTATACTATCATCTCTTCAAATTCACATTCATTCCCAGTCATCTCTATCTATCACAAAATGCAATGTTGTTTTTCTGAACTTAATTAACAGCTTTATCAACTCAAACAAGGGTTTGATTCAGGTCGGATGTCAGCTCATTTTGAACATTTTCATTGCTCTAGTTTACAGACATACATTTGTCTCTTTCTTGGGCAATGTGTCTGCGATATTGACCCTACATGTTTTTTGAAAATATTGAATGAACTAGAAGTATTTTAGTTCACCATTCCATTAGCTTCTAACTTCCACAATGTAGTTTACGCCTCGAGATAGATCGTATCCTGATCCATTAGAAATCGCATCAAATATGATCTACTCCGTACACGATCTGTTTGAATAAGCAAAGTATTCTATATTGCATTAAAATTATCATACATACATTGATCGCCGCTAATGGCTGCAATACTGCCGAAGCGGCGTTAAACAACAACTCACTCACTCATACATACATTGAAACATAAAATCATAACATTCATCAATACAGCCGAAGCGGCGTTAAACAACTCAACTCATAACATTCATCCAAATTCATTTCAAACATATGATATGTTAGCGTCTTTAAATGTTTCCATAGATAAGCCCATGGGCGTTCGTTCATACGAGGTCGTGTATTAGTCAAACAATCTTCTTACTTTGGTTGACCTGCTCTGCTCTGCTCACGCGTATACCAACAGCAATATTAGTGTCTATTTTCGTCTCACACAGTACTCAGCAGCTCGGATAGACTTGCTTGAAACCTTGAACATGGTAAAAGAATAATGCTACGTTTTAATGCATGGTTTCATCTCGATTGACTATCTACTGTATATCACAATCACTTGACATAGGTACGTGTATGAGCTCTCTGGCGTTCAATCTCGTTTATCTTGTCTTGATAACCAATATTGTATTAAATTTGTTGTTGTTTCTTTTCTTTTGTAGCTCCTTAATGAGCAATAAAATACCGTGGTTTATTAATGGAATAAACTCCCTCAAGCTAAAGTAATGATATCGTATATTTTCACTGTTACCAGTGACTATATAATATAACATAACATCATTCGTTCCCCATTATAAAACATGAGTTACGTTCTCATTGGTATATTGAATATGATCTTGTGACATATGATTTAAACATATTTATTCAAGAAAAATGATTGAGTGCAAGTTATCCAACTTAAAGAAACCCTCTCCTGTATGACATAGGTGAAGTTAATATATCATTCATGGATCGTGAAATATCAACTTAACCCATGGCCTGCTATTTGAAAATCTCCATTTTGTATCCTCCATGTATTCGCTATCAGTATATTTATTTGAATGCCTTGAGCCATTATTTTGTGATTTTAATGTATTTACAAACTGTGAATGAATGTGGTTTGGAGCCTTTGACTAAAAAGACATGGTTCAAACAAAGGTCACCAGAAAAATCTGTTGAGGCTTTATTACAGGATTATACACGGACTTAATTTAAGTACGTGGATTATATGAACAATTAACGCCATATTAACATCATGTGTCGTCAGGTGGCTTCCGACTAACGATATGGTTTACACAATCCCCGAATACGCTCATTATGTACATTGTAATTTCGGTTGATTATCACTATCTTCATACTGCCCCTAATTATTGGATGTCTGCTTTTATTTCAGTCTTAGGATTTTCACGGGTATCTATGGCAACCGCTACACAAAGGACTACGAGACGGAAGGTCAATCAACTGAAGGCAGACACTCGACAAAGCTATGACCTGACCTTTGACCGCTGAGGTCGGTCATATTGACTTTATGTACAAGGGCGGAGAAGTGTCGAGGTGTTCACGGATGAGAGCTGTATAGACTCCGAAATGCATCCATTTTCTATTTTCATTGTTTCGTCGTGTTTACATTTTCCATTTTGATATGAGAAATAAATATTTATTTTTCATTTATTACTGAGTATGAGTTTTGTGTTGCTAATGTGGTAGGGTGAAATGATATAGCTAAGAGGACATACCAGTATTCCGTTCTCCCTATTGTTTTCACTACTGACATCTGTCAGAGCTATGTACCTTCGTTAGAAATGATCATAGTGATGATAGATAAATGGCTTCGGCTAGTGGGATATCCCTTTGGCTCAACTTGCAGAGCGCAGGACCCGGGTTCGAATCCCACTGTGAAAGTGGAATACTCTTGAAATCGGCTTTAAAACGAAATGATAAAATGTGTTCACATTAAAATTGCCGCCATGCAATTTTGGCTTTATACGCATTAATTGGTCTGTGTGTAATGAGATGTTTTATCCCCTCAAGTAAATATAAATGACAAACTATCATTATAAATGGGAAATTTGAAAAAATAAAATTTGAAAAAAAAACGTGCATATAGCCATTTAAACCTCACCTCATCTCAATAACATGTACGTAATCATTTGATTAGCATATTCTAGAATAGGAAAGCTACGGACACCCGTATATGTGGCCCAATCTAAATACATATAGATCGACATATTGTTATGAGTTACACACTACGACCAATGCATCTGAAATCAATTTTGACATCGTTGTGCTGATCAATGATTTCAATGAAATTCAATACTCACAGTGCCGATGATGACGATTGTCCCTAATATTCCATATGAGAAATGTCAATGTTGGCATGTTGTGTTCGAGAGAATTTCCCCCAAATGACAATTGACAGTTAACAATTCATTTAAAATATTAAATTTAAGACATTATTTTCAGAACAAACATTTGACTGTGTTCTAAGATAGAGCACTCGTAGCTGTACATTATCGGGAGATGAATGTACGGTTTTGGGAGGATTAGGCTCGGCATGCGCCTCGCCCAATCCTCTCAAACCCGTACATTAATCTGCAGATAATGTACTGCTACGAGTTCTCTATCTATAACTTAGACACACTTTCCAATTCCAATCCAGAATCCATGTCACTGTCTCAATGGATTATGCAATGTCTCAGTGGTTTATGCAATGTCACAATAGTTGATGGAACTTTGTTTTGTTTAAGGTTTCTACAATTAGTACGCTTTGGTCAAATTTTATATTAAATCCAGTGTAGTGCCTCCTCCCCCCGTTACGCATGGATAGTTCATGCATGTTTGCGGTCTTTGGTCCTTCATTGTAATTGCCTGTGAAATAAACTCTTCGCAACATCAGACCATATAACTTGGTCTACATTTCACTGTCAACATGCTAAATGAATATGAGGATCAACATCGGTCGATGAAAGCGTAATATGGCTAAAAGTGATAAACCTTTTTATAAAACGCATGATATGTTAAAGGCGCGGTAGCACGCCATTCTTGCTGAAATAAACTGCTCTCGCGAAAAAGTAAATAAATGTTACAAATGGCTAAATAAAATTTCTGTATCATTAAAGAGTTCTAAAACGCATGTACAAGGTTCGGTTTAGCCGAGCGAGTCTATTTCCCTTCGATCAGCCATTTTAAGGTGTTCACATTAAATGGCCGCTCGAAGGTAGTTCAAGAGATCTGACTGATGTAGCCATACCTAAACACTCGGAGTATAGTTTTAAATATGGCAGAATGATGGAATGGTCAACCATCTTGCTGTTTGAAATTTCAGAACATGAGACCTTCAAATCTACCTCTCACACGGAGTTCAACAAAATTGTGACTTTGTCCGTCGATCACTTTCTTCGAATACGGATGAACGTTTTCTATGAATGCGGCCTATCGGTTCGTGTAATGAGATGTTTTACCTTCTAACGTAACGATATAGTGTATACACTTTAATCGTAAATGGCCGTTTTCAGAAAAAAATCATTAACATAAAACTTAACTCATTCAATCAAGTTAATCATTTTAAACATTAAACTTTATAGAAGCAACGTTAAAGCAAAACCAATGTGATTTGAAAGTACATTGTTTTACCGCTTCTTGCATCATATACACCTGGACAAAAGTAAGGCAACACCAGGATTGTTTACCAATAAAGGATTTGTGATGAGAAATGTGATGGAAGGTGTTCACATACTATGTTGCATATTTCAGATATGCAGGTTGTAAAAGCAACATGTGTAAGAGTATGTGACATATCAAAGTGAAAATCATCGATCACCCCACACAAGCTATGTTTGTACTTCTTATAATGAACTAAAAGTACTGACATCCTGATATCCTGTACAGACATACCTCATACCAACTTCCCAATGCAAGGCATAACTCTTTCCAGTCTCCATTACTGGCTGATTTAGGCCTTGCAGTATTTCCTTAAGATCTTTGTGCTTGGAAATCCGGGCCCACTATGCATTTCGGGTGAAACGATCCACTATCTTGGCACAACAAACAAGGGGAAACACTGCAAGGCTTAAATCAGCCAGTATTGGAGACTGGCAAGAGTAATGCCTTGCGTTTGGAAGTTGACCTCTTACCAGCAGATGATGAGTGTATATGTTCGCTGAGTATTTGGTTTGGGGAATAACCAATCGTTTTCAAAACTCACGGGCAAAAGAATGTACTCACTTCAGTTGATTTCGATTAATTCAATACATTGTATTTAAAAGAAGTCAGATGCATTTGACTATCGCACGTCACAACACTTATATGCAGTAGTTTCAATGAATTGATTGGTGACTGTGGTTACATTTTAGTTAAAGGGGCTGTAGCACGTTTTTTGCAAATTTCATTTTTTCAAACTTCCCATTTATAATGATAGTTTATGTCATTTATATTTACTTTAGAGGGTAAAACATCTTATTACAAAAAACAATTATCCCTAGTGGTAATATTGATGTTGCGTATAAAGCAAAAATTGTATGGCGGCCATTTTATTGTGAACACATTTTATTATTTCGAACTACAAAAAAACGATTCCCACGGCTTTATTGATCCACAAACACTCATTTTTCACTTGATTTTCCGAAGAGAAAAGGGTGTTTTACTTTTGCTGACATTATTTTTCAAATACATTTCATCAACTTATCTTAGCGAAAAAATGTGCTACTGCCCCTTTAATATATCTTAGTTTGTTTAATAAAGACGGGGGTAAGAAATGGCATTTACACCAACATGACCCCTACCATGTTTAAAATGTTGTAAATGTGTGCAGAATCAGGCACATTTATTAATTTTCACATAGAATACGTCTTATGCCGATGAAAGTTGTGCATCATCAACACTAATTTTTTAAAACATTTAAAATTGAGTTTGTTTTAATTAAAAAAACATGTAGAAGTATTCTTTGACTGCTGACTAAACACCTGTACTTTTCAGTTTTAGATTATGATTTTAGATATTTGCAATTGAAAATCATACATAATGATAAAATCAACAGAATTACTTTCTTTTGCCTGGCTCTTTATGCAAGTTGTCAACCCTGGATAATAAACCATACCTGATGAGCTATATACTTAATTGCTTTATTTAATTCAAAACATTGGGCAGTAAATAAACCATTATTAAGGCATTAGTGTTTTAGTCTGACTCCCAGATACTAGTACTCCCAGATTACAACATTCAGTTTTGAAAATATGAAGTTGATTACTTTTTGTCCGGATGTAAAGGGTAACCGGTGTCATAGTGAGATCAATCAATCTTTTATTTCACTAGAAAGGCTAGCCTTACACTCAGACTCTGAAAAAAGTATTTATTCTGAAAATATCACCCTTTTATCAAATATTGAAAAGGAAACTGTAAGAAATAGAATTTTCAGTTAGAAAAAAGGCTCGTTTTCAATATTTAAGTCTAAGTGTTAGATTATAGAAAGGCTTACGACCCACGTACAAGATCAGCAAATGAAAAATGTATATAACAGAATTGCTTGTGATCAAATAAAAGAATTTCGAACAATCAAGGCATCTTTCACATAATTTGAGATAACTATCAAATGTGTTGTAATCTTGAAGGTTACGGATCATTATCTCTTCAATATGTACAAACGTATATTTTCAAAATACTCATCACGTAAACCTTTATACACTGGAAAACAAATACTGATACAAACAAATTGAGTTGAGTAGTTTTCTTCTTTTTTTTAAAAATTGTTTTGGAATTGGCATTTACAGCGTTTCTATAAACTAAGTTTCTAATTGCAGTATGTTACTGTCAGCAAAAATAGAAAATGACCTCAACTATGACACCGCTGAAGTCATATCTGAATATATACATGCGTGTGAGTAGACATGTGGTTGCCTTCTTGAAACACTTGGGTTTGAGACGGTCGATACGCAGACAGCTGTGAAAGTCCAGATAAAATATGACCATACGAAGTATAAATAAATACAGGAAAGTATCTAAGTTTATGGTAAGAGGGTTGACTAAAATTAACACAAACTGTACATGCTGATAGGTTCTAATGGGACTGAACGCGATTTGTGCACAAATTCGCCCCGATTGACCCTACTATTAAAGGAGGTCTATGCGGGATAATTAAAACGATCCACGAGTAATTACCACCCCAGCGTGCCGAGCCGGAAATCTCAATTAGCGTTCTGTCTACTCAACGTAGCTTTCTTTGCGCATTTTACTCGCTCCTAATCTTCTCGCGTCTAATCCCTCTTCCGTTTGCTCAACCGGCGTAACCGAGACGAGTATCTACAGACTGTATAAATCGAGCTCGTAATAATGGCGTTATTTACCTTTTTGCGTTGTGTTAATAATAATAATAATTAGCACATATGAACCAAGTTTCTATGTGGATATAGTGATATACTGATATGAGCTTGTATTTATCACAATGCAGACCATTTCCCTTTTCTATTATTGATATCAAACTCATGTGCATCGCAAAATAAAGGAAATATCAAAATGGTTCGCTTATCTGATATTTAACTACATTAAACCTATTTCACCCCAAGACATAAAAAGTTAGAGTAGGGCAAACTGACCGAAGCTTGGACACTGATCCGATTCGAATATTATGAAAGACTGTATAATAAATAATAATCTTTAAAATGTCAATTTCAGCAAATCAAAATATTGCATATAAAGTATTTTACTCGATTTTACATAGATATTTCAGAATTGCTTTAGATTAACCAAAAAAAAAGAAGGTTTTAGTTGCGTATATCATTTCGGACAAGATTTACCTAACTTCGGACCCTACTACCTAATGTTCTGTCTGGCATGCGTCAGTGGTTTAAACTATTCACGAAACTGATTCTTTATATCCCTAAACACATGGATAATAGTCCAGGAACAATAAAATATCCCTAGTTAAACTGCTTGAAGTACTTTGTCATTTATTGAGAGCATGCTTTCCTAAGCTAACTAACGCATGCTTCGTTAGAAAAAAAAATGACGTCACAATCAACTTGTTGTTGTCATATGTGATATGTAATATTTCTACATATTTCCATAGTTTTCCGCGGTCATTTAAAACTTTACATGTGGTTACAAAGAAAATGTAATATTGTCCGAACCTTGGTCAAACTGTCCGAACCAAGGTAATTTTGAAATAATATCATAATATCAATACTGAATCACATTATCGCATTTAAAGTACGAATATTCAATTTAATTGTAATGAATAGATGTTTCTACTGGTATATTCATATAATTTAATACATTCTTGAGCTTCCTGTATGTTCTAAACTGTGCGTGAACATTTACATGAAAACAAATATTTCTTTCTTTCATGAAACCGTTAATTGAACCTCACGCAATGGCTAGTTTTGATAAAAAAATATATCAAACTTTTAATAATTCATCAAAAGAAAATACAAATAAAACATATTAAAAAGGAACATTTGGAAACAAACAGATTGCATTTATTGCAGATATTATTGCATCAGCTGCAAGTAAAAGTCTTCGAAGTTCGGGCGACTTCTGCAGCTGGCGACTTCGGTCAGTTTGCCCTATGTGTAAATCAAATATTTTAAAAAGTGGTAAAAATGAAAATATCACCTAAAGACTTCATTACAGGGACATAGCAATGCTAATTGGATGCTAATTGAAAGGTATCTGGCTCAGGCTGCAGGGTAATTCATGATATGATCATAATCTGCGACGTTGCATAATTGTGGTATTTGGTAGTGTCAGTGGAGACGACAACCGCAGGTGTCTGCCAATATACAGGAAATGCTGCTGACATAACAGACAATGTGTATTGAACACTGTTATTTGTACATAGACTCAAGTAGAACTCTATGGATGAAACTTCAAAGCATTATATATTTTTATGTAAGCTTTCTATTGCGAAATCGTATTGCAATTGTCTCCAGCATGGCTAGGCAATTTGTGGATTGCAAAGTTTCTCTGCACGTTATATACACTACTGACTGGATAAATGACACACGACTTGCGTGTCAATATATCGACATTTAATTTGTTATAGGAAGGTTTATGTGAACTGTATTAACAATTCAATGACTGTTCAGCAATACATTTATAAAACATTATGTATTCAACATTGTATTTGTATATTTATTGACATTGACAGAGTATATATATGTCCAAGTTGGGGTTAATATATTTCAGGATTAAAACATCACTATCAATAAATATATCTCTATGGAATAATTTCAAAATTCTACTGTTTTCGTCCAGAATGTATGATGTACATTCATAGAGACTGAGTGACATGAAAAATGCTGGTTTTTTTTACAATAATGAAGTTGTTACCTAAAAGACTTGTTTTACATGTTTTATGAGTTGAAATACAACTTTTACATATATTTAACTAGAAAGGTTTCTTCAATGAAATATCTGTCAGTCCTTACGAAAATAGTTTTGCTTTATGGAGAATACAAACAAGTACTAAATGAATAAATAGTAATACATGTTAATATTTTCTTATTGTGATCGTTTTGAGTTTTTCCCCCACACATCTACACATCTAAAGTCTGATAATCCCAGTGTAGTGCCCTTGGGGATCAAGGAATCGATCCCAGTTTGCCTACAAGACAACTCTGGAAAAATCGTCTGTGCTTGGTCCAAGACGTCCAAACCTCTGCAACACAATTAAATCGTCTATGGGCTTGGTGTCTGTAGGCTGCGTTGTCTCGAACCTGGTCATGGACCATGAAGTCGTTTTAGGTGGCGATGGCGGGGTCCAAAACAAGAACGAGAATGAAACAGCCAATGTTATATTCTACGATCAGTTTTGTACCCTTGCAGTCTTAAGTTTTTTGTTCGTTAAAGAAAGGGAAGTAACTCTAAAGCTCGTTGCCCCTACGAAGCATGTTCGATGATCTTATCACAGCATAAAGCGGTTATAAAACGGTAACTATTCCAAATTTAAAAGTGTCAGTTAACATATAGTAAGTCAATTACAAGATAAGCAATTTAATGTAAATTTCCTGCCATTCTGTGTACATTTCTACAATTATTTATCGAATTTTCTGTTTAATTGCAGTCAATCTTCTCTACACCTCGATATTGTACTGAGCAAGAAACTATTATGAACAATACAAACCATATGAAGAAGAATTGTCGTCCTCTTTAATTTTCGAAGAATAAGAAACCCACATTATTGACGTTTTTCCCGAAATTCGAATGCACGTGGTAAACTACAGTTCAACCTAGACTAGCCATGCTACACGCTCACTCGCCGGTGCTACAGTCAGACCGAATTATGATGTACCTCTCTCTCGTTGACTTGCTGTGAAAATGGAAGAATTTAAACTAGATTCATATTCACTTTATTCAGGTAATAGAGAAGAGGAAAGTAAGGCTACCAAAAGAAAAATAACAATGACTTCAAAGGGATTGAAATATACTCTTGACACCAAAACTAGAGCAATTACTTCACTGTGTAATAAATTATTTAAAATTGAAACACGTATAGACAACATTCGACAGTCAGATACGGTTGATTATGAAGATGTACGAAAAGCCTATCTGGAGTGGTTGACAGTATGTGAAGACGTTTTCAATGATAGAAAAAACCTCTCTACTCTGGTGTTGACAAATCATGTACCAGAAGAATATGTTGACTTTCTCACCAAATTAGACTCTGAAATAGATTGTTTTAAAGATTTTCGACATGACCTATCCACATGGTTGCAAGAAAAGGAACCAGAGAGACGACGAAGGGCCAGTACTGAGGATAGCGCATCTAAGGTGTCTAACATAGGAAGTCGGCATTCACGTGGTACCAGCTCATACAGATCGAACATGTCTTCAGCACGTCTGAAGGAAGAACAGAAACGAGCCGAATTAGTGGTTAAAGCTGCTGCATTGGACAAAAGGCATGAATTAGAGCTTGAAAGAGCTAGATTAAAACTTGAAGAAGAAAAGTTTGATTTGAGGACAGAAATGGCTATTTCTGATGCTAGATGGAAAGTGCTGGATGAATATGAAGACGGACAAAGTGCTAGACACAGTTCGAGGTTAGGGCAACACAGTTTCAACCTTGAGACAACTGACTATCATGACCACCTGTACACTGATAGTGCAAGACCTCCTGAAATAAATCAACGTAGATACATAGACACTGAACCACTGGATATGAACTTCACAAATGAACTGCCACGGTCAACACCAAAAAGATTAGCAACTAAACACGATATTCAAGACCAGTCTCAAGCAGGCGGAACATCTGACAACGTCATCTCTACAGTCATTCGGCAGATGCGAAAACCAGCAACAGACCTCATGGTGTTCAATGGAGACCCTCTTCATTATAGAAAGTTCATGCGTCAATTCAAGACAAGGATTCTAGCCAATACAGATGACTACGAAGAGCTTCTCAACTACTTGGAACAATTCACATCAGGTGAAGTGCGCAACATAGTCAGTAGCTATGGGTACCTGGACGCTGAACATGGTTATCCTGCAGCTATGAGAGAGCTTGAACAAAGATATGGAAATGAAGAGGTAATCATGAATGCCTTCATTCGCAGAGCATTAAACTGGCCATACATCAAAGCAGATAGCCCAAGATCCTTGGATGAGTTTGCCATATTCCTGTCAGAATGTGCGAACGCTGTGAAAGGAGATATCCTGGATAACACCGAGAACATTCAAAGACTGATAGTCAAGCTTCCCTACCATTACCAAGACAAGTTTAGAAGCCAGATCCAAAACATTCGCGAAATAGGAAGGCAAGTCAGATTTTTAGACCTAGTGAACTTCGTGAGAAAGGAGTCATGGAAGGCTAATGATCCCATGTTTGGGAAAGAAGCACTGCAAGGTAAAGGGCAAGCCTCTGTCAACAAAGGTAACTTCAGGTCATCAAGCAATACAAATACAAGAACTAAGCTTACTCTAGCAACAGATGTCAGTTCTCCATTGAGGACACGTTCAGTACCTCCTGGATCCAAGACAAGTTCGGCACTTTCTCAACAAAAGCCAAGCTCATCACCGCATCTTCACAAGTCCAGTTCAATGCCTCCTTCACCAAAGCGAAACCAAATACCTCCTCCAAAGCCAAATTCAGCATCTCCTCAAAACGTGCAAGAACCTTATCAGCAATGTCGATGCTGTGGATCGAAAGAGCATAGGGTTAGTGATTGTGAACAGTTTGCTGCACTCCCGTATGATGACATGGTACATTTTATCAAGGCTAATGGACTTTGCTTTCGCTGCTTCAAAAGAGGACACATGAGCAAAGAATGTAGAAGTCAGATTGTATGTGCAAAATGCAATGGACGACACAACGTATTACTTCATCAAGATGGATCGAAGGAACAACAACAGGACACTAGAAGAGTTCAAGCTAGTTCGTGCCTTAGTTCCGATATGGGGGTCGGAGAGGATACAGAGTCAGTCTGCACAATGATCATTATTCCAGTTAAGGTTCGCATGAAGGAAGGGTTGCAAGCTATTGACACATATGCTTTCTTAGATCCTGGGAGCAGTGCATCATTCTGTACAGAGTCCTTGCTTGATCAATTAGGAGCTAGTGGGAAACAGATGAAGATAGACATTGACAGTATGGGAGCACCCAGAACTATCAACACGAAATCAGTAACCGGAATGCAGATAAGCGACTTGAACATGGAGAACTCTGTTAACCTACCCAAGATATTCTCAGTAGACAAGTTGCCAGTTGACAAGACTCATATCCCAACGTCTGATGATGTACGGAAATGGACCCACCTGAACGACATCAAGATCCCACATATCGATGCAGAGATTGGAATAATGATAGGTAATAATATACCCGATGCCTACTCACCATTGGAGGTACGCACTGGACCTGATCATGCCCCTCATGCCACCAAAACACGACTCGGCTGGGCCTTGTGGAACGTCACAAGACCTGCAACTGAAACTCAAGAACTTAAGAACATTCGACTTACCTTGAACAGAACGAACATCGCTATTAAAGGATGTGAAAACTGTAAAGAACTGGATCGAATGGTGAGAGACTCCTTCAATGTAGACTTTCCTGAGAGAATAATAGATGACAAGAGTCAACACTCTCTGGAAGACAAAGCATTCTTACAGAAGGTAGAGGAATCAATTAGAATGTGTGATGGACATTACGAGATTGCACTCCCTTTCCGTGATGAAAATGTAATGTTTCCGTACAACTATTCATTGGCACTCAAGAACCTGATGAGACTAAGACGACAGATGGAACGAGACAATAAATTCCACCTTGAATACACAACCTTCATGAACAAGATGTTGAATAAGAATTTTGCAGAGAGAATTCCCGACGATGAACCAGAACCGAAAAGTGGACTCACATGGTATATACCTCACCATGGGGTGTACCACCCAAAGAAGATGAAGTTGAGAGTTGTGTTTAACTGCGCAGCCACCTTCAACGGTACTTCATTAAATCAAGAGTTGCTCTCGGGACCTGACCTTACCAATAACCTTGTAGCTGTCCTTTTGCGATTCCGGAAGGAAAGAATTGCAGTGAAAGGTGACATTGAAAGCATGTTCTACCAAGTCCATGTCACACAGAACCACTGGGACTATCAGCGTTACCTCTGGTGGCCGGACGGAGACTACACAAGAGATCCTGTGAAGTACAGGATGAAAGTCCACATGTTTGGTACAACCTCATCCCCAAGTTGTGCAAATGCTGCACTCTTGAAAACAGCAACAGACAACAAAGAGAGCTTTGAACCCAAAATAGCAGAAATCATAAAGAACAATTTCTATGTGGATGACGGCCTGTTCTCAGAGAAGAATGTTGACGACGCCATTAGTAGCGTACAGCAGGTAACCTCGATGTGTCAACTCGGGGGCTTCAGACTTACCAAGTGGGTGAGCAACAGTACAAATGTATTGAGTAGAATTCCAGAGGAAGACAGAGATGATAATGTAAAGACCCTAAGCCTAGATCCCCTGGAATCTGGACAAGCAGATAGAGCCCTTGGAGTTGTGTGGAAAATTCATATGGACAATTTTGGATTCAAAGTTCATGCGGCCGACGTAACCTGCACCAGGCGACATGTTCTATCAATCGTAAGTTCAATCTTCGATCCTTTAGGACTGATTTCACCGTTTGTCCTCAAGGCAAGGATTCTGCTACAAGACATGTGCCGTGAAGGACTAGCATGGGATGAAGAGGTAACAGGCTCAAAACTTTCGGCATGGCAAGATTGGCTTGGAGACCTTCCTCTACTCAAAGATGTCTCAATTCCAAGATGTTACAAACCTTTGGACATAAAAACTGTGACCTTAACTCAACTACATCTCTTCTCTGACGCAAGCAATGAAGGTTATGGAGTTACAGCCTACCTTAGATTTACTGACATGACAGGGAAAGCCTCTTGCACCTTGGTGATGGCCAAGGCCCGGGTTACTCCAACCAAAAAGTGACAATACCAAGGCTTGAATTGACAGCAGCCTGTATTGCAGTGAAGATATCTCGATTTCTCCAAAGGGAACTTCAAATGCAAATCAACAGTACTCACTTCTGGACCGACAGTATGTCTGTCTTACGTTATATCAACAACCAGACTTCAAGATTTAAGACCTTTGTGGCAAACAGAATCACCATCATCCAAGATGGCTCAGATCCAGTCCAGTGGAGGTATGTACAGTCAGCACAGAACCCCGCAGATGCAGCTTCAAGAGGTCTTAGGATAGCAGCCTTCCTCAAACTTGATCATTGGTTTCACGGACCTTCCTTTCTACGGAAATCTGAAGATGAATGGCCTAAACCAATGGAGTCAGACGCAATGAATCTTGAAGATGATCCAGAATTGAAACAGAAGGAAATGAAAGTGGTGGCTTCAACAGTAACAAATGAAGCAGTGGACACAATGGACAGAGTTATGAATTACAGTTCTTCCTGGATGAAACTCAAGAGGATAGTGGGTTGGTTCATCTTCTATATGACTAACCTGCAGAAGAAGGTTAAACAAGAAACTTGCCGAAAGATAAACAAGTCAAGGATCCAAATGAGTGTGGAAATAATCAAGAAAGCCGAGATAGCCATTCTACGCTACATTCAACAGAAATACTTGAAGGACACCATTCTTGCACTCAAGCATCCATCACAGGAATACAAACTGGACAAGGTTGTGAGAAAACTTGACCCATTCATGAAAGAGGGACTAGTCCGTGTTGGTGGTCGCCTGAGTCAAGCCTTGATCCCGTACGAAGCTAAGCATCAAGTGTTGCTGCCCAAGGACTGTTACGTATCAAGACTAATAGTTCAGGACTCTCACGAATCAGTCGGACACATGGGTAAAGCTGCAATGATGACTCACCTTCGACAAACCTACTGGATTCCAGGAGTTGGAAACCTCATCAAAAGCATCACCTCAAAATGTGTTCCTTGTAAGAAATACACCGCTAAGCAGATGGAGCAAAAGATGGCAGACTTGCCAATTGATAGAGTTACTGCAGAAGAACCACCCTTCTCAAGAGTAGGAGTTGACTTTTTCGGACCATTTATGGTGAAAAGGGGTCGAGCGAATGTGAAACGCTATGGAGTTGTCTTCACCTGCCTATCAATGAGAGCCGTCCATCTTGAAGTAGCCGCTTCCATGGATACAAGTGCCTGTATCAATGCCTTTAGGAGATTCTTTGCAAGAAGAGGTCATCCTAAGAAGGTTTGGACAGATAATGGTACCAACTTAGTGGGTTGCGAGAGGGAACTCCGAGAAGAAATAGAAAGATGGAATCATCAACAGCTACATGAGACATTTCTCCAGCGGAATATCTCCTGGCAGTTCAACCCCCCCTCTGCTTCCCACCATGGCGGTGTGTGGGAGAGGATGATACGTACCATACGAAAGATCCTGTACTCTCTTATGCATGGTCAAATCGTACATCTAGAAGACGACGGCCTACAGACCCTGTTCTGTGAAGTAGAAGTGATCATAAATAGTCGGCCAATCACGACAGTGTCAAATGACATTCATGATCTTATGCCTTTGACACCAAACGACCTGTTGATGCTTCGATGTCCAGGGGCGCTGCCCCCTGGTGTATTCAGTTCTGACGATTGCTCCATCAGGAGACGATGGAGGCAAATCCAGTACTTGGCAGATGCCTTCTGGAGAAGATGGTCCAAAGAGTACTTGACATCTCTCCAAGCGAGAGCGAAATGGACCAAAGTGCAAGAGAACATTGCAGTGAACAATATAGTTCTAATCATGGACAATCAGCCCAGAAACGCCTGGAGACTTGGGCGAGTCACTGACGTGTTTCACGATAAGAAAGGACTTGGTCGAATCGTGAAAGTCAAAACAGCCACCTCGACAGTGACGCGACCCATAAGCAAACTCTGTCGACTTCTCGAAAAATGACTCTAATGTTGTTGCATGCTGCTGTATGCACCTATTTTGTGTTCTTTTTCAGGACTGATTGCAGTATACATGAACTCTAAGTTTTACGCCAAGATTTGACCACAAGATGTGAATTATTTTGATAATTACTTCTCTTAGTTTCGTAATTAGGGGGTCGGAATGTTATATTCTACGATCAGTTTTGTACCCTTGCAGTCTTAAGTTTTTTGTTCGTTAAAGAAAGGGAAGTAACTCTAAAGCTCGTTGCCCCTACGAAGCATGTTCGATGATCTTATCACAGCATAAAGAGGTTATAAAACGGTAACTATTCCAAATTTAAAAGTGTCAGTTAACATATAGTAAGTCAATTACAAGATAAGCAATTTAATGTAAAGTTCCTGCCATTCTGTGTACATTTCTACAATTATTTATCGAATTTTCTGTTTAATTGCAGTCAATCTTCTCTACACCTCGATATTGTACTGAGCAAGAAACTATTATGAACAATACAAACCATATGAAGAAGAATTGTCGTCCTCTTTAATTTTCGAAGAATAAGAAACCCACAGCCAATCAACGATCGCGTGTGAAAAGGGGGAATCCCCTGTCAATAACATGACCACTCGAGAGGTCTGCGCCCAGTCGTAGTCACGTGACCATGTTTCCGGCACGTAACACGCTCGTCAGCAGTAGTCTAATCAGGCGTCATAGACCTCCTTTAAAGGAGGTCTATGCGGGATAATTAAAACGATCCACGAGTAATTACCACCCCAGCGTGCCGAGCCGGAAATCTCAATTAGCGTTCTGTCTACTCAACGTAGCTTTCTTTGCGCATTTTACTCGCTCCTAATCTTCTCGCGTCTAATCCCTCTTCCGTTTGCTCAACCGGCGTAACCGAGACGAGTATCTACAGACTGTATAAATCGAGCTCGTAATAATGGCGTTATTTACCTTTTTGCATTGTGTTAATAATAATAATAATTAGCACATATGAACCAAGTTTCTATGTGGATATAGTGATATACTGATATGAGCTTGTATTTATCACAATGCAGACCATTTCCCTTTTCTATTATTGATATCAAACTCATGTGCATCGCAAAATAAAGGAAATATCAAAATGGTTCGCTTATCTGATATTTAACTACATTAAACCTATTTCACCCCAAGACATAAAAAGTTAGAGTAGGGCAAACTGACCGAAGCTTGGACACTGATCCGATTCGAATATTATGAAAGACTGTATAATAAATAATAATCTTTAAAATGTCAATTTCAGCAAATCAAAATATTGCATATAAAGTATTTTACTCGATTTTACATAGATATTTCAGAATTGCTTTAGATTAACCAAAAAAAAAGAAGGTTTTAGTTGCGTATATCATTTCGGACAAGATTTACCTAACTTCGGACCCTACTACCTAATGTTCTGTCTGGCATGCGTCAGTGGTTTAAACTATTCACGAAACTGATTCTTTATATCCCTAAACACATGGATAATAGTCCAGGAACAATAAAATATCCCTAGTTAAACTGCTTGAAGTACTTTGTCATTTATTGAGAGCATGCTTTCCTAAGCTAACTAACGCATGCTTCGTTAGAAAAAAAATGACGTCACAATCAACTTGTTGTTGTCATATGTGATATGTAATATTTCTACATATTTCCATAGTTTTCCGCGGTCATTTAAAACTTTACATGTGGTTACAAAGAAAATGTAATATTGTCCGAACCTTGGTCAAACTGTCCGAACCAAGGTAATTTTGAAATAATATCATAATATCAATACTGAATCACATTATCGCATTTAAAGTACGAATATTCAATTTAATTGTAATGAATAGATGTTTCTACTGGTATATTCATATAATTTAATACATTCTGGAGCTTCCTGTATGTTCTAAACTGTGCGTGAACATTTACATGAAAACAAATATTTCTTTCTTTCATGAAACCGTTAATTGAACCTCACGCAATGGCTAGTTTTGATAAAAAAATATATCAAACTTTTAATAATTCATCAAAAGAAAATACAAATAAAACATATTAAAAAGGAACATTTGGAAACAAACAGATTGCATTTATTGCAGATATTATTGCATCAGCTGCAAGTAAGTCTTCGAAGTTCGGGCGACTTCTGCAGCTGGCGACTTCGGTCAGTTTGCCCTATGTGTAAATCAAATATTTTAAAAAGTGGTAAAAATGAAAATATCACCTAAAGACTTCATTACAGGGACATAGCAATGCTAATTGGATGCTAATTGAAAGGTATCTGGCTCAGGCTGCAGGGTAATTCATGATATGATCATAATCTGCGACGTTACATAATTGTGGTATTTGGTAGTGTCAGTGGAGAGGACAACCGCAGGTGTCTGCCAATATACAGGAAATGCTGCTGACATAACAGACAATGTGTATTGAACACTGTTATTTGTACATAGACTCAAGTAGAACTCTATGGATGAAACTTCAAAGCATTATATATTTTTATGTAAGCTTTCTATTGCGAAATCGTATTGCAATTGTCTCCAGCATGGCTAGGCAATTTGTGGATTGCAAAGTTTCTCTGCACGTTATATACACTACTGACTGGATAAATGACACACGACTTGCGTGTCAATATATCGACATTTAATTTGTTATAGGAAGGTTTATGTGAACTGTATTAACAATTCAATGACTGTTCAGCAATACATTTATAAAACATTATGTATTCAACATTGTATTTGTATATTTATTGACATTGACAGAGTATATATATGTCCAAGTTGGGGTTAATATATTTCAGGATTAAAACATCACTATCAATAAATATATCTCTATGGAATAATTTCAAAATTCTACTGTTTTCGTCCAGAATGTATGATGTACATTCATAGAGACTGAGTGACATGAAAAATGCTGGGTTTTTTTTTACAATAATGAAGTTGTTACCTAAAAGACTTGTTTTACATGTTTTATGAGTTGAAATACAACTTTTACATATATTTAACTAGAAAGGTTTCTTCAATGAAATATCTGTCAGTCCTTACGAAAATAGTTTTGCTTTATGGAGAATACAAACAAGTACTAAATGAATAAATAGTAATACATGTTAATATTTTCTTATTGTGATCGTTTTGAGTTTTTCCCCCACACATCTACACATCTAAAGTCCGATAATCCCAGTGTAGTGCCCTTGGGGATCAAGGAATCGATCCCAGTTTGCCTACAAGACAACTCTGGAAAAATCGTCTGTGCTTGGTCCAAGACGTCCAAACCTCTGCAACACAATTAAATCGTCTATGGGCTTGGTGTCTGTAGGCTGCGTTGTCTCGAACCTGGTCATGGACAATGAAGTCGTTTTAGGTGGCGATGGCGGGGTCCAAAACAAGAACGAGAATGAAACAGCCAATCAACGATCGCGTGTGAAAAGGGGGAATCCCCTGTCAATAACATGACCACTCGAGAGGTCTGCGCCCAGTCGTAGTCACGTGACCATGTTTCCGGCACGTAACACGCTCGTCAGCAGTAGTCTAATCAGGCGTCATAGACCTCCTTTAAAGGCCCAGTACGCCCGAGTGCCGATTGTTAACATGGAAAAAATCAAAATAGAGCTGAAAACTTGCAACTTGTTTTAAAAAGATGCGCAATAACCATGCAAACAAAAAAGTAAATCATGATGAATTTGTAGGTCACGTTGTTTCAAAGCCATATTGATTGTGAACGATTTTTCACTTTTTGCGAGCTCACGAAACCTTTAAAAAGTGTTTCCTCCGTAGATGAATGCATTTAAAGAAAGCTCCTACTTGCACATTATGTAGCTGAAGCAGTGCTGACTTCAGGGTGGTTCTATAATTTGTTTATTTCCAATACATTTTTCACAGTGAGCACTCAATTTTGTGTGACTTTTGAAAAAGCTCAAACCTTTGGAGCCGAACTGAAATATTTTTTTGTCAGGAGAGTAAAACAAGACTGTTCTATTCGAATCATTAATACAATCAGAGACCATACTTTTCATGTTATGATCTCTAATACAATTAGTCTGGGTATTTTAAAATGGTCATTTTCTTTGTAAGTGTCTTTGTAGTGTCATCACTTTATAATCGAAAATAACAGCACGTTTTAATGTGAAATGAGTTGGGTCCTAACGTCGCTTTAAAGAGTATTTCACTTATATATCACGGCTGTTAGTATTATTGCAGAGAGAAAGTCTACAAAGCCATGCATTGCGGTGAAACCTGAGAGCATTCAGGCTAGCATTGCTTCCAAACCTTACTGCATGTAGAACAGTTTTGTACCGCAGACAAAATTACCCAGCCCCTAGCGGGATTCGAAGCCCAGACCTCTTGATCCGAAGCCGAACGCACTAACCACTGCGCTATCCCGCCCCACGCTTTAAGGCAAGGATATAATAAGGTCTTTAAACATTCATTTAGATTTGGAAGAGAAAAAAAAACATATTTATCATAAGATATTTTTTTATTATTTATTTATCGGTAATATTCATATTTGAAGTATGTATTACTCATCACAGATAAACAGGAAACACACAAGTAAAGTATGTATTACTCATCACAGATAAACAGGAAACACACAAGTAAATTATGTATTACTCATCCCAGATAAACAGGAAACACACAAGTAAAGTATGTATTACTCATCACAGATAAACAGGAAACACACAAGTAAAGTATGTATTACTCATCACAGATAAACAGGAAACACACAAGTAAATTATGTATTACTCATCCCAGATAAACAGGAAACACACAAGTAAAGTATGTATTACTCATCACAGATAAACAGGAAACACACAAGTAAAGTATGTATTACTCATCACAGATAAACAGGAAACACACAAGTAAAGTATGTATTACTCATCACAGATAAACAGGAAACACACAAGTAAAGTATGTATTACTCATCACAGATAAACAGGAAACACACAAGTAAAGTATGTATTACTCATCACAGATAAACAGGAAACACACAAGTAAATTATGTATTACTCATCCCAGATAAACAGGAAACACACAAGTAAAGTATGTATTACTCATCACAGATAAACAGGAAACACACAAGTAAAGTATGTATTACTCATCACAGATAAACAGGAAACACACAAGTAAAGTATGTATTACTCATCACAGATAAACAGGAAACACACAAGTAAAGTATGTATTACTCATCACAGATAAACAGGAAACACACAAGTAAAGTATGTATTACTCATCACAGATAAACAGGAAACACACAAGTAAATTATGTATTACTCATCCCAGATAAACAGGAAACACACAAGTAAAGTATGTATTACTCATCACAGATAAACAGGAAACACACAAGTAAAGTATGTATTACTCATCACAGATAAAAAGGAAACACACAAGTAAATTATGTATTACTCATCCCAGATAAACAGGAAACACACAAGTAAAGTATGTATTACTCATCACAGATAAACAGGAAACACACAAGTAAAGTATGTATTACTCATCACAGATAAACAGGAAACACACAAGTAAATTATGTATAACTCATCCCAAATAAACAGGAAACACACAAGTAATGTATGTATTACTCATCACAGATAAACAGGAAACACACAAGTAAAGTATGTATTACTCATCCCAGATAAACAGGAAACACACAAGTAAAGTATGTATTACTCATCACAGATAAACAGGAAACACACAAGTAAAGTATGTATTACTCATCACAGATAAACAGGAAACACACAAGTAAAGTATGTATTACTCATCACAGATAAACAGGAAACACACAAGTAAAGTATGTATTACTCATCACAGATAAACAGGAAACACACAAGTAAATTATGTATTACTCATCCCAGATAAACAGGAAACACACAAGTAAAGTATGTATTACTCATCACAGATAAACAGGAAACACACAATTTAAGTATGTATTACTCATCACAGATAAACAGGAAACACACAAGTAAAGTGTGCTACTGTTGGAAAGGGACTATATTCGTGTCTCCTTTTCCCTGCTGCGATTTACTTCAAAGGCGGCTGTGGCTAAACGGCTTCATATATTTTCATGCAACTTTCCGGAAAGATTTCTGAAAAAGTTTACTACTGAATCCTTTTATCGTCACTCGTGACACTATTTCATCATTCAAGTGGCCTCTTCATCTCTAAGGGTTTCATTATTACTCGAACATTTTTGTTCAATTAAAATGAGAAAATGAAAGAAAATCACGAATACTGTGTAGATGAAAAAAATAAGAAAAAGAAAAGTGATGCTTTATTTAAAAACATTTTTCATATACATGTAAGTATATTTGAAAAATATTACTGAACCGGTTCATAACGTTTTATAGATAATGAGCTTATAAGTAATACAGTGGGGTCTCATTCGGCAAGTATAGACAGACAGATTTCAGCGAGTATATGTAGACTCACTTTGTGACCAGTGTGGAAGCAAAAGCAAACACAATCACTTGGATGGCGTTACAGTAAAAACAATGTTTTTAAATATACATGGAATAAATTTATATGCACTGTACGGGTTATATTGCAAATACTTTGACATATGTTGTAACTGTAACCGTTGTATTATAAATGTGTGTCCCTATGCACTGTATTATAAAGAATACCATGTCATTACCATGTGTGATGTAATAAGAACATCATATTTGGTACCATGGGATTATCTTGTATTATATCTTACATCTTAATGATAAAAACATAATTAGATAACAAGCCATATATATCATCATAAACGAACAATAAGCAACACAGCATCAATGTCTGGTTGCATAAATCAACACGAAATTAACACTTCTGCATTAAAACGAGTATTTATGTCCTATATGTCAAATTACCATTCTCTTGAAATGCACCAGTGAAACATTGCCTGAATGTGAAAACCGTGCTATATGTACACTATTCATTGAACATGCGTACATGGTAATTGAGAGAACACAAGTGAATACATAAGTGCAAAAATGTGGTTGGATAAATTAGTTTATTGTTGAAATGAATGTAAAACATAGTAAAATGAATGAAACTGATGCTCGAAATGAATGAGTGTTTCAAATTCATAGGGGTAATAATTCATTAAAACTGTCTTCTAACAGTCTATATAATCATGTCATGTTCTTGCATAATCTCACGATCCACTGTCCTTATTAAAGGCACGTTTATCTCTATGTAACACTGAATTGAAGACATCGGATTCAGGAGTTGCAAACGGCATATTTTTCGATAAAAGTTATGTGTACAGCATTATCTTCCTGTGGTGTGTTTAATGATTGTGGCAGTAATCAGGTTAAATCTAGATATGTGTCTTATATGTAAGTTGGTGTATGTAAACCATATAAAACATATACACAAATCAGGTTCAAATGCAGAGTTTCATGCATATATAAATTGGTACATTTAAATCATATAAATATATAAATAAATTAATCAGGTTTAAATGTAGATAAGTTTCAAGCATGTATAAGTTGGTACATGTAAATCATGCAAACCATTTAAACCATTTAAACAAACTGACCAGGTTAAAATTGGTACCTGTAGACGATGTTAAGCTTCTAAACATATTTAACAGGTTTAAATGTAGATATGTGTCTTGTATGCAAGTTGATACATGTAAATCATAAAAAGGATATTAAGAAATGTAATAGGCTTGACGTCAGAAACGTCATTGTCGTGGATCGTGCCTTTTTTGCTTTTCAAAGTGCAAATATTCAATGTCTAATATTAGAGAAAGACATAATGTTGTTGACAATAAGTTGTTACAGAACACATGTAAATCTATTTACGAAAATAAAATACAAATCACTATTCGAACATAATATTCAGTAGAATTTTAGTTAGTTATATGTTTAAAGACTATAACGATATATATATTATACACAAATCAGAAATCATGATATTTTACATGAATAGCGAACAGGTTATACAGTGTATTTCATTCTGAGATCCACTACACTACACTTTAATTGGCTGGCACGTAGTTGTTATTCATGATCAATCATTTTACGTATCAAAGATTTAAAAGCGTATATATTTGTTTGTAACAATCCATTTTATGTTGGCATTTCTTCCATGACTCATACAATTGTTTTTCTTCCAGTGTTCAATTAAACTTCTTTATAATTTATTATAGATACTAAGATAAATTATGATACAGGGAAATAATTTAGTAATGTAGATATATACAATGAAATGGGTCACCTGTACTATTAGTTCAACCAAACATTTTTGTAATGACAGAACAACATTTTTGTTGCCAATATCTTAATATAACATAGTTTGTTTTTATTTTAAAAATTGACAACAAAGCAAAAGTACATCAATCATTGCATAAATTGAATTCAGAATATTTTAAAAAAATAAGGTTACTTTCCATCGTATCAATATCTATTGCACCAGTGTCTGTCACGTGAATTTCACATACGTGTATATATATAACGCAATATACTTGCAACATGATGTGTCTATACGAGCAGTGAGTCAGTCGGGAACTGTCAGGCAACATGGAATATTCTCACAACAAGCCACACCCCCTCGATAACGATTGGTCGAACCAGAGTCACGTGATGTTTTGTTACTATGTTTAGTAACTCGTGACGTCACACAGCACCTGTCACACGGGATAGCCTGCTCCACATAAATATAGGAACAAAGCGAGAGTCTGCACCCAGCTTGTGAAGACCTTTGTTCAGCAATACTCTGTCAGTACCAACTTCAGCAATGCACGCTACTTCTCGAAATTCGTCAAAACTGACTTACTTCATTGACAACAACCTCGACGAGTACGACTTTTACAGTATGGATCAGCACAAGTACGTGAGGGGTAGAGGAGGAAAGGGCCGATCTAAACTCCAGTCGGCTAAAAACACCAACAAACCTGATCCATGCGGTCATACGAGGAAAATCGTCCAGAAACTCAGCAACGCTGAAAAGAACAAACTTCACGTCTCATGAAGTACCACGAAGGTAATTGTGAGCATAGTTTGCATATGTCACTTAAGAAAATAATTGTTCAAGAATTCGAATATGATGGTTTCTGTACATGTATACATATCTTGGTACACCAGCATAGTATGTTTATGTTAGCGTGGCTCACGTGTGTGCTGCTGTTAATATCCTCTATACGAATGTACGTATAAGTGTGAATCAGTAGGCCTACCTTCTAGGACAGACTTCCTTTATCAAATGTCACAGTTGCTTACAATTAAAGGTTGTTGTTACAGGTATGCGTTATCCCAAATGAAAAAGACGGACATTCCGTGTGCGTCTGTCAACTTAAATTTATTGCACTTACTTTATCACGCTTTTCATTTATCACGCCATGTTTCAAAATATTTTTTAAAAGTGTAAAATACATGGCTGTAAAATAATCTTAGCTAATATGACTCATCCGCTTGACCTAAATGTGTCTTTATACAAAACAGGTTAACCTGGTTTGAAAGTTTGGAATTAAGATTTTGAATGAATTGAATTGATTTTGTTTTAAAAAAATTGGATTTAGACATCTGAATTTGCGAATCGGTATTAAAAAGGGTTAATTGTTAATTGTTTATGTGCGGATTTGAGGTTATTCTGGACAAACTTGGCACGATACAGACGCTACAGCATACGATGCATTCATCATATATTTAAATGTGTATATCGCACGGTGTTGCAGTGAAAAACACAAGGTGTCTCAGAACAAAGCCCGTTGAGCTTATAGCCACGCACATTAACACACATAGCGTCTCTACCACCGACCCATCTGTTAATGACTGCGCCCGGTCGCATATGACAGGTTTATGCACTTGTTTTGACATTACTGCATGGTCGACTTTCAGTGTCAGTAATAATGCATTAGGTCGTAGCCATTGAGACAATGAATATGAACTATTATATATGCATTTGTAACAATTTAAATTGATTTTAGATAGATTTTATCGGATAGGTTTTTAATTAACTTTTTCTTGATTCATTATTCCATATATCTGGTACAATATAATATAATCGATAAGATGCGTTGATAGTTTTTGTTGTGGCAACTGATCATTTCATTATCTTTAATGTCAATAACTTTTAAAAAGGATGTTTTTTATTCATCATATTAATATCTTGTAATCATTTTCTTAAAAATAAAATTGGTTCTTCATTGTTTAAACGTTATGTTTTAAATGTCTGTTATTATCAAAAACACAAAAGGTATTAATAAAAATGTTCTCTCAACAGCTGGAATAGATGGACTTAATGGAATAATTGGACCGTGAACGTCAAAGGACTGGCCCCAGGAGTGAGAAGGCAGAAGGATCACGTGATGTCTGACGTGCTTGCACATGCATCGAATGTCAAGGACGACGTGTTGACGGCTGAGCTGCTCTTACAGCTAATATAACTGTTTGGAATGAATCACCACAGTTTAAGGCAATAAAGTGCATCCTCAATATGAACAATGCATTTCGTACAAATTTGTATTTTATAAGTTTGTATTTTTTACACCCCTCCTTTTGAGGTTAAGATTTGCAAATAAAACATTTCAAATGAAAGCATACCCTTTCACCGTTCTTTTTCATTTTGACCTCACCAGGCCTGCAACTAGTGCAAGGGAAGATGAGCTTCTGAGTGGGTCGGCGCCGTCTGTAAACTGTTAATATTTCGACTTCTTCTTCAGAACCGCAGCACTCCCTAAGTTAAAAGTTTGTGGAGAAGTACCATGCACCAAGGGAATCGAAGTTTGTACATTTGGTCATTTTTGAGAATAAACATCGCTATTGGATGAAGACTAAGATTTTAAATACTCCAAACAATAACGTCTTGACAGGGACGTAATTTATAGTGTAAACCACTTTCAAACGAGCCCAATGTCATGTCTGTTGCACATTAATAACGAAGATAGCATCATTCTATTTATAATTTGCTGACAGGTCTTCCAGAATAAGCCAAGCAACTTATATTAGCTATTACCTTTGACTCATGTTTTGACTATTGACCATTGGCTCTGTAGCTCTTTGGGATATGCATGCTTTATTATCTGAGGTCGAAGATTTAAATATTTTGTCTAAATACATGAAATGTCTTTAAAAATAGCTAAACTATATGTTTAGTTCCACCCCAAAAGTTTTATAAACGAATCGCTGTCGCCAACGTCCCATAACGACCCACATGTGCTCACCTCACATTGAAACAATTCTTCACGTGCGTATGAGGCCCAGTTTATATTTCCCTTATCATCAATTTCGTTAGACGTTCGCTCTTTTTTCTTGATATTCTGTCTGATCAATCTTACTGAGAATTAATAAAGGGAGGCGTACACATTCAACCATCCTCGATAATCCAGCGCTATTGTTCCAATAAATCTACACACAAGTAGATTTATCGGAACAATAGCGCTGGATTATCGAGGATGACATTCAACAAGAACAGTATAATAATAGAACAGTATAATAAAATGCATTTTGTATACCGACTCGTCGCAGTCCGTGAATAAAAAAAGAAGAATGTCCATAAAACGTTGTACTTTATTACCAGATCCACTTGTAGAATGCCACACACTGCACTCTGTTAATGTATGTTAAGAACTGGACCAACTCTTGGATATACATATTTAATTGTCCACAAACTTTATTATATGATATGAAGAGGTTATAAACATGTTTCGACCCTGTCATATTTCATAACACAGGCGCCAGCATGTCACTAAAAATAGTTTGTGTTAGCTTTAGCTTTAGAGAGTAACTTAATATACCGTACTTCATATCTGTCAATATTCTGTCAACTACTGACCAAGAACACGTTAACATTGATCATGAAACACTACATTACGTAAATTTGTGGATGAATGCTCTCTAGATTTTGGTCTGGGATTGCTGGATTCCAAATCTAGGACACAGTAGTAAGTGACAATTTCGAATAACAACCGCTCAGATATATTTCTAAAACGAGTTTGACTTTTGCAAATGCATGCATAAATTACTTTTACGATAAACTGGAATCAAACCCATGATGACAATGGAAGCACAAATGCCCGCTGGGTTATTTTTGGCATCACTTAACCAGATAGTAAAGTAGAATTAGTATCCTTATAGTGGAGGGTTACATTGCACCCAGGGGATCAAATTGAGTACATTTGGTCCTGAACCCCTATATATGTACGTGGCAGGCATTTACCCTAGAAGATTTAAACGACTTCATCTCTTCAGTTGACATGGGAAGCTGACATTTTCAAAATAGCCTCTTTGTTATATTGAGACTAAAGTTTGTTCATACGGTTTTTATCCTCCTTCAGTTATAGCAATAAGCGGCAGGGTGTCTACCCTAAAATCGTTGAACGATTTCTCCCCAAGAACCAGTATATGTCAGAGAGCTCACATTTTGGGAATATGATCTTTGTTGGATAGAGACTAACATTTGTATATTTAATTTTATCTTACTCCCAATAATATATAAGGGCGTAATAGGGGTACAATTTAAAGTGGCCTGAAGTAGACTATCCAGTTTTTATCAATTATATTCTTCATGAGTGATCTGAGGCGGATATTCTGAGGTAAGTATATATAATACGTACACATCAACTCACGTTACATAGCGTGCCTAATCACATTGGTTATGTTTGTTAAGATCAATACAGGTATCACGCGTCTCTTAGTCACCTGGCTTACCTGCTTCCTGTTAATCACATGTATACCTGGATCGATAACACGTGTTGACGTTATTCCGACAGTGGAGATTTTCCTAAATTGGTGATGGTGGCGAGTAACGATTTGATTAACAGACGTTGCTGATTGTGTGTATGATTAAGAATCTGACTGCTTTACACAGGTCAATTTTAATAATGAGGCATACGTCGGATTTATGGATATGCATTATATATATATAATTGACACGCAGGTGTAAACATATGATACGAGGGGCGTTCAATAAGTGTTGCAACTTCAATATAAAACCAACTCGCGTAGTCAATTTTTTACTTTTATTTTTCAATATAGTTACCCTTCACCTCAATACACTTATTCCATTTCTCTTTAAGACTTTTGATGCCGCTTTTGTAGAAGTCTTCCGTTTGCCCCCCTAACCACGCCTCTGTGGCAGCTTTGACGTCTTCGTCATCCCGGAAGTGCCTTCCACGTAGGGCGGATTTCAGGTTTCTGAACAGGAAGTAGTCACTGGGGGCTAGGTCTGGGCTGTAGGGTGGGTGGTTAAGCTGTTCGAATCCACAATCACGTATAGCGGCCTGTGCAACTCTTGACTTATGGACTGGAGCGTTGTCATGCAAAATCAGAACACCATGTGTCAACATTCCACGGCGTTTCTGTCGAATTGTCTTTCGCAATTCTTGCATTAGGTTGGCATAATATTGACCATTCATTGTAGTTTTGGTTGGCAAGTAATCAATTAATAATATGCCTTTTGCATCCCAAAAGATTGTCGCCATAACCTTGCCAGCTGATGGTTGAGTGCGAAACTTCAGGGGAGGCGGTGAACTCGGGTGCTTCCATTGCTTGGATTCCAGTTTAGTTTCCGGGTCCCAGTGGTGGATCCAGGTTTCGTCACCTGTCACCAGACGAGACAAAAACCTGGCTTCATCCGCATTAAACCGATCCAGGAGCTCCATGCAACTTTCGGTTCTTTTCTGGCGATCTTGTGCTGTGAGGTTTCTGGGTACCCATCTTGCAGATACCTTGGACATACCAAGATGGTCATGAATTATTTTTTCAACACTTCCAACTGATATCTGGAATTCCAAAGACAGCTCAGAAACTTTAACATGGCGGTCAGCTAAAATTCGTCTTTCGATAGCGGCAATAACTTCCGGTCGGGTGACTTCAGATGGCCTGCCTGACCGTGGGTCATCGTCTAAGGACTCCCTTCCCCGCTTGAACTGAAGAGACCAGCGACAAACTGTTGAAAAGTTAGGAGCATCCTTACCCATCACATTACACATACGATTATGTATTTCTGTAGCTTTGCATCCCTCTTTAGTAAGGAACTTGATCACAGCGCGTTGTTCATGTTTGAGAGAATCCATGATTATGGAGACCCCTAGGTCAGCGCAGCTATTATATCTAAATAATTGTTATGTCTAGAAATTGTTTTGACATGTGTCAATGTTATGTTTTGACTATAGTAACACCTGCTATAAGCTGACACTGTTTATGTAAACACCAATGCCCCGCTTGCAACACTTATTGAACGCCCCTCGTACTTTGATTGAAGACGAGATGTGATATAAATTGGTAAACCGGTTTCGCGTGAGAAACAAATTTACCAAAGATAGACTTTTCAATAAGTAAAGAAACAGAAACACTCCTATTGATTAAAAGATGTATAATCGATTTCAAAATTCGTTATTGGTCACCTGTATATAATCACAAATTTGTTTTGATAAGTTGATAACTATGCGGGTTACTGAAATATATTACACAGGAATGTTCCCATGGTGCTATAGAGCAAAGACGTTATTTTTTAACATATCATAGAAACAGAACCACCATCTCATGAGATGCGAGATCATTTTAATTTTTTTCAAATATGGACACATGTTCAAACACACGTTTTTACATGTACAAACTTACCATCGTAAACGTTGTTTCAGAGATATTTTAAGTCAGTGCCTTATATGGCCTCTTTTGGATTTTAAACAAAGTTGCAGTATCTGTAGATGGAGAGTCATCTGATAAATGAAAACATATGTCAACTCTGCTAAACACACTGAGAAAAGAGTAAAGTTGCTCGAGAGTTGTTCATTCTGTTTAGGATTAATCTTTATTAATCCTCGTTCAACAACAAAATGGATGGTATGATAACATTGATAGTTTACAGTATAGAAGCGTAGCCACGTGTGTTATCATACTGTCTGTTCAATGTCGTCAAACAATGTCGTGGCTATATTGATATAGTTGTCAGCTTTAAGTACAATTCTTCCTCTGGGCCAATGTTCGTAAACACGACAGATTCAAGGTTCCGACTAAAGAAGATCCCAAAGGTTCGTTGATTCAGGGTCGGATGACTTTAAATTGGTTTTATCTGACGTCAGTTGTAGGAAGATAGTCTGTCATCCAGACCCAAGAGCAAAATATTCAAATCGCGACCAGCCCAGTCTAGAAAATTATAGCAAGTCTAGATTACACAGCTCTATAAATTAATCTTATAAATTAAGGCATCTTTAGGGCCCCTTTTGTGTAAATATTTGAATTGTTTGTAAAATGGTGTTGGTAAGAAAACAAATATTTCTGAGATTAAATGTTGGTCAAGTGGGAAGACCGCGTTGAATATCGCCAGAGGAAGACACAGTTCTATGCTACCAACACCAATCAATTCCAATATTTTGTGATAGCATGTAATGTTTTAGCAGCGATGAAATTTGACAATAGATCAACGTGACAGTATCGGAAAAGGGTATTTGTATGTGTATGGGTCAACGTTCCGTGCCATCACTATTGGTACCCGATGTGTACCATGTACCCGATGTGTACCATGTACCCGATCATGGTACCCGATACGTACCATGTACCCGATCATGGTACCCGATGTGTACCATGTATCCGATGTGTACCATGTACCCGATGTGTACCATGTATCCGATGTGTACCATGTATCCGATGTGTACCATGTACCCGATATGTACCATGTACCCGATATGTACCATGTACCAATGACTTGAAATTGTGATGCTGATTACATACCATTCTGAAAACGTCCATGCCATTGAATGACGTTGTGACCCTATTGTTGGACCTCATTGGCAGTCTCCGCTGGTGGTCTGATGCAGTACCTGTCTCTAATGATGTTCTTATATAACATCGACATGGATGATGGCATTCCCTGCCGTCTAACCAGCATTCACGTTCTTCCATGGTTGGGACTATTTTCTCTTAGAACGTTTGGCTTTCCGCCCGTATCAAGACATGTTTGATTGAATGCATGTATCGGGGGTGAATTTTAATGTGAAGGTTATCCAATCTAGTTAAAACTAGCTTTAAAGTTATACCTCCCCAAAGTCGAGACGTATAACATCACATCTACATGTAATTTTAATTAGATTGAATGTTTTCAAGATGTTCATGAATGTCGTTTGAAACCGTGTACCATTGTAACGTAAGTAAGTTACGTTTTGTTTTTAAAATTTGGCATCAAATATCCCTTTTCAATTTTGTATTTGTGCAAAAATGTATTGTAATACATTGTAACATCATCCCAATATCAGATCACATCGATCTGACCCACATCTGGAATTGCATTTCTTTTGTGCTTCAGTATATATAAGAGAGAGAGGTGATAAATAGCGAGGTATTAGCTTTCTAGTTAGAAATAATAATGTAACAACATTCCAGTAGATATTTCCCAAACTCTTGCTTTGACATGTGCTATTGGCAATTACATATGCATGCCATTGAATGAAAAATATACTAACAAGTTGAAGGACATTATGAATTAAAAACACAGGACAAGAAAGACGAAATCTGGTCGTAAGTTTGGTCTTAGTAAAGAAGTTAAGCCATAAGTGTTGCCCTCACATGTTAAAATACCATGTCACGTGCATCATTTAATTTGAAGCATTAATTATAAAACCCTAGGTTAAGTTTACCTTCACTTTGGTTCTTGAATTAGCCTTGACTTTCTCTGTGTTCCGTGGCACAAGATATTATTAGTGAGAACTTTATATCCATTTAAAGAAGACCAGATAGAGATATATCCTTGGTGCTTGGTAATGTGTAGTTGAGGTTGTTAGAGTAGTTCTCTCTATTTCTCAAGTACGCATTTAAATGTTGGTTATCTTCTAAAGGAAACACACAATTTAAGTTGTAAGATAAGGAAATTGTTAATCAATCGATACACCTCGTGCAAATTTATAAATGACGCTATCGCGTCATGTCAGGGATCGTTTGAGATTTTATGTAAGCTTCTGTATGGTGGTGTAGAACCGCTTTTTGTACGTCATGAGCGCAGTTTATATCGAGTCCGAGCATTGAAAGACGTGTGAGGGAACACGAAACAGCTGCTATATACATTCAAGCTCATTAGTAAAGTCGGGTATCTATGTTTATTATACTGTCATAGGAGTTTAGAAACGATTGTGGATTTTTCTATTACCCGAGCGAAAGCAAGTGTTTTACATACATCTGTTCAAGTTTCATAAATATCATATGACACAGTTTTGGATGTTCCGATTTCTTTAATATTCATTCTATTCCATTAGACTTGACCGTCTACAATAGCATCATGAACAACTGTTTATGACATCACAGACAAGAAAATAGGGAAACTGAAGCAAGTAATCCCTAACAATGGAGAACTTAATCTATTATACGGATCAGGCTATGGATAAGTCAATGTAAAGTTTGTGTAAACGGAGTATCATGTTCAGACTAGTCTCCAAAATGTTGTTAACTCAATTCGTCTACTTAAAGATATATTATTTTTTCCATTTTCTTATTTGAACTGAGGAGCAGTAATATTGTAGACAAGAATAGTTCACTTATACAAGAGGAAAGGCTGCAACGTGATCCATGCTTTACCAGAAAACAACCTGGAAGAAATGCTGCAACATCATCTATGCTTTACTGTAAAACCAGCCAGAAGAAAGGTTGCAACATCATCTATGTACTGCTGTAAAACAAGCCAAAAGAAAGGTTGCAACATCATCTATGTATTGCTGTAAAACAAGCCAGAAGAAAGGTTGCAACATCATCTATGTATTGCTGTAAAATCAGCCAGAAGAAAGGTTGCAACATCATCTATGTATTGCTGTAAAACAAACCAGAAGAAAGGTTGCAACATCATCTATGCTTTACTGTAAAACCAGCCAGAAGAAAGGTTGCAACATCATCTTTGTATTGCAATAAAACCAGCCAGAAGAAAGGTTGCAACATCATCTATGCTTTACTGTAAAACCAGCCAGAAGAAAGGTTGCAACATCATCTATGTATTGCTGTAAAACCAGCCAGAAGAAAGGTTGCAACATCATCTATGTATTGCTGTAAAACCAGCCAGAAGAAAGGTTGCAACATCATCTATGTATTGCTGTAAAATCAGCCAGAAGAAAGGTTGCAACATCATCTATGTATTGCTGTAAAACAAGCCAGAAGAAAGGTTGCAACATCATCTATGTATTGCTGTAAAATCAGCCAGAAGAAAGGTTGCAACATCATCTATGTATTGCTGTAAAACAAACCAGAAGAAAGGTTGCAACATCATCTATGCTTTACTGTAAAACCAGCCAGAAGAAAGGTTGCAACATCATCTTTGTATTGCAATAAAACCAGCCAGAAGAAAGGTTGCAACATCATCTATGCTTTACTGTAAAACCAGCCAGAAGAAAGGTTGCAACATCATCTATGTATTGCTGTAAAACCAGCCAGAAGAAAGCTTGCAACATCATCTATGTATTGCTGTAAAACCAGCCAGAAGAAAGGTTGCAACATCATCTATGTATTGCAATAAAACCAGCCAGAAGAAAGGTTGCAACATCATCTATGCTTTACTGTAAAACCAGCCGGAAGAAAGGTTGCAACATCATCTATGTATTGCAATAAAACCAGCCAGAAGAAAGGTTGCAACACCATCTATGTATTGCTGTAAAATAAGCCAGGAGAAAGGTTGCAACATCATCTATGTATTGCTGTAAAACCAGCCAGAAGAAAGGTTGCAACATCATATATGTATTGCTATAAAACAAGCCAGAAGAAAGGTTGCAACATCATCTATGTATTGTCGTAAAACCAGCCGGAAGAAAGGTTGCAACATCATCTATGTATTGCAATAAAACCAGCCAGAAGAAAGGTTGCGACATCATCTATGCTTTACTGTAAAACAAGCCAGAAGAAAGATTGCAACATCATCTATGTATTGCAATAAAACCAGCCAGAAGAAAGGTTGCAACATCATCTATGCTTTACTGTAAAACAAGCCAGAAGAAAGGTTGCAACATCATCTATGTATTGCTGTAAAACCAGCCAGAAGAAAGGTTGCAACATCATCTATGTATTGCTGTAAAACCAGCTAGAAGAAAGGTTGCAACATCATCTATGTATTGCTGTAAAACAAGCCAGAAGAAAGGTTGCAACATCATCTATGTATTGCTGTAAAACAAGCCAGAAGAAAGGTTGCAACATCATCTATGTATTGCTGTAAAAACCAGCCGAAAGAAAGGTTGCAACATCATCTATGTATTGCTGTAAAACCAGCCAGAAGAAAGGTTGCAACATCATCTATGTATTTCTGTAAAACCAGTCAGAAGAAAGGTTGCAACATCATCTATGTATTGCTGTAAAACCAGCCAGAAGAAAGGTTGCAACATCATCTATGTATTGCTGTAAAACCAGCCAGAAGAAAGGTTGCAACATCATCTATGTATTGCAATAAAACCAGCCAGAAGAAAGGTTGCAACATCATCTATGTATTGCTGTAAAACCAGCCAGAAGAAAGGTTGCAACATCATCTATGTATTGCAATAAAACCAGCCAGAAGAAAGGTTGCAACATCATCTATGCTTTACTGTAAAACAAGCCAGAAGAAAGGTTGCAACATCATCTATGTATTGCTGTAAAACCAGCCAGAAGAAAGGTTGCAACATCATCTATGTATTGCTGTAAAACCAGCTAGAAGAAAGGTTGCAACATCATCTATGTATTGCTGTAAAACAAGCCAGAAGAAAGGTTGCAACATCATCTATGTATTGCTGTAAAACAAGCCAGAAGAAAGGTTGCAACATCATCTATGTATTGCTGTAAAAACCAGCCGAAAGAAAGGTTGCAACATCATCTATGTAGTGCTGTAAAACCAGCCAGAAGAAAGGTTGCAACATCATCTATGTATTGCTGTAAAACCAGCCAGAAGAAAGGTTGCAACATCATCTATGTATTGCTGTAAAACCAGCCAGAAGAAAGAATGCAACATCATCTATGTATTGCTGTAAAACCAGCCAGAAGAAAGGTTGCAACATCATCTATGTATTGCCATAAAACCAGCCGGAAGAAAGGTTGCAACATCATCTATGTATTGCTGTAAAACCAGCCAGAAGAAAGGTTGCAACATCATCGATGTATTGCTGTAAAAACCAGCCGGGAGAAAGGTTTCAACATCATCTATGTATTGCTGTAAAACCAGCCGGAAGAAAGGTTGCAACATCATCTATGTATTGCAATAAAACCAGCCAGAAGAAAGGTTGCAACATCATCTATGTATTGCTGTAAAACAAGCCAGAAGAAAGGTTGCAACATCATATATGTATTGCTGTAAAAACCAGCCGGAAGAAAGGTTGCAACATCATCTATGTATTGCTGTAAAACCAGCCAGAAGAAAGGTTGCAACATCATCTATGTATTGCTTTAAAACCAGCCAGAAGAAAGGTTGCAACATCATCTATGTATTGCTGTATAACAAGCCAGAAGAAAGGTTGCAACATCATCTATGTATTGCTGTAAAGCCAGTCAGAAGAAAGGTTGCAACATCATCTATGTATTGCTGTAAAACAAGCCAGAAGAAAGGTTGCAACATCATATATGTATTGCTGTAAAAACCAGCCGGAAGAAAGGTTGCAACATCATCTATGTATTGCTGTAAAACCAGCCAGAAGAAAGGTTGCAACATCATCTATGTATTGCTTTAAAACCAGCCAGAAGAAAGGTTGCAACATCATCTATGTATTGCTGTAAAACAAGCCAGTAGAAATGTTGCAACATCATCTACGTATTGCTGTAAAAACAAGCCAGAAGAAAGGTTGCAACATCATCTATGTATTGCTGTAAAACCAGCCAGAAGAAAGGTTGCAACATCATCTATGTATTGCTGTAAAACCAGCCAGAAGAAAGGTTGCAACATCATCTATGTATTGCCATAAAACCAGCCGGAAGAAAGGTTGCAACATCATCTATGTATTGCCATAAAACCAGCCGGAAGAAAGGTTGCAACATCATCTATGTATTGCTGTAAAACAAGCCAGAAGAAAGGTTGCAACATCATCTATGTATTGCTGTAAAAACAGCCAGAAGAAAGGTTGCAACATCATCTTTTTATTGCCATAAAACCAGCCGGAAGAAAGGTTGCAACATCATCTATGTATTGCTGTAAAACCAGCCGGAAGAAAGGTTGCAACATCATCTTTGTATTGCCATAAAACCAGCCGGAAGAAAGGTTGCAACATCATCTATGTATTGCTGTAAAACCAGCCAGAAGAAAGGTTGCAACATCATCTATGTATTGCTGTAAAAACCAGCCAGAAGAAAGGTTGCAACATCATCTATGTATTGCTGTAAAACCAGCGGGTAAAAAGACTGCAACACCATCCATGTATTGCTGTAAAAAAAAGCCGAAAGAAAGAATGCAACATCATCTATGTATTGCTGTAAAACCAGCCAGAAGAAAGGTTGCAACATTTTTTTTTTTTTTTTAACCTGGTTTAAACATATTTATTTCCTAAAGAAAAGGAACCGGATTGGTAAACAAGCTTGAAAAGCTTATGTTGATACCGCTCCGGGATACAGCAATTTAAGAAGAACACGTCATGATGAATGTACAAAATGTAAAGAATTATCAAAACAATCGTTGTCAGAAAATATGTATGTACAAAATGGAAAGGATTGACAAAACAGTCATTGTCAGAAAATATGCGTCATTGCAATGTTTTTAATAAAATCTGCCAGTTTAACTTATAAAAGAGTGAACTGAAATTAAAAGTTCTTTGTAAACAGTTTTGGTTGCATTTTCATTACCGAAGAGGACTGATTTGAGGTTAAAACCATTGTTATAAAAGTACATATTTTGTCTTATATCGCTATAGGACATACAAAAAAGTAATGAATAGAGTCTTCATAAGTATGGCCACAAGCGCAGGATGATGTTGGAGATATAAAACGTTTGTATGTATGTGCATTAAGATCACTACATTCAAGTCTAATACGAGAATGAATTATTTGACAAAATCTGCTACCACTGTTTAAATCAAAATGACAGTAGGTATTATTCTTATTTTGAATGGCAATTTTGAAATTTGATAGGGACTGTTTTTCCCTCTGTTCAATAGGTAATGAATTCCATAATTTGACAGTATCTGGAAGAAAAGACCTTGCATAATTTGCAGTTTTAGAGTGTATGGTCTGAATATTCGAAGCATTGCGTAGATTATAATTAGATGCCTCTGCTAATGTCGGAGGTACAAGGTTACTTAAATAACTCGGGGCAATGTTATTGACCATTTTATAGAACATAGTCATTTTCTGTACATATCTTCTTTGACAAAGTGGATGACAGTTGGTTTCTTCATAAATCTTATGATGGCTGGTACCGCGAACAGCACCACAAACGGTTCTTAGAGCATCAAGATTGAGTTTTTCGAGTATATCTGCTTGCTGTTTTGTACAGTTGTCCCATATATGACTACAGTAATCAAAAATTGGTAATATGAACTGTTTATACATTGTTTCTAAGGTTTTTCGGTTAAGACGGTATTTGAGCCTTCTGAGACAATTTACCATGGGCCCAACTTTTTTAGCAATGCTGTTTATATATTCATTCCAGGAACAATCGTGCTGTAGTATAAGGCCTAAATGTTTATGGCTTTGAACGGATGTAATGACATCATTATTCATGGTGAGATTCGGCATTGGAATTGGTTGTGATTTTCGGGTAAAGCGTATTGACTCTTCTTATTTGGATTAAACGGTACTTGCCATTTTTCCGCCCATTCAGCTATTCGTTGTAGATCCTCGTTCATATTAACTGCAGTTTCCTCGGGATCACCAATTATCGCATATAAAGAAGTATCATCCGCAAAAAGTCGTATATTACTACCTATTCCTTCAACTATGTCATTTATATATACAATGAATAAGAGGGGTCCTAAGACTGAGCCTTGGGGAACACCAGCAGAAAGAGTGCTCTTGTTTGATCTAAAACCATTAATTACAACGCTTTGTCTTCTATTCTCAAGATAACTCTCAAACCACTTTAAAAGATCACCTTTTATGCCATATGCTTTAAGTTTATATATAATACCCTTGTGCCAAACCCTATCGAAGGCTTTACTAACATCGCAAAATACTGCTCTGATTTATTTACCTTTATCTACTGCGCCGGCAATGAAATCATAAAGATACGTTAGTTGATTAACAGTTGAATCTCCTGGTGTAAATCCGGATTGTAGATTTGAAAGTATGCCATTATCCCTAAAATGATTGAAGACATGTTTAAAAACGCATTTTTAAAAAACTTTTGCCAAGCAGCTGGTCAGTGCAACCGGTCTATAGTTGGAACAGTCATTGGTATTACCCTTTTTATGAATAGGGACAACAGAAGCTTCTTTCCAAACTTTTGGGAAAATCTTTTCATGAAGTGATTGATTAAACACATCGGTTAGGGGTGAAGCCAGTAATCGGGCATTCATTGTTGCAACATCATCTATGTATTGCCATAAAACCAGCCAGAAGAAAGAATGCAACATTATCTATGTATTGCTGTAAAATCAGCCAGAAGAAAGTTGCAACATCATCTATGTATTGCTGTAAAACCAGCCGGACGAAAGGCTGCAATATCATCTATGTATTGCCATAGAACCAGCCGGAAGAAAGGTTGCAACATCATCTATTTATTGCTGTAAAACCAGCGGGTAAAAAAACTGCAACACCATCCATGTATTGCTGTAAAAAAAGCCGAAAGAAAGAATGCAAAATCATCTATGTATTGCTGTAAAACCAGCCAGAAGAAAGGTTGCAACATCATCTATGCTTTACTGTAAAACCAGCCAGAAGAAAGGTTGCAACATCATCTTTGTATTGCTGTAAAACCAGCCAGAAGAAAGGTTGCAACATCATCTATGTATTGCTGTAAAACCAGCCAGAAGAAAGAATGCAACATCATCTATGTATTGCTGTAAAACCAGCCGGAAGAAAGGCTGCAACATCATCTATGTATTGCTGTAAAACCAGCCGGAAGAAAGGCTGCAACATAGTCTATGTATTGCAATAAAACCAGCCAGAAGAAAGGTTGCAACATCATCTATGCTTTACTGTAAAACCAGCCAGAAGAAAGGTTGCAACATCATCTATGTATTGCCATAAAACCAGCCGGAAGAAAGGTTGCAACATCATCTATGTATTGCTGTAAAACCAGCCAGAAGAAAGGTTGCAACATCATCTATGTATTGCTGTAAAACCAGCCAGAAGAAAGAATGCAACATCATCTATGTATTGCTGTAAAACCAGCCGGAAGAAAGGTTGCAACATCATCTATGTATTGCTGTAAAACCAGCCGGACGAAAGGCTGCAACATAGTCTATGTATTGCTGTAAAGCAAACAGGCATTGGCTCAATCTTGCGTGATAGATATAAACATAACACTGAAACTACAAGTATGGAATGTAATGAGTTTATTTGTGAAACACTAACTGATGGAAACGCTCCACTGGTTTAAAATCACAAAATAACAGTGTAGGCACACCAAGGTATTGCTGGGGTGGAGGGAATGTATAGTTAGCTAAATCACTCAATAATATCATGAAATTGTATCACTTTTGTTCTAAAATTGCAGGGTAATATAACAAAATATTTAAAATGTAAGTTTTAACCCTTGATGACCATGTTATAATTGAAAAATGAATTTATAGCAGAACATTAGACTGCATTTATATCATAACAATCATCATTAGGGATAGAATTCAAATATAACATTCATTATTATTATACATACATCACATGATATATTTTGTATCAACAAAAATACCCCTGTCATACTGTTAATCTAAAGCTCAATAGAAAATCAATAGAAACCCTATCTGGTTATTTGATTACTTGAATTTATTTAAATTAACTGAAATTTGAATACCTAAACCTACCAAATCAATAAAGTGGTAACTTGAAGTATACGATTTCTCTTTACGTAATGCATGTATTAATTTTAAGATAAGACACATGACATTTATGAATTTCTGGATCACAAAAAGGCATTAAGAATCACACCAGCAAACAGCATTAATGTTCCTCACAGCAGATAAAGAGTCAATTGTTTTTTATATTCAATAATTTCAAAAGATGTTTTATCATTATTTCAAAATTCATACATTTATATCAGAAACTACAACTAATACAAATCTATCCAATCAAGATGTTGTATAAAGAGTATTTGTTCATTTTCCACTTATTTCACCATTCATAAGTCAACCTCTATACAAAATGATGTAATGTACTGATACATGTCAAATGTTATGAGGTCTTGTACAAATCAAAAAACATCAAACAGTAATGAAACAAATCTTGTTGATTTCATAGTGACACAGCTTGCATTTTGAAATATAGCCAAATTTACAACTAAAAACTTTCTTGTTCACAATGCTCTTTACACGTTTGAAGATTAACATGATTTTCATGTTTACATTCATAAAAATATATAAAAAAGCAAGTTTTAAAATATAATAAAATCATAACATCTAAAAGCAGTCAAATGAATTTCTACTTGAATCAAATCCAATAGCAAAAGCGACTAAAACAGGATTAATGAATTCACAGAAATGAACAATTTTGAGAGAGGTTGACATTAGTCTTTGGTCAGTTCTGATGCTCTGTATTAAATATATTTTGATATTGATGGTATGAAGAATTGAATTCACTTTAATGAAAGTTTTGAGTCTGATGAGAATTAAGCAGCACCAATGCTATATACAGAACACGTGTGTTCCGGTGTTCAAGAGGAACAGATCTAACCATCCAGCTATACATCCTGAGTATATATGGCAGTATAGGACACTACAAACATGTGATGGAACATACATTCATCGGATGATGACTTCACATTTCATGTACATTATAGAAGTCAATTAATCTAGATGAAACTCAGTCATAATGCTACATTACATCACATCTAGAGCTGAACTTCACAAACTTCATAAGGAATATGTACTTATATAATATAAGTTGAAATTCTTTGCAAAGATCTCTTTGTGTATCCATTGGTCTATATTTCTAGGTAATCTAGGAAATAAGCACCCCACCCCTTATACAAATTAAAGCCTGTAGAGTGAAATTCAAACTCAATAGCTGTTAACTTTAAGTCATGATCACCTCAGAGTGCCTGTTGTTTGTCAGAAAGCCAGTTTTATAATGGAGAAACAATTGACATTAAAGCAAACATGATAGTGTATAAAATAAGCTTGAATACCCTATCTTAGCCCTAATATAAATCTAAGCCAATGAGAAAAGATTGATTGGAACTGTTCTGTTGAAGGGCACCAAATATCAACAAAATACAATATAGCAAATAGCTTCAGAAATTTCTTAAGGTCAAACCCTTACGGAAAAAAGAGATGTTTACTAAAAGACAACATACAAGGAGGCACTGAAATATCAGGGTTCACACGTTACAATATTTAAAATGTATCAAAACTCTAAAGTAAATTTCTGAACTTACTCAGGTTTATCTATATAGTATTCTCTAACAAGAAAGAAAACAGGAGACACTGGAAGGTAAGTATATATTAAAGGGGCAGTAGCCTGTTTTTTTGCAAATTTTATTTTTTCAAATTTCACATTTATAATGATAGTTTATGTCATTTATGTTTACTTTAGAGGGTAAAACATCTTATTACACAAACCAATTATCTATAGTGGCAATAATGATGTTGCGTATAAAGCAAAAATTGCATGGCGGCCATTTTATTGTGAACACATTTTAATATTTCGAATGACAAAAACGATTCCCATGGTTTTACAGAACCATGTACACTCTTTTTCAACTTGATTTTCCGAAGAGAGAAGGGTGTTTTACTATTGGTAACATTATTTTTCAAATACATTTCTTCGCCTTATTTCAGCGAAAAACTTGCTACTGCCCCTTTAAACACTAAGTATCTAAAATGCTTGTATGCAGGATGTGGTTACACGAAGGTACACTTGAGTAGATTCAAGCACTATTGACTATGTATTTACAGCTTGTGTACACTAACAAGTGAAGCCAATTGCACAAGAGATTGGAATAAATAAGTAAAACAATCAGAATCAAATATACACAATGAAATGGGAGAGAATGGAAGGCATGAGGACATTGCAGACTTGTTAATTTAAATTTATAAAAATAAACAGTCAATTCCTTAACATTACATGCAAAAGTATAATTAAATGAACATCTGCATTAAAGGTTGGATTGCCTAAACTCACAAATAAACATTGATTGATTGAACATTCTTGACAAGAAAGTTACAATATATGGTTGAAGTAATGGTTTAAAGCATTTTGGAATGTTTTCTTATTCGACTGTAATGGACATTAAAGGGATATTGAAGTTCTGTTCTATTACATCAACAAGACTAACGGACAGAAACAAGACAATGATAACTAATGACAAACATTATTAAGCAGCAGGTATACACTTATTATGCATCAGTATACATCTTTTAAATCAGTGAATGATTTATGTATATGTGAAAGTCTTTTTTGCTATAACTAATGAAACAAGAATATTCAGTTTCATCAGTATTGATTATTCGTCATTATACTGCATACAAATTCATTTGATTATTTGGAGAATAATATTTTATGCCAATTTAGTCTAACTTTATTTTTATCATTATCGATGTTGTATGTTATGTAGTCAAAACAGATTTCATGAAATCATTGAACATTTGGTCTTCAAACACATTTTTGTCTAAAACTATATTAATGACAACAACATTGTATATACAAAGACAATATGGCACAAATATTACAATTGAGATCAGACATATTTACTTGTGTTCTAAAATGTACAGAGACCAGAAACTGAACATAACAAATAGAGTGTGTAAGAAAAACAAATTGAAGCACTGCCAGAGCCAGGTATATCATAGTGACCTTCATCAAAATCTGAGATGAGTGTTTGTACAAGTACCATTCAAAGAGTTCTAAGCCACAACACAAGTATGTAAGTAGTAACCAATATGTTTCGATGTCATTGGATAGTACACTTAGGCCTAAAAAAAAAATGTTTCTGGTCTTTACAGGCTGACAAAAATAATGCGATGACGCATTTTTAAAAAAAAAATTTACGACATTTTTTTTTGGGGAATGAAGAGTTAAACAAACAAAATTTACACAATTATTTATATAAATTAAGCACGAACCCTCTTAAATATGTGTTACTATTCCAAATAGTAAAAAATCTCACCCCTACACTCCATCTCAACAGAAACGAGTGACATTTTCTATGTCCAATGTTTTCTGAGGCTAAACAATTACAGTTATCTGCCCCTTACTTTTGTAAACCTAGAAAAAAAAAGACCGAGGCGTGGGTTTGAAACGGATGCGGGCAGAAACCAGAAACAATTTTTTTTTATGGGCCTTATATAACTCTTTCATGAATAAACTGAAGGATACTATCATCAATCGTGAATTACATATTGCAAGTTATGAATGTCAACATTTTCACTGATTTTTACAGATCAAGCTATCAGCAAGATGGTTACCAAGAAATTTGTCAACTGAATAGATTTGAAAATGACTGACAATTCCAGGATACTTCCAACTTCCCAATGCAAGGCAGAACTCTTGCCAGTCTCCATTACTGGCTGATTTAGGCCTTGCAGTATTTCCGTTAAAAATCTGTGCTTAGAAATCCAGGCCCGCTATGCATTTCTGATGCAGCGATTCACTATCTTGACACAACAAAGCGAGGGAAATACCGCAAGGCTTAAATCAGCCAGTAATTCAGACTGGCAAGACTTATGCCTTGCGTTTGGAAGTTGGGATACTTCTGACTCGAGGAAAATTCAGCAGATTTTTTCCACAGATATTCACATATCTAACATCATGTCATCTAGGTGGGACTTAGAACTTTTTGAATTGTCCTCATACAAAGTGGGAAAGTGCTTGAGTATTTATGGGATGTCACATTACAGATCTCTTTCCTTGTATAGTGATTGTAAAAGTTTGTTCAAATTGGTTGGTTCATGTACACAAATGAGCTAAACAATTGCTATGGTTGTAAGGAGGTAAGTAGCACTGACTCTTACATAGGGTACAATACATAGGGTACAATCTGATACATAATAACATAATCAGAAATGAGGGTTTCATCGATTTTCAATAAATGAATAATCATGATAACCATAATAGCTTAACACAAGATCATGATTACAATTGCGTATTTTCAGTGAGTTTTGAACTTATAGTTATGATTATGCTCTTAAATATCAATAAACAGACGTTTTGTGTTACATTTTCTGTTGATTTAGTTGATGCAGGATGGTAATGTTACTCTCATGGTAAATATTAAAGGGAAAGTAAGACAAGCATAATTTTTGTGGAGGTGAAATTCAAGGAATATCCCTGTTTGTACATTTAGGTTATTAATGCTTTTTAAAGATAACACACTTATCAATAAGTTTCAATGATTAATATGCAATATGACTAATCATCTATTTTGTATCGCAAATGCAAAAAAACTAACGTCAATCAAATTTGTCTCCACATAAAATACTTGCCACTGACCTTTGACAAAAATATCTTAGTAATGACAAAGAAATAAAGTCAGTAAAAATGATGACTTCATATTTACAGCTAAAAATAAAATATACATTCTTAAATGATAAAATCAAAATGTATATCAGCAATTTAAAAAAACAGCTTTCAATTTGAATGTGTAAAATATAGATTGGATAAAAATGACTTTTTAAGCATTCTGGTAAAAATTGTAAAATGTCTTGTTAAAGCAGGAATCTCCATTCATTTGTTCCAATAATAGATTTCAATAAAAGTTCATAAAAATATTTGCATATTGATTATTTTAACACATTTGATGTCCGATTTGCTTGCTCTGTATTATGTCAACAAGTATTTGAGTCCAATCAAATTCTTTGGTTCAAATTCTATAACTTCCCTGAACTCCTTTCTTCAACTGTAGATATGTCAGTAGTGACACAAAAGTTATTTTGATTTGTGAAAGGAAATTGATCATTCTGCCATTTAATAGCAAGAAACCTTTTCATTTTCGTCAAAATAGTATTTTGATCCAAATCATATAATGAGGAACTGCATTTAATATTTAATTTCTGAACTAATGATTTCTCAAATCTGCAAGGATTTGGAAAGTAATTCCTTGATGAATCTACCCGGTATATAAGTTCTGAGAATAATATTATTGAGTAGACAAGCGATATTGCAATTGGCTAGCGGCGAGGAGGTCGAGCTCTTTGTAGTAATTTTGGTTGTGTCTCCATGACTCTCACTAGAAGGTCATCAATATAGCTCTCAAGGTCACCGATGTATTTGTCTTTGCGGATCATCTGAGCTTTGTTCTGTATGACAAGGCGTACAAGTTCCTGAAATAAAAATATAAGTAGTCACAAGAAAAGTAAAATCTCTTAAGAAGTGTAACGATGTAAAACTTATATCATTAAACAAATCTTTTTACCTCTATATCTTTACAGCTCAGGACTTCAAAAATAAACTTTTACAAGCTCGAGAACAATAAAATGACGCAAAACTACGTTCGTAGAGCGCTAAGACTTACATCTTTGGTGAGATTTTTGTATGAAGCCCAGAGGTCCTCATTTAGAATGTCTGGCCCGCTGTGTTTGGTGGAGTCACTCAGATCGGACAAACTGTCGTCATAGAGACCGTGAGCTCGGTAGTCTAACCCTTGAACTGTGTACCTTCGACCTGGTGGAGAAAGTGGTGATTCTAACATTAAACCTGTACATGGAGTATCTTTTCCTTCCTAGGTAAAACCGAGTTTGTGTCCTCTGAATTTTTTTATTTCGAATATTATCATTTATATTTGTAACTTTTAACTGACAATGTGAGGGTCAAGCATAGATTATGTGTCGGAGATGAGATTTAGTGAGTGAGTGAGTTATTGTTCAACATCGCTTTGGCAATATCGCAGCCATTAGCAACGGTGGAGATGAGATATATATATAGTTAAAAGTCATACACACATTGGTTCATCTCCTCACTCCAATCCTACTTTCAGCCAGAAAAAAATATACATTGTCCGTACGTTGTATCTTTTAATGTTAAAATAATTAACAAAAGAATATAAATTTCTCACCAAACTGATTCAATTTCCGAAGTCTGTCCCTCTTCGATTTTTTTCTCAAGGCAACTTCCTGACTATTGTTATCTTTTGGCGCTGACTGCAAAGACTGGTAAAGTTCAGGTCTAACTGGCACAAGTTTTCTATTTGATGTATGGAGCACTTCATTGCTTTTCGTATGTCCGTTAGCAATCACATCGGGACGGGACCCTGTTCTTCCTTCAGCACTACCTTGACTAGGACCCGAAGTTGTCTCCCCTGATTCCAGGGCTCCGTTGGGCGTGTTCGAACGTCTCATTGACCCATCCCCTATACTCTCAATATCAGCATCATTATCGCGGTTCACATCCCTCCGACGAATCCTTCGAGGTCTAGCTCGAGAAAGACCTGCATCAACATCATCTGAAGATGAGGACTCTGGTTCCGTCCTTTCCTTAATACTCTCATACATGGCCCGTTCTCGTTTGCGTATGGACTCCATGTAAGTTGGGTTTGTAGCTAGCTGGGTGCGAGGAGTGCGTATGGGTCCGTGCATGATGATAGCGGTGTCGTCCTGGGTCACCTGTTGAGGGAGGTAGGGGGGAGGGGGAAGTGTGTAGTTGGAGAACTCAACACAGCTTCTTCTGTTTCCAGGAACATTGAATATTGCAGCAGGGTGCGAATCTGGAATAGAAGTTGATATTCAGTTAATTCTTTTGAATGCTCTATTTCCAATGTGTCTAAACATCATGTTCTTTCATATGCCAAATTCAATAAACAGTGCAAACAGTATATTCTGAGAACATAGAAGGTAGTAAAAATGCATAGAGAAAGCCTGCAACAACATAGCAATAAAGTGAAATGTGCTAGCTTTGACAACTGTAACAATGTTCAAAACCTAACTGGCTACATTCAAACAAGATAACCAGAAATGTGGCATGTATAAGTGAGCAGTATGATGGGTGAGACACACATACCCTTTACACTGTCCTGTGACTGGGTGTGGTTGTTGTTGAAGTTGTGAGATCCGCGGTCTAGTGACATGGACTTGATGTAGGCGGCGGACATGCTGTAGCTCCTTGATAGTGTCTCCTGTAGAAAACATACAAATAAAGATCTCCATTTTGAAAACTCTGACTCTCAATCTACTTCAAGTTAAGCTATATTACCATCTCATGTGAACTTTACAGTCAACATTAAATCTGAGAAGGTCACGTTTGGAGCACGTTGAATGAAGACACAGCTGGTTCAGCTCCAGAATGATGATATTTAGATACAATTGGTCACAAAAGGTCAGCTCGACTTGAAACTCATGGCCTTGAATGAGTTAATTTTATGTGAAAACTCAAACCTAATACTGATTTTATTGACCAATTTGATGTTTTAGTGCGTGTTTGCCATGTATGTTTCTCTATCTCTGTGTCAGATGGGTTACATGATAAGCCATCACCTTTCTTACATTGAAACAAAGATTACATTGTTACAGTATTGAATAGGTCTAGAAATTCTAGACAAGGTTATTAAAATTATTTCTCCATATATAAGATTTTCATCTTAAAATAATTTTACTATCAGTGAATATATATTGTCAATCAAACTATTTTCTATGAGTATATTATATCTGGAACAACTAAATCACCTAGGGAAGGATTATATACAGAAGAATGTCCACACAGACTACAGCTAGAAACAAAACTGAAATGAATTTCAACTCCAGGTTCAAGCAAAATGTCCCCTCAGTCGAGACATATGATAAAGCAAAACTAAATTTTAGAAAGAATTCACACACAACAGGTCCCATGCCTATAAGAGAAGCACAAATTCATAACATTAATATTACATTCCTTCTAACATAACAATAGTCCATGCACATTGCATACATAAAACAAGTCCTATTACATCATTTTTATTTTTCTAATAACATATTCCAATACATGCATTGTCAACTTTCTCCAAAAGCTAACAAAGAATGTGACAGTCCCCATGTCCTGAAACAAAACAAAATTAGTACCAGCTTCTAAGCATGCACGGAAAGGAGGAAACCAAAACCTACATACCGTAAATGCTTGTAATAGTTGTTAATTTCTATAATTAGTGTTATCTACAGACACATACTATGCATACACAGATTACATCATGACCATGACTGGGAAAATAGGGCAGGATCTAGGAAATTAAATGACTGAAGACCTATTTGAATATTTTTTTTTCAATTTGAAAAAGCAAAACATGTACAGATTACGTACATCAAGATTTTACATTTATACTGGTGTGATTGATACCTGTATGTATTTTCAAAATAAAATAATTTAAAAAGATGAAATTTTTTGTTTTTAAATATCTTATAGAAGGTTTAACTTCATAGCCTGTGATAACTGTTGAAAGTAACAGAAATTTTGTGATCTAGCCCTACTACCCCAGACATGGTCACATGGTACATGGGTATTGATACACGGACAGTGAGGTACAGATACCAACCCCTGATGGATTGTTCCATCTACCGCTCTCCACATCGAGCGCAGGGAAGTTAGGGTGAGCGGACCGTCCCACGTGGCGCAGGTTAGGGTGGGAACTAGAGTTGCCGCGAAGGTACGCAGAGGACGCCTACAGACAGTCAGTCGGGGTCAAAGGTTACACGGAGAGAGTATGTGGTAACTTGATAGAAGAGAGAGCCTCCTCTCACAAAGTAACAGAGTTTACATTTAGATCATACAGAGACAGCAGAACTATTGAGTCATTGATCACCCACGTGGGTGGGATAACAAGAGTTATCATGCTCTTCTCTGTTATGTTATACTCATGTTACAGTCACCTTGATTCCATTAAGGTTTCATGTCTTGATTCTATGCTGGATACTGCAGAGAAGGAAATAATGCTCATTGGACACGCAGCCTTTAACCTGTTCAATAACTTTGGGCCAAGACTGGTATTTCTTGAACAGTTCACTTTGACATGTATATGACAAAATTTCACTTTCAGGCAGGCTAGATTTTATGTTTATTTCATTTATTGTTGGAATTAATACTAAATGCTACGATCACCATGGTAAATAATATTCCTTAGATCTTACAAATAATGAGAATTAACATAACCCTTTGCCCTCCCAGTGGTATGATCTACCGCTATATTAATACCTTAGAACAAGATAAACATTTCTAACAATTATCTTTAGTTGTCACTATCAGCATGAAAGTGAATACCTCGATCAGTGAGTCATATTTACACTTCACAACAAAATGGTCAAGTTCAGTAACCCTAGTCATGTTATGATAATTGGTTTATTTGTAAAGACTATTTGAAGCAATTTTGATTCTACTTTGTGAGAAGAGGCTCTTGTTATATATACTATACATAGATATAGAAATTATGTCCAGGAAATACATCAAACAAAGTTATTATTATCACTGAAAAGAATATGTATGTAAAAAATTATCATGGATCATACAGAATAATATTTTTAACATTGCTTTCTTATTATTCATTTTAATCAAATCATTATTCATTTTTATTTCTATGACCAAGTTCATAGTTATTATTACCAATTAATTTTCAATATGTGAATCAATGTTTCAAATTAGTATATTTCTTTAACCAAACCCATCCCCTTACACCAACATTAACAATTAGCATTGTCCTGGATAGATACTAAAGTCATAAATACAACCACATATTGTATCAGTTATCAAAACTACATCTAGCGTAACAGTATAATCATAAATAACTTTTATAGATATACCAACAAAGAAAAACCTCTTTATGTTACACTCTCCAAAATCATTTATCATGTGGTTGTATTTATGTCATAGGAACATTGTTAGTAACAGTCAAAACACAAAGTGCATTGTCATAATTATGTGAATATTATTTTTCTGTCATTCATCAAGAATCAAACCAAACTGATACAAATTACAAAATGTAAATATTTATGTTAGGATTATCCCATTGCATCTTTAGAGTATCTTATTGAGACAAGTCATAAGAGTTATAGAATGTGCAACCTAATTGACAAAGTGACACAGGGGATGTGAATTAACTGGACAAACACAAACTATTTGTGATTAAAAAGTATGTGTAATTACACAAAATATGTGATATTAATTTACCATTGTTGAAAACTTGTCTACTTTTAGACTGAGTTCTCTTCACTTTAAGCACCTCCACATTATTTGGCTATCCATTAGTTTGTAAATGTGATCCTTGTTAATAAGAGATCTTTGTAAAAGTAGACAACGAATGAATCGCAGTAATACAAATTTACACGCAAGTTAGATATCTGAATATGATAAACTGACAACAATTCATAAACAACTAATGAATACATTAAATGTGTAATTTTATCTTTATATTGTTAAGTATATTAGAATTAAAACAACTGTTCTCTGATTTATAAAGTTCAGTAGTTATATGAAATTTATAATTAATTTTGTCAATATAACTTAGATGAACACTGACCTCCTTGTCTTCTGGAAACCTGGCATTGAATCCGGAATGTATCTGTCGTCGGTCCGACTTGCTACCCTCTGGATCTTTCCGATTTTCTCGGAATGATTTACTTCTCGACAAACCGAGCTTGTCACCTTGAAAAACCACAAGATTATATAAAGTCCTGCCAAAAAATATCCCAAAGAAGAAAGGAATTTAAAACTTTCGTGAAATACTAAAAACATGTTCATGTCATTAATTGTCAAGATTTGAGTTACACCATCAAATCCTTCTGACATTGAGTCAATCTGGTAGACACTAGAACTTATAATCTGTTAAGTTGTTTTTAGTAATAATGTTGTAATTTACATTACACTCTTCGGCAAATTACTGACTGCTATAACAAACTCAATTTTGTTCTTCATAAAGAACAAATAAAGGAGACAAACTAGATATAGAGCATATTGTTTTTTTCTTGACAAATATCATGTTTAACTCATCGAGTGTGGTAGAAACATTTATATATTTCAATCTTGGGTGCACTACAAATGGTTTATAAGGAAAATCACATATTCTATCTATTATATCATTTTTCTGTTTTATGCTGAAATGGAGTGATATGGTAACCTTAAAGCATTGCGTAAGTTGAGATAAAGATTACTGCCTTTGTAGCGTGATAGAAGGTTTATTTCAGTGTTTCTCATTCAAAATTATATATATAATAAATGAGCTTAATAAAGCTTGCAGGGTAGTTCAGGATGAGTAAGGTTTGAATCCCGGTCTATAAGAAAGCCACTGACCTATTGCTGTAGTGAGATTCTTGATAGAGGAGGAGCGTTTCTTGAGACCGGCGGTGATGTTGGAGCGACTCTCCACGTGGAAGGTGAGTTTCACCTCCAACTCTCCACGTAACTTGTTGTCCTGGGTCTTGTTCGGCTTGTTCTTCAATGTCACCCATCTGTACATACGATACGAGATACAATACACTGTAGGTATAATAGTTGAAGTTATAAAAGGGGCAGGCTCACCACAAATGTTTCTGATAAATGGCTTCTGTGTTGATTTAGTTCTTCATCTGATGAAGTGGCATAATCCATAAAACTTTCACATTGTAGATATAACATAAACCAATTACAACCAATAATATTTCAATACATGTTATTCATTCTTGCAAACATAACCTTAACGTGGGAACGAAAATATTACAAAACCTTTGTACCACATATATATTCTCAGATCTTAGTTTTCTTTCAGGCCGCAATACTTACATACTTTTTGTAAATTTTTGCTTTTTTATGCTCATCAAAATAATATCCTCAGACTTGCATTGAGACATGTTTGCATCATGTGATAAAAACGGAAGATTTACATCAGATTTTGTTTCTTCAAAAATATCCTAGAAGTGTCCCTTTAAATCTCACCATTTGTATGGTTTTATCAAAACACAGCGTTTTGAAAATAAAATGGAAAAGTACAAAAGCACAAAGAGACTGCTATCTTCCTTTATATTAATCATGTACAACTGTAAATGATCCCGATGTTTACCATTAAACCAATTAATGTCTCAATATGTGCTGTAGTTATGGGATGAACTGTGAACGTACCTCAATACCTGTGACTTCCAAAATATACCAGGACGTCTAATGGTTAATTCCCTAACGAGTGTGTTGTTGTGTTGTGATCATTTAAATTAGGTTCTCAGAATAGTTTGGCACTAATCAACTCAACAGCTAAAGTGTTAAAGACTTACATTTTCAAATAAATTTCTCATAGTATTTTACTTATAAATTTAAGAACAGGAAGATTTTCTGGATAACAATTATAAATGTAACACTTAACAAATTTAACAAAATGATAGGTGTTAGTGTGGAAACAGCAATTTAATCAAACTGATAGTGACACTTAGTTAATTTGCCCTACAGATTCATACTACAAGGCCCAAGTAAGACCAGCTTTGAGACCATTACAATCTGTGGGCTTGTACAAGAGATTTTATGAGAGCTTCATATAAAATTTGACACTGACCTCAAAAGTGGCAAAATAAATACAAGCTCTGGTTGTAATGAAATATGAATTATTCAATTATACTTATCATTAAATCTATGATAAAAATCTTCATGCAAGAAAAATATGTCTTGAAGTAAAATTGTTGTTTCATTTTTCATGACGAAAAATATTTTTTTACAAAAATCTTGGCAGATGTTATCCGTATCTTTTTTAATTTTTAAAAGGATACATGTCTTTTGAAATCTTTTTTCAGATATGAGATTGGAAAAAGACGAGAGCCAATTTCCCATTAGTGAAGTAAGAAGAGAGGTTTAGAAGATCCCACTGATAGACGGCCACGGCTTAACAAGCCTATCACATATCCCCTTCAGTATTATATATCAAAGACAGGTTTTTCTAACAAGTAATATAATTACCCAAATGGCTTAACAGCATAATGTTTTCATTTTGTCTTTTCTGACCACGGTTTCTTGAGCTAATTTATTCTAGCTATCTAATTTGGTTGCATGAAATATGCAGGATCATTTTAATTAACTTTATTGTGAAGGACTAATTGAATTTAAGAATTTATTTGTGTTTAAAACAAAATGATAAATTATGCAAACTATTCCATTATTCTATAGTCAATGATGAGGGTTAGTACAATTGTTTTTATTCACTTTGATCAACTTGTTGATCTGATTCAAGGATGGTTTTTTATTCAATCAAGCACAATGTTTTGAATAATTAATATCCACACTAGCTGACTTTTCAACTGAGAGTATTTTACTTTTTGTAATGAAGCAAGTAGTGAATTGAGAAGTGATTTGACATATTTTCAGTGAGAGTTTATTGTGAAATTTTTGAAAATGTGAACTCAAAATTTATTGATATCAATCAAGTTCTGAAATAATTATGAATCATCAATTGATTAATATTTATCTGCAGGAAAGGTTTGAATCATACGTTTCTTATGCATGGAGAAGAACTTTATGGTGAAATAAAGGTTGTTTTTGTTTGTTTTTTTTTTCAAAAACTGATTCTTTTTTTCATTACAATTCATTTCTTAGAAATAAAAAAACTTCAAACCCATTTCAAACATGTTTAATTTATGCAATACTAAACAGTTATTCCATAATGCGACACTGGTCAACCTTTACAAAAAGATGTTAATTCTTGTCTAAAATATCTACTGGCACGCCTCCAATTTATTTATTAATGATTTCAGACTTCTGTAATACAACCACACGAAATTGGTTTGGCAAAACATTATTACCTCGGTAAGTTAAATGATACATTACTGTGTCATTAACCTATTAACTGCTTACATGATTACCTAATGTCAAGAGATTCCTGCATGGATTACTTTCAGGAATCAAACCTCTTTTGCTAAAGAAACAATCTGAGATTGGCAGACTGCAGGGAGAAAGTCTGCAACACCATTGTGCCTATGCATTGCAGTAAAACCTGCAAGCATCAGTTGGAACTAGCGAACCATGGATGAACTGTAAATTCAGTGTAGCATTGCACCAAAACCTTACTACATGTGGAACAGTTCTCTACAGCAGACAAAGTTGCCGTGCCCCTGGCAAGATTGGAACCCCAGACCTCTTGATCTGAAGCCGAATGTGCTAACCACTGCGCTATCCTGCGCTGTATTACATCCAAATCTCACTACATGTACAACAGTTCTCTACAGGCACAAATCACGGTGCTATCCCACTGCCCGTCAGATGAAGGGTTAAAGCTAACACTGCTCTTTTGAAAGGAGCCCATTTTCTTAAAACTGATAGTTATTACACCTGACCTTAACATACACTCGACATTTACAAGCCTCTCAGACTCTCTGTCTTCATGTAGTAGTCCTAGAGGGCTGAGATACAGCAGAATTCAATCAATTTAACCACTTTCGCTTAATTTAATTAAATGAGGGCATTGATTTCCCAAGCTGATACTTATAACGTCGACTTTCATTTTAAATTGAATCATTTCAAGTGAATTTCAATAAATTACATTTTAGCATTAAGATTAGAAGTCTAAGTTCTTGAATGATGCTCAAGAGAATTTGGAAGATTTTTTTTTCAAATATTGATACAGGTAATCTATATCGGTATCAATTTAATGAATTTGTTTTCACTTTAAAAGGATGTAATACAAGTTTTAAGTTTATGTGCAGTAAAAGGTGACAGGTTTTGAAGTCCGCCTCTCGGCTCAACAATTCATTCTGCCATATCAGCTTCAATTTTAAAGGACTATTGAGAATGTTTGTTTTTCTAGAACAAAATAATTTTATTAGTACAAACTAATTTTGTCAACATAAAAATATTAATCATTAGTATCATTCATCTACAATTTGACATGACATCAGAAATAATTTTTATATCAAGCCAAATGTAAAGTTTTTGCAAGATACATACCCTATTATGCCAGTAAATATTATGTACTTAGTTGATGTCTCTTCACTGCATGGTGTGAGGGGATTTGGGGTTTAACACTGCTTTCAATAGTATTTCATGGCTGCTAGAATTGTTGCAGGGAGAAAGCCACCATTGTGAGTATGTATTGCTGTGAAACCTGCGAGCATCGACTGCACCTACCGAACCATGGGTGGTACTGTGTTGAGATATGAGTGTAACATTGCACCCAAACCTTACTGCATGTAGAACTGAGTGAGTTCTCTACAGCAGAAAATGTTTAGATACCCTGACAGGATACTGAATGGGGTAGATTGAATCTGTAGCATTATCCCTTTAACTTGACAACTTACTGACTCTTGGGTCTCTCCCCAACCTTGTAGTCCCAGAGGGGAACGGAGGCGTACCCCAAGAAGTCGTCAGACAGGACGCCACGATGATAGAGGTTCACTTCCACCTCCGAGTGTATGTGGGGGATCGGGCTGCAAACACATTGTCATCTTCTTCATTTGTTTGTGGTCTTCTTAATTTGTTTATCTTTTAAATCTTGACATTTCAAACAGTGAATAAATACTGGAACAATAACATAATTAGATTTTAATGGAGTTTGGAAATTTAAAATTTTCACCTGTCAGAAAATACACAGCAATTGAATAAACTGAATTACAGAATGAGTTACAGCTACTAAGACACAATTGTTTCATTTTTCACAAAATAATTACTTCAACAAGTATTTGTATATAGGTCAAATCTTTCTTTTTTTTTAACTTTTTTAAATGAATAAGTTGATTAATTGAATCGTTGAATTTTTTATTTTGCAAGAGTGAATAGATCTGGAACACCCCTTTAGGCTTTTTAATGAAGGTTATAACAGTGTAAGTCTCACAGGTCGCACTCCTCGAACCACTCCGGGTTGTGAGCGTTCTTGATCGTCGAGGTCTGGTACTTCTCCTTGCCCAGCTGAATCGTGACAAACACATCGTTGTTACCTAAAACACAAACAACTTGTTATCAACTCAGTGTTTCATGTTTATTATGTTGATGAAGAATTATAAAGTCAAACCCATCGTTGTTATGTGAAACACAAACACATCATGTATAAACTCAAGGTTTCATGCTTATTATGTTGATGAAGAATTGTAAAATTAAACCCATCGATGTAACCTTGAACAATCGGTACAGATATTAATTAAATGTTTGATGGTTACTTAGTTTCAACAGCTCAGACATTATGATTTTCCCACTTAATTCAAACATATCAAATAATTCTTGTTGTAACTAGGTTATGATAGCTGACATTAGCTTAGACATGTTCTTAGTTGCAATGCTTTAGTTTGAGGAAAAACCCTTAACATAGATAGTGATCTAGTTCTTTTTGAATACTTTATCCTCTTTGAGTCACTGCAGATTTGCTAAAAATGCAACCATACAACAGTATAAATCCTTTACCTGTTTTAATACTGCAATTTATAAGTAAGCAAGTATAGCCTATCTTTAGCAAGTGATCAATACAGGATATTTCCATATTTAAACAGTTTGTGATGCTTGTAAATTGGTCACCAAGAATGGTTTGGTACATTAACTTCTTTTATGATTTCCCCCGTCTTCAAACATGCACAATGTGCAAAAGTCTTATTAAGGCGAGACCAAATTAATTAGTTGATTTACGGATCCGCCGACTACGATTTTGGCAATTTCCTAAAATAAAAAATGTTTATTTGAACCCCGCTCAATAAAAAATGTTGCATTGCCACTGGAAAACAATTCTAAAATCTAAAATATTACGAAAATACGAACAGTAAAAGGGAGGTAACTCCAGTCCAGTTGCCTTTGAAGCGCAATCTAAACTTGGTCCCGTCTCATCATTATTTATGCACTTAAATGCGCATGCGTGAAACCAGTCCTCATGCTGTGGTAATGGCGGCCTCCTCGCCCGGTTTTTAACCCGACGGTTTTCAGGCAAATCTTCGTCGACACTAGACCAAAAAGCTTTTTTTTTTTTTTTTTTATTTTCCCGCCTGCCTTTAGGTATTTTGACCTCCAGAAATCCGTAAATCAAGTAATTAATTTTGTGTGGCCTAATTGTTAATTTATACAGTTTTCAAAATTCAAGCAATGATTACCTTTGCTTCAGCAAGTACAATGTATCAGAAAATGACAGCAATCAGTATCTTTGACAGCACCGTCATCAACCCAAATATTGTTTAACTTGCACATAGTATAAAACAACAGGGGACTAACATATAACCCTGCCAAACACCTATGTACATTAAAGTAACATAAATCTCCTGTTTATGATATATCTGCTCAAAAGTGACAGGCATGACAATAAACATCAAACACTAAATAAGAAAACAAATGACTAAGGGAAGATGAATGAACAAACAATAGAAATATGTCATTCAATATATTCAAAAGTATAGTTCAAATAAGTTTACAAAGCCAAAAACAACCTCAAAAGAACCTGGAGCAACTTTAAATTTCATGAATAAATGTCAGTCAATAAAATAAAGCCATTCCCTTATATTAACATTGAGCATGAGCATGAACACTTAGTGTCAACACCACAACACCACAACACCACAACACCACAACGGCTGCAGATCTCACAAAGATTGAGTGTTGCTGCACTCTATGGCAGCCTTACAATACCTTACTACATGAATAGAAGTCAATATCATGGTAAATAACTAATCAAAAGAAAAACTCCTACTTTCTCTCTGTTTAAGAAAAGTGACGACAATGTTTTAATAAAATCCAAGAATATTCTATAATAGCAAAACTGTAGCAGGCAGCCAATATCAGATTACTTCCATAAAATAGTCACGCAGAATGGTTTGGCAGTGATCAATTGCCAGATGAAGAGTTAAATTATGAGTCTCAGCCAGCACATCACTCCCAACCCCCACAAAAATCACAAAGACAATGAATTGAGCTTTCTTAAACCTTCATATCAATTACAAATAAATCATTAACTTGAATCCCTTTGCAAAAGAATGCTTTTTTACCAAATTTCATAAATTGCCACATAAATCTCCACCTATTGAAATCATGACTGCACCATAAACAACTTCTCCTGGCATTCTGGAAACAATTTAGGAGATCACTTTGACAAATACATGATTATCGACCGGACATTTTATATTAGCTATCACATGAAATGAAGCACAATGCCCGATTTAGAAGACATAAGTTTAGCTCAGCATACACACGGAGTCAGTATTCACACTTCCGTTGTTTACTTTGTCTATAATCTGCGCACTTTGCGTCGGGCAGTGTATTGAGGTGCATGTTAGACTGTGCAGTTCATGTGATAACGTATGCTTAATGTCAGATCCTACACTTAACGTGAATACCTGCACTTAATGTCAATTTCACTTAAGTAGTGTTTTGTCGAGAGGCAGCCATGGGAACATTTCAAACTTAGGATCAATTACATCACAGGGATAAATCAAAACTTTGTGCAATTATTTGAATTTCATTATAAATCAGTACGATATAGGGATTATTTTGTGGATATGAAATAAGGGGAGCTGGTGAAATGAAATTAGAGAAGATCTTGCTTTTATTCTAGAAATGCTCTTAAAAACAGCATTTTAACCAATATCTTCAATAACTGGTTGTTTTCCTATGCTGTTAAGGACAGATTATTTCACTAACAGGAAGTAACAGTAATACCATTAGTATAACAATCTGGTCACACTGTCCACTTCAGAAGAGTTGGGGTTGAAGCCAGTATTAGGAGCTATTACCAATTATGCTGGTTTGAGGTTCCATGAATTTTTTCCATGAAAATTTCATTCCGAACTTTCAAATTTCCAAATGTTGAAAAATAATCAAAGGACAAAACAAATACCTTAAACAACACTTCCATTGGATGTTTGTCAAAACCTGATTTTTTTTCTCCAAAGCAGAGATGAGCAGTGAGAAATATGAATGAAACGATATTCATTTGAAACCCCACAGGGGACCACTGATTAAGGAGACCAATTTCACGAAAGCTTCTCAATCATTAGGGCATTTCTTCAATGTTGGGAAATCAACTGTCATGGCAAGAACAAAATATAATTTATCGGAGTATAATTTCTATCTCTGCTGGACATTCAATGGTGCGGCAACTGACTACCTAGAAGTGAAAACAATGATGACCTCAAAACCAAACTTTCTTAATTAAAGGGAGGGTTCTATCATGTATTTTTGTGGAAACGAAATTCATACGGTCATTCCTGTTTACACATACTGTTCTCAATATATGAAAATCAAGTAGAAACCAATAGCTAAGGTTAATACTTTGAGGGCTTTAAATTTGACAAAGACAAGTGCACATTCACTAATAATAAAACAGTCAAACATTAGCACTGCGAGCACTGGGAGTGTAGAACGCTAAGTCACGGCTAAACCTCCCCCTTTTAATATTTGTAGTAAATACTGTGTCATCCATCACAGTATTGATAGCCACACGTCAATATCCCTTTCATTAATGTCTCTCATAAATGTTCAATGAATGAAAGCAACAAATCTTAATCATGTAGCTTTGTTTGCAAGGAGAAAGCTATGATTGAAACCCACATATAAAAGACACTTTTTCTTTTCCATTGAAATCTTTATTATTAGTTCATCTGTGTCATGAACGTGCATCAACCTAAATTGCGGTTCATTAAACATGGATGTCAATTTTAACAACACAAGGACATCCAGTGACATATATTTTTGTTTTTCTGCTATAAAAAGTTTCAGAGAGTACATGTTTATGGTCAATTATAAACTATATCAGTTTTTAAAATTATAAAAAGATTACATCCCAACTAGGGAGTGACATTTTCCTTGCCATCATCTTAGATGCCTTTGTTACAAGGTTGCACATAAAGTTTACATTTCACGTTCTTGTCATTAAATATTCAGAGTTGTAATAAATGTCCTGTCATAATCCTGGCTGCACCTTAAAGACGGACATAATTATATTAATAGTTTGCTATGTTCTAAATATGTACTTGAACACCTGTGTAAAGCAATCTTAAACTTGTAAAATTAAAACCATGCATCGAGTTATTGGATATGTAGTTTATCAGACTTTGCATGATTTATTATCTAAAGTTGAAGACTAATGTTAAGCTTTTGTTATGCAGTGAAACTTCTCCAAATTTACAATGTATAATGTGCATTGATGAAGGTAAGTCTACACAGGATTTCACTATGTTGGTGCTTCTATTTCTTACAATGAAGTCTAAATAGCTTTAGTGAGCACCCCTTTAAGAAACTTGCAACTCAATGTCAGAAGGGTAAGTGAAACGTATTCACATGGTCCCAAAGGGTTATGACAACTAGCAAAATGTTCCTTTGAATAAGTACATAACAATTATTTTAAGAAATAAATCATTATCCAGTGGTCCGCTGAGGTGTAAGGCAAATTATGGCCTGGTCCCTCGCATTATGGCAACAAAATCTCTTGGGACCAGGCCTTCTTTCATAATACAGCCTTTACTATCGTTTACCTTAACTCATATTCTTTAACATTTCACTTGAAGACCAGTTCCCTTTGTGATCATTCTCAAAACTTATTCTCAAAACGTTTGTAGCCTTCAGAATCTTTCGTAGGGTTACTAACGGTTAGAAAATAAGGGCCCGGGTCATTAAATTACTAAATATTCAGAAGGTAAAATGCAAATGACACATTCATATATTAAATTTTTTAATTTAAGTATGGCTCTGTTGACTGATATTTAAATGCAAGCACAAGCAACTTCTCAGTCAACAGTATTTTCCATCATCCGTAATTGTGTTGTTACCACCTGTTTGTGGACATGGACAATGGTAATGTTCTTGATACCTTGATATTGATGATTATTACCCATATGGTTGAAAATAACCAAGTTAATATATTTGACACGAGCACATGTGCACATATCACGCTTGCCTAGCAACCATTGTTTCACCGCGGCTTCCCGTATTTTTGCCGTTTGTTTTTGACGTCACTGTAGCTTGCCTTCGCAAGAGAAGTGGGCCGGTTTCTGACTATTTTTACGAGAATCAAATGGAAAAGAACAAGTAATAAAGAAATAATTACACTCAAAAATGTGTCATATGAATTTTACGAAACTCATGCAAATTTGTGTATAACCCTCGCTATCGCTCTGGCAATACAAAAATTCACACTCGTTTCATAAAAGTCATATGACACACTCCCTCGTGTAATAATCTCTATTTCCTCATCTATATAGGACTATCCAAGCGTAAGTACCTCATCAGACCTCACCCTTCCTTCTACTCCACTGAGAATAGTACCGGTACCACCCACTTTTGTTTGTTTCTAACTGTAAAACATTGATACTTGTCAGTATTGATTTCATGACTGACTTTACTTATTCTATCAAGCATGTCCTGATGTTATAAACAAAAAACAACAACAAAAGCAATTGAGCACTGTTGTGCACTGTAAGATATTGATACTGTAAGTTTATCGATTTTTCCCTTCTGTCCTTTGTTAGTGAGCTTTTGAATGGAAACAATTCACATATTTCATCTCATATGTCTTCACCTCAAACTACACAACAAAGAGATTAGAAAGCTGTCATGCATCTTTAATAAAGTACGAAGCCACAAAACAAGGAAGCACGGGACGATATGGCAAGATACAAGGCAGGTTTATTGATGAAGCGTGTTTGAAAATGTCTGGTGAATATTCTTTGATCATTGAGAATCAATATCACTGCAACAGTGCCAACTATCGGATCTTGTTCTTGCCCAATATGCGAGAAACAGATCCTAGCTCATCTCCATGTTTAAAAGCATCTTCAGAAAAAGATCATTTGAAATTTACATGTTAAATTACCACTAAAGCATCTCAAGCTTACAATTAAAGTTCGATTTGATACTATAGAAACCGATCGTTGTCAATTTACATGTTTCAAGTTATCAATACAGCCGATGCAAAAATAAAAGGAAATTAATAACGAATTTAATGGAATCCTGAAGGGTGCATTAATTTGACGGAGAGTGATGCAAGTTTTAGTAGTCCGTTTCATAATATCGAACATATATTTTTTCTTTGACTGTGTTATGAGGTCTAATGATGTGAGGTGAAGCGATGTGGGATATTAAGCAGGGTTACAGCATATTCCATGTTTATCAAGGAGGATTGTATCATTGCAAGGAGAAGTCCTGTATTTCCAATGTGACTATGTGGGAAGATCAAGACCAAATGAACAAACTTTAGTCTCCATGTAACAAACATACTTTTCTGAAAAGTTGAGCTCCCCACTCCAACTGGTTTCTGAACAAAAAAGTTGTTTATAGGTTTTAGGGATAATGTCTACAACGCTAATATTTGAGTGGAGATCAGGACCAAATGTACAAAATTTAATCCTGGAGGTACAAGATACCGCTTCATAAAATTTCAGCTTAGGGAGTTTAGGGTTTCTATGGGAGAAGTCGAAAATGTGAAAATATTACGGATGACATTCTTAACAGAATACACGCAATGAATTAAGCTGATGCGCTGAAATCGTCTATGAATAAATATAGAGTTTTAGGTGTGTTGAATCAAAGCAAACATAGAGCCGGTCTGTGAGATAGTCTGTATACTGAGCCCATTGAAGTACAAACTGTACAAGGCTAAAAGAGGGACAATATGTAGATACACAAGTTGAATGACGACAATCTGTACACATTGAAGCTGGTTACGCTGTTATTGTGTCTAGCAGCATGATCCAAGTTACTCCACTTTAATCAGCAGTTGCTGGAGACATGCATGTGCCTGGTGAATAGTGACAAGATTTCAATTCTACAATATATTGTTGAGAGGGCTGGCTTGTTGATCACAAATTGATCTCTTCTTCAATTACAATCTGCTTGTGAATAGGTGATTAACTTATACACATAGAATCAACTATGAGGTGAGGTGAGGCAAGTTGGGGTTTAACACCGCTTTCAAGAGTATTTCACTTATATCGCGGCTGCTAGTATTGTGCCAGGGAGAAAGCCCGCAACGCCATGTGGCTATGCAATCCGTTGAAACCTGCGAGCATCGGCTGGAACTAGCGAACCATGGGTAGTACTAGGCTGAAGTTCAGTGTAGCATTGCACCCAAACCTTACTGCGTGTAGAACAGTTCTCTACTGCAGACAAAGTTGCCGTGCCCCTGGGGGGAATCGAACCCCAGACCTCTTGATTCAAAGCCGAATACGCTAACCACTGCGCTATCCCGCCCCAATATAACATTAGCATGTGCATACCAACTCTTAATCTGTCATCCAGCCCCAAAAAGCATGAAAATCATTACAGAGACCATGACAGAATTTTGAAAGTCTAGAGCATTAGGCATAAATCATTTTGATTCTAATTTCCAATTTGAGAGTCATTCATTTCTTTCATGTCATGAATTTCAAAATAAAAACACATAGTTATGCACAAAACTTTAAGCATTAATTGACAACATTATTTTTTTTTTAAACTTTCATGAAATATGAATATTTCAACAACATTAAACTATGAAAATGCTTGCTCAGACAAGTAATCAAAAAGTTTCAACTAAATACACAATAAAATATTCAAAATTCTGTTTCTCCCATAATTCCATATTCTCTGTGATAATAAGAGGCTAAAAACTCTTCAAAAAGATAGTCCAAATGAGCACAATTCTCTCTCTCACAAGTCACTCATGTGTGCATAAGAGCAGTTGATTTATCAAGGCAGTCAAGCATGTAAAATACAGCATTGGATACAGTCGTGTTCTCCATATAGCATCATCCACTTGTCCCATAGATTGTTCCAATTAACGAGCTCAACTCATTAATCATAAAAACTAAGTCAGGCATGAAGGAATTGTGATTGGAAAATGTCAAGCCTCGTTAGTCGCTCGCCATACAATGAAGAAAAGTCCCTTCAGCTTACATCACGGTCGACTGGCTGCCTATCTAACTTCATTTGTCATTACATACAGAAAAACTTTGCCTATTTCTTCTAATCTTAATGGCAGTTTCAAGTTTTATGACTGGACTCCTTTGAACTGTTGCAGCAATCAATAGATATCCCAGTTAAACCTTCCTTAGCTTGTAGATCTAGGGTAAGAAAGATTGGCTAAAATACTGTTTCCTGGCATGCTTCCCTCAAAGCTTGGAGGAAAGGCTGCAAGACATTTAAACAAACTTATAGCTTTAAGGCAACATTCACTTGTTGGTTCGTTGGTTGACTGTGCAGATTAAATGTTTGTGAAATATGTAAAGGTTATGAAATAATCAAATAAAATCATAGAGTGTTATTCAACGACATATCTTAGCACTTCAATTGTCTTCTTTTAGTCAAAATCTTGATGATGCAATCTGTGATGACATCGCATCTTAGCACTGGAATAAATTCTTGGTACCCAATCGTAGCTCTTCAATTCATTGTACCAAATCTTAGCTCTTCAACTCTCGGTACCAAATTTTAGTTCTTCAAGTCTAGGTAAACAATTCTTTGCATTGCAGTTCTTGATATCAAATCTTAGCTCTTCAACTCTTGCTTTGTATCAAATCTTAGCTCGCAAATTCTTGGTATCTAATCTTAGCAAGCAATTCTTGATACCAAATCCTAGTTCTTGAATTGTTGGTACCAAATCTTAGCCCAGCAATCTTTGGTCCCAAATCATAGTACTGTTCAATTCTTCCCCCTAAGTCTTAAAGACACTGTAGCACATTTTTTGGATATCATGTTTTATAAAAATGTGGTCTAAAATATGAAACACTTCATCTCTTGATCTAAAATGTGAAGCACTTCAACTCTTGATCTAAAATGTGAAGCACTTCATCTCTTGATCTAAAATGTGAAGCACTTCATCTCCTGGTCTAAAATGTGAAGCACTTCATCTCTTGATCTAAAATGTGAAGCACTTCAATTCTTGATCTAAAATGTGAAGCACTTCATCTCTTGGTCTAAAATGTGAAGCACTTCATCTCTTGATCTGAAATGTGAAGCACTTCATCTCTTGGTCTAAAATGTGAAGCACTTCATCTCTTGGTCTAAAATGTGAAGCACTTAATCTCTTGATCTAAAATGTGAAGCACTTCATCTCTTGATCAAAAATGTGAAGCACTTCATCACCTGGTCTAAAATGTGAAGCACTTCATCTCTTGAAAATGTGAAACACTTAATTCATCTCTTGGTCTAAACTGTAAAGCACGTCATTCCTGGCAATGTAATGGGCACTGTTTATTGCTCTGTGGAATTGTATGTGGTCAAGAGCCTGTCCTTTAGAAGATGTCTTTACCAGTTTATTGCATGCCATGTAATTACAGAAGCAAGATGTGGATCTGCACTTCATTAAAGTAGAACATTGCAGTCTAACTTTACTGGAGAGAACGTGTTCCACTGCAAAGGAGATAATGAGGTACATCAATAGTAAAACACAACTGTCAGATACCTGATTGAAACTGCTTCTCCTCTTGCTCAGAATGACAATATTTGTCCAACTTACATTTCCCCCGACAACTTCCAAGAAATAAGTTAAACCCCAAATCAAATATGGTGACTATTAGTCATCTTGCTACTGATTTCTATAACTACAGATTGCATCAACTTTCTTTCAGATGAAATCAGAAGAATTGACTAAAACAGCGCATAGATGTAAGAAACAGGTTACTTACCACCCTTGCCTTTGCTGATTAGATTTTTGGCCCTCAGTACTGAAAAGGAATCAAATAATTGATGAAATATTAAGTGTAAAGGAATCATATATTTAAGTGTAATATTGGTAAAATGCTATTCAAATTTGAGACAAAGCATATTAACATCTCAAAGATGAAGATTTCTCATACAAATCATGTCAGTGTAACATTAAAGATAAAACATCCTTGCAACAAGGAAGAATATGTTTACATGAAGACATAGGGTCAATGGCTCTGTAGCAGATTAGCCATGGCTCTGTTAGAAACAATTCCATTACAAGAAGTAAGATTGAATTTCTTTTAAATATCTCAGAACTTCTTAAATCTTAAATTTGATTTTTACATTTTAACTGAAGGTTGAAGACGTACATTATACAAAATGTTTTAAGGGAGGGGTGAGACCTCTCTTGTTTCTTTTCACCTCAATGCCACCACCTCCTATAAATTTGTTTTAAAATCTCAATAATCTAAAAAATTACACTAATGAAAATTCTAAAAATAAATTCTAAAAAAAGAGCCATGGGCTCTGAAGCTCATCACGGTTTTATTGATTTATTATCAAAGGTTGAATATCTAAGTTATCTCAAGTAATACATTGTTAACAAGCAAAATAATATTGGTTTTAGATCATGACCCCTGAGACCCACATTTGGAGTCACACGGTCACTAATCCAACAATTAAGAATCACCTTTGACCAAAGAATCTCTACACAACATTTCACCTTTCTAGAGCTTTACATATAAACTGGAGAAGAAGATGAAAATAGGTTTTTGGGTCATGACCCGTGACCTAGATTGGGGTCACAGGGTCACAAAATCTACAATTCAGAATCCCCATTGGCCAAAGAGTCTGCACACAACTTTTCAGCTCTCTAGACCTTTTGCAACTGGAGAAGAAGATGAAAATAGGTTTTTAAGGATGTGACTCCTATGACCCCATTTGGGGTCATGGGGTCACAAAATCTACAATTTAGAATTCCCATTAGCCAAGGAGTCTGCACACAACTTTTCAGCTCTCTAGACCTTTTGGAACTGGAGAAGAAGATGAAAATAGGTTTTTAAGGATGTGACCCCTGTGACCCCATTTGGGGTCATGGGGTCACGAACTCTACAATTTAGAATCCCCATTAGCCAAGGAGTCTGCACACAACTTTTCAGCTCTCTAGACCTTTTGGAACTGGAAAGGAGGTGAAAATAGGTTTTTAAGGATGTGACCCCTGTGACCCCATTTGGGGTCACGAAATCTACAATTTAGAATCCCCATTAGCCAAGGAGTCTGCACACAACTTTTCAGCTCTCTAGAACTTTTGGAACTGGAAAGGAGGTGAAAATAGGTTTTTAAGGATGTGTCCCCTGTGACCCCATTTGGGGTCATGGGGTCAAGAAATCTACAATTTAGAATCCACATTGCCCAAGGAGTCTGCACACAACATTTCAGCTCTCTAGACCTTTTGGAACTGGAGAAGAAGATGAAAATAGGTTTTTAAGGATGTGACCCCTGTGATCCCATTTGGGGTCTTTGGGTCATGAAATCTACAATTTAGAATCCCCATTAGCCAAGGAGTCTGCACACAACTTTTCAGCTCTCTAGACCTTTTGGAACTGGAGAAGAAGATGAAAATAGGTTTTTGAGGATGTGACCCCTGTGACCCCATTTGGGGTCACGGGGTCACGAAATCTACAATTTAGAATCCCCATTAGCCAAGGAGTCTGCACACAACTTTTCAGCTCTCTAGACCTTTTGGAACTGGAGAAGAAGACGAAAATAGGTTTTTAAGGATGTGACCCCTGTGACCCCATTTGGGGTCATGGGGTCACAAAATCTTCAATTTAGAATCCCCATTAGTAGCGAAGACAGTAGGGGCTTCACCACGGGAGATAGGCTAGGAGTTGCCTTAGAAGTGACCGGTTTCGTCCTTGGAGTAGGACTCATCAGACTAAAGGGTAGAGCATGTGTGTGGCCTTATATAGACAAATTGTCTGGTGTTCCTGGTGTTGAGGGGGTACTGTGACGTCATAGCTAGTAGTGGGCGAGAGCGTCATGTGTCTGTGACGTCATAGCCATTGTGCTGTGTTTGGCACTTTGCCAGCTCTAATGTAAAGACATTTTAACTGGTGTTAGACTGGGTGATTGTGATGTCACAGTCATTGTCCCGTGTTTGGCGGGGAGCCAGCTGTAGTGTGATGACACTGTGGCAGAAAGACAACAGTTTATTGCTGCTGTCATGGCGATGGTAGCTATGGTATGGCCAATCACTATTAAACAATTTAAATAGTGGTAAGTAATTTTTTATATGAATACAAATCATTAATATTAATTTATTAATAGAAATGTACATACCTGATTTGATATGTTTATGAGAATTTAAAAATTATGAATAAAGTCGGATTGACATTGGTGTACTTAAAACATTTTCTAAGTTATAATTACGTACGGAGAGGCTCCTGCTATTAGAGGCTCTGGGTCCTCTCCCACCGGGTTGGTAAGAGAGTAATGAATAGACAACACGTGAAATTCAGAACAATTGTGTATTAAGTAATATAAACAAAGTTTGGTTTATATAGAAGTCTAAGGCGACTTGTTGATTAGATGCACACAAAAAAAATAGAATTTAAAAAACAGAGGTTTTTTATGTACACAGTCCGTGAAGATTTCACTTGGTGTAGGTTATTTCAGCAGTCACTTGCATCGATAGGTTCTGTTAAGCTAAGAATTATCGATGTGGACACAATGTCCCTGTAACGTCAGGGACATACATGACGTCACAGTGATGGTGACGTCATGCGCATGTGTGTGTAGAATGTTACTCCGGGTTGGAGTAATAAGTGAAGCTGAAATTGGGTAGCCCGTTTGTCCACTAAGATGTGGCTGAAAAGCGTATCAGAAATAAAGAAAGTAGGAAGACCAGAGTGGATACTTCAGCCTACAATCTTGTCATTGATTCCTTGCGGTTGAAAGGAATGGAGCTTGAAAATCCACATGAGTTCAAGAGATCTTCTCTTGGTGGTTTTAGCAACAACATCAGGGTCTTCTCTGAGTTGTGCAATGATCTCATATTTGAGATCATTCTTGCCATGGCCGTCAGAATTGAAATCCATAGCAACAGGTTTGTCCCTGTTGTGACTAATGTCGGCAAAGTGTTCTGAGAGTCTAACATGAAAACATCTCTTAGTTTCTCCCACATATTGTTTGTGACAAATTGTGCACTTTGAGCAGGTATACTACATTGCAAGATTGACTGGTGTAGTTCCGTTTACGGAAAACCTGGTGTGTTACAGAGCTAGAGAATTTGTCTGTGGCATTGATCATTTTGCAGATTTTGCAATTAGGTTTTTCACACGATGTGTCAATGAATTGAACACATTTTCCACTAATTTGTGGGTGTTTTACTGGGCAGGTCAAGGTCGAACTAACCAGGTGATCTTTGAGGGTTTTGTTCCTCTGGTATGCTGCAACATGTGGGGTGTTGAACACTTGTTTGCAAGTGTCAGAGCCTGTGAGCAAGTGCCATCGGCGTCTGATAATGGCGTTAAGCTCCATACAAAGAGGATTGTAATCGCTCACTAACACTATTTTTCTAACCAGGACAGGTTTGGAGGTGTTAGGGGTCAGGAGAGATTTCCTGTCTTTACCATCAGCCCTGAGTTTGTTTTGTTGTATTTGCTTCCTGGGGTAGCCTCGTATTAGGTAGTATTTGTTGAGATTGAGACTATGTTTCTCATACTCAGCGGCAGACGAACAGATGCGTTAAAGTCTGAGGAATTGACTAAATGGACCTTTAGTCTTGGTGACAGGAAGTATACAACAGATAAGAGTTTGTATCTGTGGGTTTGCAATAGAGAGCGTGTTCCAATTTGTGAGATTCTCTATTCTGGTTGACCCACATGTCTAGGGATGCGACATAATCACGCGAGAATTCTGCTGTGAGTATGCATAGAACAATTACTCAGAAGTGTGCAATGTTCGGCCGCAATTTCACTAGTAAAAGTTGCCTGGAGTGGTGTTGACACCAGGTACTGATCTGGAAGCACGTTTGCTTTCAAACAACTCTTGAGAAAGTCCGTTTGAACTTTTAGGCGGGCTTGTTTGGTACAAGCGTTACGGAGTGTCCTATATGAGGGAAGGATTGCCTCAAGTAGGTTAACTGCTTTGGAATCTGGTGTGACACCAGCCTTCCCAGTAAGGGATCCAAATTTAAAGCTAGCTTGCTTTCCTGGTGGCTGGTGGTCCTGTTGATCCTGGTGGTGGATCTGACCCTCAGTGATAATGCTGCTGTGGCTAGCATTAGAAACTGGTGGTGTCACACTGGTGGACATCTTGCGCGGTGTGAGCAGAGGTAAGTAAAGTAGCGAAGACAGTAGGGGCTTCACCACGGGAGATAGGCTAGGAGTTGCCTTAGAAGTGACCGGTTTCGTCCTTGGAGTAGGACTCATCAGACTAAAGGGTAGAGCATGTGTGTGGCCTTATATAGACAAATTGTCTGGTGTTCCTGGTGTTGAGGGGGTACTGTGACGTCATAGCTAGTAGTGGGCGAGAGCGTCATGTGTCTGTGACGTCATAGCCATTGTGCTGTGTTTGGCACTTTGCCAGCTCTAATGTAAAGACATTTTAACTGGTGTTAGACTGGGTGATTGTGATGTCACAGTCATTGTCCCGTGTTTGGCGGGGAGCCAGCTGTAGTGTGATGACACTGTGGCAGAAAGACAACAGTTTATTGCTGCTGTCATGGCGATGGTAGCTATGGTATGGCCAATCACTATTAAACAATTTAAATAGTGGTAAGTAATTTTTTATATGAATACAAATCATTAATATTAATTTATTAATAGAAATGTACATACCTGATTTGATATGTTTATGAGAATTTAAAAATTATGAATAAAGTCGGATTGACATTGGTGTACTTAAAACATTTTCTAAGTTATAATTACGTACGGAGAGGCTCCTGCTATTAGAGGCTCTGGGTCCTCTCCCACCGGGTTGGTAAGAGAGTAATGAATAGACAACACGTGAAATTCAGAACAATTGTGTATTAAGTAATATAAACAAAGTTTGGTTTATATAGAAGTCTAAGGCGACTTGTTGATTAGATGCACACAAAAAAAATAGAATTTAAAAAACAGAGGTTTTTTATGTACACAGTCCGTGAAGATTTCACTTGGTGTAGGTTATTTCAGCGGTCACTTGCATCGATAGGTTCTGTTAAGCTAAGAATTATCGATGTGGACACAATGTCCCTGTAACGTCAGGGACATACATGACGTCACGGTGATGGTGACGTCATGCGCATGTGTGTGTAGAATGTTACTCCGGGTTGGAGTAATAAGTGAAGCTGAAATTGGGTAGCCCGTTTGTCCAACCCGGAGTAACATTCTACACACACATGCGCATGACGTCACCATCACCGTGACGTCATGTATGTCCCTGACGTTACAGGGACATTGTGTCCACATCGATAATTCTTAGCTTAACAGAACCTATCGATGCAAGTGACTGCTGAAATAACCTACACCAAGTGAAATCTTCACGGACTGTGTACATAAAAAACCTCTGTTTTTTAAATTCTATTTTTTTTGTGTGCATCTAATCAACAAGTCGCCTTAGACTTCTATATAAACCAAACTTTGTTTATATTACTTAATACACAATTGTTCTGAATTTCACGTGTTGTCTATTCATTACTCTCTTACCAACCCGGTGGGAGAGGACCCAGAGCCTCTAATAGCAGGAGCCTCTCCGTACGTAATTATAACTTAGAAAATGTTTTAAGTACACCAATGTCAATCCGACTTTATTCATAATTTTTAAATTCTCATAAACATATCAAATCAGGTATGTACATTTCTATTAATAAATTAATATTAATGATTTGTATTCATATAAAAAATTACTTACCACTATTTAAATTGTTTAATAGTGATTGGCCATACCATAGCTACCATCGCCATGACAGCAGCAATAAACTGTTGTCTTTCTGCCACAGTGTCATCACACTACAGCTGGCTCCCCGCCAAACACGGGACAATGACTGTGACATCACAATCACCCAGTCTAACACCAGTTAAAATGTCTTTACATTAGAGCTGGCAAAGTGCCAAACACAGCACAATGGCTATGACGTCACAGACACATGACGCTCTCGCCCACTACTAGCTATGACGTCACAGTACCCCCTCAACACCAGGAACACCAGACAATTTGTCTATATAAGGCCACACACATGCTCTACCCTTTAGTCTGATGAGTCCTACTCCAAGGACGAAACCGGTCACTTCTAAGGCAACTCCTAGCCTATCTCCCGTGGTGAAGCCCCTACTGTCTTCGCTACTTTACTTACCTCTGCTCACACCGCGCAAGATGTCCACCAGTGTGACACCACCAGTTTCTAATGCTAGCCACAGCAGCATTATCACTGAGGGTCAGATCCACCACCAGGATCAACAGGACCACCAGCCACCAGGAAAGCAAGCTAGCTTTAAATTTGGATCCCTTACTGGGAAGGCTGGTGTCACACCAGATTCCAAAGCAGTTAACCTACTTGAGGCAATCCTTCCCTCATATAGGACACTCCGTAACGCTTGTACCAAACAAGCCCGCCTAAAAGTTCAAACGGACTTTCTCAAGAGTTGTTTGAAAGCAAACGTGCTTCCAGATCAGTACCTGGTGTCAACACCACTCCAGGCAACTTTTACTAGTGAAATTGCGGCCGAACATTGCACACTTCTGAGTAATTGTTCTATGCATACTCACAGCAGAATTCTCGCGTGATTATGTCGCATCCCTAGACATGTGGGTCAACCAGAATAGAGAATCTCACAAATTGGAACACGCTCTCTATTGCAAACCCACAGATACAAACTCTTATCTGTTGTATACTTCCTGTCACCAAGACTAAAGGTCCATTTAGTCAATTCCTCAGACTTTAACGCATCTGTTCGTCTGCCGCTGAGTATGAGAAACATAGTCTCAATCTCAACAAATACTACCTAATACGAGGCTACCCCAGGAAGCAAATACAACAAAACAAACTCAGGGCTGATGGTAAAGACAGGAAATCTCTCCTGACCCCTAACACCTCCAAACCTGTCCTGGTTAGAAAAATAGTGTTAGTGAGCGATTACAATCCTCTTTGTATGGAGCTTAACGCCATTATCAGACGCCGATGGCACTTGCTCACAGGCTCTGACACTTGCAAACAAGTGTTCAACACCCCACATGTTGCAGCATACCAGAGGAACAAAACCCTCAAAGATCACCTGGTTAGTTCGACCTTGACCTGCCCAGTAAAACACCCACAAATTAGTGGAAAATGTGTTCAATTCATTGACACATCGTGTGAAAAACCTAATTGCAAAATCTGCAAAATGATCAATGCCACAGACAAATTCTCTAGCTCTGTAACACACCAGGTTTTCCGTAAACGGAACTACACCAGTCAATCTTGCAATGTAGTATACCTGCTCAAAGTGCACAATTTGTCACAAACAATATGTGGGAGAAACTAAGAGATGTTTTCATGTTAGACTCTCAGAACACTTTGCCGACATTAGTCACAACAGGGACAAACCTGTTGCTATGGATTTCAATTCTGACGGCCATGGCAAGAATGATCTCAAATATGAGATCATTGCACAACTCAGAGAAGACCCTGATGTTGTTGCTAAAACCACCAAGAGAAGATCTCTTGAACTCATGTGGATTTTCAAGCTCCATTCCTTTCAACCGCAAGGAATCAATGACAAGATTGTAGGCTGAAGTATCCACTCTGGTCTTCCTACTTAGAATCCCCATTAGCCAAGGAGTCTGCACACAACTTTTCAGCTCTCTAGACCTTTTGGAACTGGAGAAGAAGATGAAAATAGGTTTTTGAGGATGTGACCCCTGTTACCCCATTTGGGGTCACGGGGTCACGAAATCTACAATTTAGAATCCCCATTAGCCAAGGAGTCTGCACACAACTTTTCAGCTCTCTAGACCTTTTGGAACTGGAGAAGAAGACGAAAATAGGTTTTTAAGGATGTGACCCCTATGACCCCATTTGGGGTCACGGGGTCACGAAATCTACAATTTAGAATTCCCATTAGCCAAGGAGTCTGCACACAACTTTTCAGCTCTCTAGACCTTTTGGAACTGGAGAAGAAGATGAAAATAGGTTTTTAAGGATGTGACCCTTGTGACCCCATTTAGGGTCATGGGGTCACAAAATCTTTAATTTAGAATCCCCATTAGCCAAGGAGTCTGCACACAACTTTTCAGCTCTCTAGACCTTTTGGAACTGGAGCAGAAGATGAAAATAGGTTTTTAAGGATGTGACCCCTGTGACCCCATTTGGGGTCACGGGGTCACGAAATCTACAATTTAGAATCCTAGATGGGCCAAGGAGTCTGCACACAACATTTCAGCTCTCTAGACCTTTTGGAACTTGAGAAGAAGATGAAAATAGGTTTTTAAGGATGTGACCCCTGTGACCCAATTTGGGGTCATGGGGTCACGAACTCTACAATTTAGAATCCCCATTAGCCAAGGAGTCTGCACACAACTTTTCAGCTCTCTAGACCTTTTGGAACTGGAGAAGAAGATGAAAATAGGTTTTTAAGGTTGTGACCCCTGTGACCCCATTTGTGGTCATGGGGTCACGAAATCTACAATTTAGAATCCCCATTAGCCAAGGAGTCTGCACATAAAATTTCAGCTCTGTGGAGTTATTGGCTCTCGAGAAGAAGTCGAAAAAGCGAAAAGTTTACGGACGGATGGACGGATGGACGGACGCCGGACACCATGCCATGCCATAAGCCCATCGGGCCTTTCAGGCCTGATGAGCTAAAAAGTCACTTAATGGCATTAATAGCAACTTGAAACAAATCTTCAACAAACAAAAGTTATTTTAATCCTGTTTACAAGTTGATATAAAATATAATATGAGAGGTTTGCTACATCAACAATTTTGATCATGAATAATTTACCATTATATTATATATATAAAACCTTTTCACAGAATCAAGTAAAGCCTCAATTACAGGGAGATGTTCTCATCAATCAGCACTGACCCATCTTTCATTGAAGAGCCTACCTATCTCATGACCTATAATAACTATATCAATACCAAAATATCAAGGGATGCAGTGATGGTAGAGTTAGAGAGAAACTCTGATGGATACTCATTAACTCCTGAGATCCCTTCAGGATTGACTGACCAGAAATACAAGAGAAACATGCAAGGATGAAGCAAATACCAAGAAGTCAAATCTCAGATGGACATTCATTAGATCTGGGATAGCCTCAAGAATAAACATGACAAGAATATTCAGAGAACTCAACCTGGGAGTGGAACTTCTCGGATGGGCATTCATTAGCATGTAGATCCCTGGTGATGGAATCGGCCAGTAATATGACAGAATATGCAAGGAATACTCAAACAAAGATATAAAGAATATCAGAGGAACATTCATTAGCACCAGAGCCAATTTAACAGAATATACAAGGACAGCTGAGACAAGGATTAACAAATTCTCAGATTATATATACATTCATTAGCACCAGAGCCAAATTAACAGAATATGCAAGGACAGTTGAAACAAGGATTAACAATTCTCAGATTATATATACATTCATTAGCACCAGGGCCCCCAGAGACAGAACTCACCAATAATATGGCAAGAATATGCAGGAAGCAGAGAAACTGGATTTCTTTCAGTAACAAGAGATTTCCTAGGTTGTTCAATTAATACTGAATATGTCTGTCCATTAGTAGATAAAAGATATGACAAGATACTAAACATGTCAACTGCTGTATCTGTTGATACAATCTTTATTTGTTTATTTCAGTACTTAAAAGGCCTCAGGCCTATAGTACAAAATATACAGTAAGTATCTGTTGATACATTGCAATATTATGAATTGCAGTGCCAATACAGCAAAAAGTGTTTGAAGACAACAAACAGTTGACCACGTCCTACTGACCAGGTTGAATGCAAGGCAAATCCTCAGATACACATCCATTAGCTCGCTAGCCCTGGAGAGTCAACTGACCAGGAATATGACAGGAATATGCAAAGAGGGCTCATACAGGAATTAAAAGGGCCACGAAGCCAACATAGATTCATATCTAAATAAGTCCTGACTTACTTGGACATCAGAAAACCTAGAACTTTCTGCCTCATCAGATTTGCCTGCTCAGATTAATACCTCTTTAATCATAGCAAATAAATCCAGCTGATTCGGAACAAAACAAGATTAATCCAACCATCCATCATATCCACGAGATCAAATACTTCTGTTACCGGGGCAAAACAAGTTGGCATATCCAATGATGAATATTACATCTCGGCATATTCATTTCCTTATTTCCATAGAGAAATTTGTCCTTTGATTCCGACCAATTTCTCTGGATTTAAAATGACAGTCATTGTGCGTGTTATTTCCTCAGACCGGCAATATCGCCAACCGCTGGGGCAATCACGGAGCAGCTCGAGGATATTCAATACATGCAGACATCAATAAGGATGTTTTAATATATTTTGACAGCAGCAAACCATCTATTCATCCCCTAAGATATTCAATTTGAGAGAGGGCATACCTTACTCTCAGTAGCTCTCTGTGCTGAATGATTCATGAGCTTCTTTCACATCTCACAAATCTTTATCAGACATGTAACATGATTATCCTTACCAATTGAAAATCCTTCAATTTGAACTGAGAGATAGACAGATTTTTAAAAAAACCTTTCTTTCAGATATTGAATTTAAATTCAATCTCCCTTATAAAATTTATATGCATTATCTTTTATTTAGCTTGATATAAAGAATTTTGCTGCGGAATTGAGAATTCCTAAACCATATTAAGCAACCAATTTCCAGGAATTGCAAGACATTAACAATGGGAATCATCCGAAATGTCCTCAAAGGTAGGCAAATCCAGAATAGTCTGCCTGGGTCATGCAGGGGAAGGTTTAGAGCCACATCAGGAACATATATATATAATACTTGGCCAAGATCAAGGGTTCCTTTTTTTCTGTAAAATTCCTGGATCTTCAGATAATGAGTAAAACATGTATAGTCGTAAATTATATGCAACTTTGAAAAGGCCGGGTGGTCGTGTGATAAGATTGTAGGTCAGTGCTTGCCATAGTTGCCATACTCTAGGGATGTGGGTTCAAATCCTGCAATTTGTACTATTCAAGGTAGTGTTCTCCTAAATATAACCATATTATAACTTTGAAAACATTTATTGGCTTTTTATGTTTTTCTTGAAAGTTAATGTTATCAATTTCCACCATTCAGAACTTAAATCCTCAAGAGCAAAGTTGTCATAAGTAATAATCAAGCCAAGCAGCATGTTTAGATAATGGTACCAGCAGACTACTCTGTTCAATGCACATAGTCTTGAAAATGGTAAATGGAATGATGTATTTGTCCTTGTACTTTATTGACAGACCTGACAATGAATGACGGCAAGAACAAGCAATTTCAATAAGGTTTTCACCTATCATCTAAACAGTAGATAGAACAAACATTCAACATCAGCCTTGAATGGAAGCAGTTTGAAAGAGGTTTATAATGAGAAGTTAACAGTTTCAATGAAGGCCAAAAACAGCATGATTAACAATGCACTTTTACAATTGTCTAACAAAAGCAGCACAAATCTAATCAACGTTAATCTTATCTAGAACAGTTTGTAATCAATATTCATCCATTACCTACATTATAGACACTCTATCACATTATATTTGAATTGAATTTTCTATATAACAAGTGTTTGCCACTAACATGGCAAAGTCCCCCGCCGCTAACATTGAGTTTAGCAAGACATATCATTTGGTCAAAAGGAGCTACTTCATATATTGCATTACTGGTAAAAAGTGTGTCATGATGATCACCAAATTTGAAGACTTTGGGTGCTTGGGTTCATGAGATATTGCGTTAACAAGAGTTCAAAAAGTTGTCAAAGTGTCATAGTCACTTTGAAAATTAGATGAGCGTTTGCGGGACACCGCAAAAGCAGAGCAGCCCCGAAACTTTGGGTCTCGCCTTTCCCTGTTCCGCCTTCTCGTCAGCATAAAAATGTGACAAAATTTTTGACAATTTTTTTTTTCATTATTCAAGTTATTCTAACAAGTTGAATCATCACTGGGGCACTTTTCGGGGCTGCTAATAAGGTCAAGTTCACCAAAATCGACTGGTGTCTGCATCACCCCCCAATGTAGATTGACACCAAATTTGAAGACTTTGGGTCCATCCGGATATCATGATAACAAGAGTTCGAAAAGTGGTCAAAATGTTGTGACCTTGAAAATAAGGTAAAGGTCACCAAAATCAACTGATGTCTGCATAATATGCCAATATAGGCTGTCAGAAAATAAGACATTATGTCCAACCGGTCATGAGATATCATGTTAACAAGAGATAATAAAGTGGTCTAAGTGTCACAGTGACCTTGAAAATAAGGTCATGGTCACAAAAATCGACTGGTGTCTGTGTCTTCCCACAGTGTAGGCCGACACAAAATTTGAAGACTTTGGATGCAACGCTTCATGAGATATTGCGTTAACAAGAAATGTGACGTACGTACGGAGCTGTAGCTGAATACATAGTCCCCCGTTCCGTGTTGCTGCGGGGGAGAATGAGGCGTATGTACACTTTAGATTCACAGCCATCAATAAATGACCTATTTTTCACAAAAAAACTTCTCTGTAACCAAGTTTCCAAGTTTGATACGGGCAAAAGGTCAGTAAGATATCACAAAAATCATGATAATAGATCCTATAAGTGGTGTAAAAGAGCTTCTCTAACTGCATGCTTATCATGTGAGATTATTGCAGTTTAAACGTTTGGAGGAGGGAGGGCGTGGCTTCAATATAAATTCATAAAAATAAATCAAAGGCATCAAAAAAGCAATTTCTACACAGGTAAAAAACCAGACTATTTTGTCTGATCTATGTATTAAGCAGTCAATCATAAATAAACAAGTAAGACTGGCAAGTATAGAGAAGAGTTCATCAAATATGCAATGTGTTGGCACCCCAATGAATCAGTCGTCGCAGTATCGCTGCAATCAGAGAATCTATCAGTGCTCGGTGTATAGGAGAAACATACATCAAGCATGTAACACTACAGTATAATGAGTGTCTGGTCGGTGATAAAAAACACTAGCACTTAGCCTGTCAACACTGTCCGGGGTACTACACAACCATTACAGGGAGATAGATACTATACATGGAAACATTGTGTATAAGGCTAAATAACAATAATTAAATGTTTTTCGGGCATTGGGGCATCATTTTATTTGTGTTCGCGACAGCTTTTTATTGTCATTTGAAAAATTCGCTAAAACTCAAAATCCATCAGTCTATCAATCATATGGTTCTACACGAACGGCAACTTCCCAATGCAAGGCATAACTCTTGCCAGTCTCCATTACTGGCTGATTTAGGCCTTGCAGTATTTCCTTAAGAAATCTGTGCTTAGAAATCCAGGCTATGCATTTCTGGTGCAGCGATTCACTATCTTGACACAACAAAGCGAGGGAAATACTGCAAGGGTTAAATCAGCCAGTAATGCAGACTGGCAAGAGTTATGTGTTTGGAAGTTGCACGAGCGGATGTGCTTCCCTTTTGTATACTTCTACAACTTCCAAGCTCTAGTTTGATGGAAAAATATGTTCTCCTCTCTCGTCAGTATTTTTTTCAACAAAAAATAAAAAGAATGTTGTAACGGTCTCGTAATTTTTTTTTAAATGTGTCAGAGAAACCGTTAACTTTTTTATGCAGCCTAACATTCTGATTACCGGTAAGTCAGTAATTTCTCTCTATGTATCTATCCATTCAGATTGAAAGTAATGCATTAGACATGTTGAATTCATACACTTTATAAAATATACATTTTTCTGTGTATGAATCAATAACTGTTAAAGATTTCTGTTTCATGAAACATTTTGAACAAGTATATTTCCAATAACTGTGAATATATGAGCAAAGACACACGGCGCAAACATTGCATATTGACATCTGGTGACACCTGGAGATTGATTGACAAGCATGCTGGTTAGAAACTATGAGATTCATATTGAAAAAACACGTTCACCAGTCTTGCCAATAGAGTGAAGACTGTTTTTCAATGTTACAATTTTAAAATATTAAATGTCAACTTAACAAAACAAGTCTGAATCAAAGTATCAAAGTCATGCAATACTTACATGAATGTACTGATGGGATTTTGTTTTCAACAATTACCACTTGAAGCTGTCCTTATTTATCAGAATCTGTTTTTTATTGAACAATAATTTATTTATTCAACAACACAAAAACAGGGTAACGATCAATAATTAATAGTAGTTTCATAATATAACAAAATAGGACCATGGGCTCTGTAGCTCATCATGATTTGTATCGTTATGATAAATTTTCTCAGCTTGTTCAAAAGTTTTTCTTACTGGAGAAGAAAATGAAAATAGCTTTTCAGGGTTGTGACCCCTGAGACCTTATTTGGGGTCACAGGGTCACGAAATCTACAATTTAGAATCCCCATTGGCCAAGGAGTCTGCACACAACTTTTCAGCTCTCTAGACCTCTTGGATCTTGAGAAGAAGATGAAAATAGGTTTTTAAGGTTGTGACCCCTGTGACCCCATGGGGTCACCAAATCTACAATTTAGAATCCTCCTTATCCAAGGAGTCTGCACACAGCTTTTCAGCTCTCTAGACCTCTTGAAACTTGAGAAGAATATGAAAATAGGTTTTTAAGTTTGTGACCCCTGTGACCCCACGGGTTCACCAAATCTACAATTTACAATCCTCATTAGCCAAGGAGTCTGCACACAAAATTTCAGCTCTCTAGACCTATTGGAACTTGAGAAGGAGATGAAATTAGGTTTTTGGGGTTTTGACCCCTGTGACCCCATTTGAGGTCAGGGGGTCACGAAATCAACAATTTAGAATCCCCATAAGCCAAAGAGTCTACACACAAAATTTCAGGTTTCTAGACCAAGTGGTTGTGGAGAAGAATACGAAAATGCGAAAAGTTTACAGACGGACGGACGGATGCGGACACCATGCCATGCCATAAGCCCATCGGGCCTTTCAGGCCAGATGAGCTAAAAATTGAATCATTTTACAAATAGAATTCTTAAAAAATAACAGATAATGGAGACCACTGGGCAAGTCTAGAAGCCCAGCCAATCTGCTACAGTTACACCTTCCCGACATCAGACCAATCCATGTGATTATACTGACAATCGGAATCACTCACTTATTTATCATGTGTACTCGAGCGCAAATCACAGCACGCTGTCTTGTGTTTTGTGCTAGCTTCAAAGGAATCGAGACGCTGGATGCAGCAAATTGATATAAATTGAATGGAAATCCAAGGCTTTTGCTGGAATAATTTGGTAAAAAAACTAATCCTGATTTCAATGACATTTGCAATATTTTCCCATATATATTTCTCGCAAACGGACAAAAGGATAATTCTGTGCTCCATCTGAAGCCTCAAAACCAGGTCGAAGCATTCTGCTTATAAATCTGGACCTGCACCCCTCCATGAATGATCACGGTGAATGATAGGTGGATCTTGTTATGCTCACATACAACAGGGAACACTTTCAAAGGATTTATTGTATTCTAGAGATTAATACCCATTGCCTTTATATCCAACAAAGATATGAATTGTATAACACACATGTCAAAAATAAGTAGTATACATTTATTTACTAAATATTCCATGCAATAATCAATAATATAGGACTCAGTCAATGTCAGAAGTGTGAAATTCATACTTCTGACCAAAATGCTGGAGTTACTTGCCTGGATCAGGGGCTAGATGTCCAAAGCCTATTTGAGCTAAGAAACTCAAAGGCGTCATACACAAATCTTGCTTAACACCAAAGCTTCTGAATTAGGGGCAAACAAGTGTGGGCAATTTACAAGTAAACAAAGGGGAATAGTTCTGTCCCAAATGTCTTACCCAGAGTGATGAGACTGGACTATCAGCTAAACAGCACTACTCTACTTGTTGAGACTGGACTATCAGCTAAACAGCACTACTCTACTTGTTGACCAGGACCTGAATCTCTATAAATCCCAAACAAACTTTCAACCACCTCTCAAAAGTTTCTACCTCAGTTTCCATGTCAGATTTCTATCGCAATGAGAGTTCTATCCCAGTAGTATTATCCAGGTGATGTGACAGCACTACTCTACTTGATGACAAGGACCTGAGACTCTAAGGAGATAATCCAGAACAAATATCTCCAGATCTCTCTGTATGTACAGAACTTGTCCATGTTACCCTACGTCCTTACAAAACTGGACAGGTCAGGGGGCCGGCGATGTCTGCAGTCCGTCCCTTCAATCCAAAGAGATTTAATTTGAAAATCTTATTCAGTTTAACATTTGCCTGTTGTGTTGATTTAAGGGTAGCACTTAATTTCATTAGAGGATGAGATTATTCAAATTTTCCAAACTGGCAAGTTGAATTGGAATGATTTTTAGAAAATGTGAGGTTTGGAGATATGGAGTTTGTGGTTCCTAATTAGTCTTATGACCAGACAACATAATGTTATGAAATAATATGCAGATCTACTGGAAAATGGCATCCTTGATTACTATTTATTCAGCGTGCCAGTTTCATACTAATTCAGGTTCATGTTTACCACTGATTAATCTAAAACTTTACCTGCTGTAAATATCAGTAAAACTATTCTTGACAGGCTAAATTACAGAAATCCCAACTCTTTAACAGAAATTTTCTTAAATTGACCAGGCTATTAAACGAATTGCATTTGCAGGTAAAGGTTTCACAGCTACAGAAGTGGAGTAATTCCTTTCTCTGCTACCACAACTGCTAACAGTAAGAGAAGAGAAGCGAGTACTGGTATGATGGTGACAGTGCTGTCTGTACAGTTGCAGAGTGGACCGATTGTCTCACGTACACCAGATTCTCCACATAGCACACCACACAGTCATACTCTCTCTCTCTCTCTATCTAGCCACTGTAAATAGGTTCATCTGCCAACTGGTAACTTTTGATCACGGCTGGTAACCTTTTCAGGGTGTTCTTTAATTTTGCCAAAATATCACTTTCGGGCTCGCTATTTTTCATTTCATCCACTGCTCTCATCCCCCCTGTCATATCAGCATATCTTAGAAAAAGAGCGTTTCGTGAGCACTGTTCCTGCAGTATCAATTAGTGTCAAACCATTCATGGACGGCCGATCTACAACAATTGTGAATAAAATTTGAAAGGTAATTATGTTACGTTAAGCTGTCGACCAAGAATAATATTACCATTTTAATGAATTATGACTTCTGTCATGAATGTTTAGGCACTCGTACACTGACTAATAATGCATGTAAAGTGTTACTACTACTATATTCTTCGTCTTACTATCTTACAACCAGACAGAAGAGAATGTTACTCTTAGCTAATTGTTTCCCTTGTCTCTGGTTGTCAATTTCATCAGTCGACAAAAGAGAAACATCACTGCTTAACAAACATATGTGGTCCACTATTAATATATATTTCAAAATTTATCCCTGTTATATTAAGCACCTACCTGTACAAATGATCGTTAACTTCAGGGGGTACAGGAGTGATGTTTTTATTGCAGGTAAACTTGATATAATAAATCCTCCATAAGCTGAATAATGAAATCTCTGATCCAGACAGATGAGTAATATCCTTTATCAGTTGGTTAATAGAAGCGTTACAGGAAAACAATATCTTATCATACCAGTTCTTTGTGGATAAATTGCCTTTATGAGTTGTTTGGATTAAATGTGATAATAGGTACATATAGCTAAGTTAGTATCATCCACACTTAATGTCTTTAAATCTTGGACAAACATCATGATTTGTGAGTTTTGTCTATATTGTTTGCTTGTAGATCTTATGCCCCATAAATAAGACTACAAGTGCTGATTTAGTGTTGTAATGTTAATACATCTAATATTCTTTTAAACTAATTTTGGTTCTTGAAATATTGTAACAGTGTCTAAATATTTAGCACATGGTTGGAATTATTCAAGAATTTAATGAATATGTACAAACATGACAAAGAAATATAGCAAAATCTCCTGTCAGTGAAATAAATCGTAAACAAGTTGTCAAATAAAACAATATATCCATAAATGTCACAAATTGATTGCACAACATTTCGGCTTACTTGTTTTAGGGATGAACAGTTTTTAAAAAGCTTAATTTGTAACAAAAGCATTTACTGTTTCAATCTAGGTTGCAGGTTGGGTGACTTGGGGTTTAACACCGCTTTCAAGAGTATAACACTTTTATCACTGCTGCTAGTATTATTGCAGAAAGAAAGCCCACACCATCATTGTGGCTATGCATTGTGGTGAAACCGGTGAACCATGGATTGTTAAACACTGAAATTCATTGAAGCACTGCACCTATAACAGTTCTCTACAGCAGAGAGAATTACCATGCCTCTAGTGGGATCCGAACCCAGACCTCGTGATTTAGGCTGAGCACGATAACCACTGTGCTATCCAGACCCATCTAAGACGGGGAACATTTGTAAGAAACTCCACCCAGGGCCAATAAAAAACAGGACAAAAACCAGTACTGCTGAAACTCCAATCCCTTGTTGGATTGACGCATTCTTTGCCAGACAATCCATCATCATGAAGCAGAACATATCAATATTCTTCTCCTTAAGAGCTAGTCCAACACATACCATAAAGCTATTATTGTCTCAACAAGTCCTTCCTGTAGTTAATCATCACATTCAGTAGCTATACGGTTGAATCTACATATGAAACATTAAACACTTAACCAAAACCTACCGAAGAATCACTACTGACCTATCTAATCTATAATCCAAATTTATATCAGTACCCAAAAATATTATATTTAAAAATAATTATACAAAGCATATTATATTTGTGGCCTAAATTTGATAGATCTCAGGAGAGACAGAGGGATAAAGGTCACATTCATGGTATAGTATTGGCCCGAATGTAATATTCTATATTTTCAGAATTAACTGGTGAAAGTTAGTACCATACATCATTATCTACTTTCAAGCATATCTTAGGCTGAGTACATAATAGATACAAGTAGTTATGCACAATGGTCTTGCTCATGACTGGTGTAGCTGCAACACAGTGCTTCAAATGGGACATCAAACACAAAGCTCTCAACACTGTGTGGGCTACATTCCCATTGGATTCCAGCTCAAGAACCATAAAACTTGAGGAAGCACACCAATTCAAAATAATTGACAAGAACAAGAATGAAATAGAGTTTATTTGTATGAATATTGTCCATTATCTCTACATTCGACCATCATAATGCCCACTGACCAAAGTTACTGAAATAAAATTATTTCTTATCTATATGCATGCTCTATCATATCTGAAAATGCACTTATTTACTTAAAGCCATCAAAACCTTTTGAAGTAAACATAACAATTTATAGATATGTGCATACTGTCGTTAACATGTGACTTTGTACCAGCATAAGCATACTAAAACCATGAACCAGACTATCGAAGTATACAGAACAGATTTTATGTTTGTATATATTGACTATCACACCTGGATTTGCACCTGAGACGAGCAATCACCTGCCTATTAACTCTCATCAATATGTTACTTGACCTTTTGACCACATCTTGACCACAGGTTGTTCAAAGATCAAGATAGTGAGATGACAATAAAATACAGACATGAGAGCAATATTTGCATCGTTAGTATGGTTATTGTTGTGAAAGCAGAGCATGAGAGACTTCAGATCCAAACTATGTCCTGCATTGAAAGAAAACTCACAAGGCTAGATACCTATCTTATACATATACCGGTATATCTTGGTAATTCACAACAGTTTTCTCTTGCCTTCAATGACAGTTCAATCAGAATGATACTTACAAATCCACATCCAAGGTATATATATAAATAGTCAAAATACATTTACCACAAGACAAAACACTTCTCATCTAGCTCCTCTTTAAAGCTATTACCGGTACTAGCCAAATGTAGCAGTTCATTTTTGAATTACCTTCCTTCCTTAATTTACTGAACAATCAATTTAACTTATTTCACTTTGCTATGCTGCTTTCACTTTGAATCACGTTTAAGGAATTCTAAGCTTCAATAAATATCTCCATAATAGTATAATGCTACATTAGGTAGGTTTCCCTCTAATCAACCAACTCCTTCCCCTCACAGTCGCTGGGTTATCAATAAAACTAATAGTCCAATCAAATACATACTTGCATCTAAGCAAACACAACGATTAGTGCAAACTGGTGTTTACATATTGAACAGGCTGTGTTTATCAAAATTACATGAACCCCCCCCCCCCCCCCCCCCCCCCCCTTCTCCTTCTCCTCGCCCATCACCAAAGAACCCACCATTCTGGATCTGATTTGATAAGAGCAGTGGTTTGGTTCAAATTATGAAAGTGTACAGAAATACTGTCAGAAATACTGTCATAAATATGTCAAAAGAAACCAAAATATTCAAAAGCCTATTTCTATGATGCCAGGGACCATTATTACATGCCGTCAGCCACAGCAGAGTATAGCCCCCAGCCGCCCACTTCTGGCAGATAATCATTAGGTCTACATGACACACTAACCAGCATGTAATCTTGTTAACACAGGCTGCATCAGTGTCCAGCTATAACATGCACTGTACGTGTTCACCTGTTGGCTTCATTCACATCACCTGTCAGAATTAATTAAATAAGCTTGACACTAATCAGTCTAAGAGGAGATTAATTCAATCCACATTTATATAAAGCTGTCTGTTTGCTTCTTCTGCCACTATTTATATCTACGAGGGTTGGATTATTGCTCAATCTTATCTGTCGATCGTCAATAATTTAATCAACGGTTATATTAAACAAGTATGTCTGTTTGCCAGTTGCGTCACTTTACATAAGGACCTGGGTTGGATCGTTGAAAAATCATGTTTGTCAATATTGATATATTAAATAATAAATTTCATTTGCATCATCTTGTTACGTGAAGTAGATATTTATAGCGGGAAACTGCATCAAAATTGATGGGAATATGCATGAAAGTAACCGCAACATTCAAATATATTGAATATGAAGATATGACAAGTCAACAATTTTATTATTCATACTGATTTTAATACAAGCCTCCTCTTTTTTTTACTTAAAATACAAACTGGAAACTTTTCAGAAGTGTCAATGTTGACAAACATTTATGAGTGTTTAGCCTGGAAATAATGTATTATATCCATTCAGTCATAATGGTGTTGCATGCCTTCTTTCCATATTGGCAGCCTTGATTGAAGTGAAATTTGACTGTAAACCTGAATATCACTGATTTACAAATTCCAGTAAATTAGTAAAGTAAATTATTTATAACCTGCAGGGTTCGAAATTAGCACTAGTCCAGTAGCCCATGTCTAGTGAAAAAGAACCTGGGCTTGTAGAGTGTAAAACTGGTAGTCCGAAAGACTAGCTAAAATGTGGGGTGAAATGATCATGGAGATGTATTTGGCTAGCTGGAATAAGTCTGGACTAGTACTTTTAGAAATGCACTAGTCCGAATGGCTACTGCATTGAAAAGGTTAATTTCAACCCCTGAAACCGTAATGTTAAGAAATTAACATAACACTTAACACAGCAACCGTCTGACCGGAACTACTTTTTCCTGAACACCTGCAAAGGTAAGGTGGAGCAGTTCATGTTTATCTGACTAGAACTACTTTCTTCTGAACACCTGCATGACACAGGCAGGACTATGGGAGGGGGAGGGGTGCAAAGATCTGCTTCAGTGAAATATTTAATGACGGGTTGTCAACATCTTCATCAAAACTTTATTTCTGTAGGAGGCTTCAGTAAAAATCTTGATAAAGTCTCAGAGGGAAATAGAGCCACTCATTATACAGAGTACTGAAATAAACTTCTTTATCAATGTTTCCAGACTCCAGTTCAGCAAAATAGAAACATCTCTGCTGGCGTACACATACTTATTAGAGGAGTATAGGTGTAAAGAACATTCAACTGAATGGAAATTCAATTTTGGAAAGACATTCCAGGAAATACGGAAATGAAGATAATGAAAAAAGATGACATTTCCTGACATGTGTATGAGATGTTTCTATGCTTTCCTCCTATAAGGGCACATCTCACAAGCTGCCTACAATCTATGAACTTTCAATCCATCCAATAGGCAGATGTGTTAAAAAGCTATGAAAGTGTCACATTGGTGTGACAGGAAGACTTGTTGCAAAGATTCAATCATCTTCTCCTGACAGGAAAACTACGCAAGATCGAAAAATATAGATAAATCATCATTTCCTCTGTCATATCTACTCAAAATTGCATGCAGATATATTGCAGGAAGATGAGATTCAATATGTTGACTAAATTCTAGAACATCTGCAATATAATCAGAGTTATCAGTATGCGGAGATAAACCTACTGTGTTTGAGGTGAGGTGAGGTGAGGTGAGTTGGGGTTTAACGCCGCTTTCAAGAGTATTTCACTTATATCGCGGCTGCCAGTATTACAGCTGAGGGGGAAAGCCCGCAACGCCATGTGGCAATGCATTGCGGTGAAATACTGTGTTTGAAAATCAGAGACATGTTATACTGGATTGATAGCGAGTAAATTTAAAATTGAAACCGATCACGTTTGATTTTTCTGGAGAACCAATCAGAATCAACTTCAATAAAGTGTCCAGCAATGTCATGGTAGAATTCATACTGGTTGGTATTCTATTAGGAGAAAGGCAACAACACTGGTTTTGCATCATGGTAAAACCTGCAGGTATGATCTTGAATTAGTAGTGCAATTGAGTTTACCACCACTTTGAAGAATATTTCACTTCTATCAAAGTATCAGAAAGAAGGCCTGCAACAAATTAGTGCAACCCATGGAAGTAGTGTAATATTGGGATACCATATTTCCTTGAATACAATCCGACTCTCGAATATAACCCAGAACCCAGGGGTGAGAGAATGCTTAACGAAATAGAAGACCTGGGTTGTATTTCAGGAAATATGGTATTGCACTTGACAGCATGCAGGAATTTTTTCTTCAGTACAGTACCAGTGATCATTTGCAAGTTCCAGGCAACTCAGGTTTTATCACAACGCATAGCCACAAAGGTATGGCAGGCTTTCTTCCTGAAATGATACCAGCCTCCATGGTATAACTGAACTACTCTAGAAGGAAGCACTGGAGCTCTAATCCCCACCTCACCTTCAATAACGCAAGTCAGCACCCAATGTATTGCCATCAATAATCAGCCTTCTCCAGGTCAGCCAAAACCAATATCGTCTTTAAACTTTGTCTTGATCCTGTTCTCACTTGAACTTCTGCAGACAGTTTCAATTTTGCTTAATTTTGAGTCTTTATTTTGGAGCGAGGTGCAGAGAAGGAGATCTTTCTACTTCAAGATTTCAGGATATTACTCTTTCGGGATAGAAAAAACTTTGTCAATAAAATGATAAATCTTTTGAAAGTTTTTCTGTAAACAGACCTCAAAGAAGTACCAAGTTATATGCAGCGAGAACTTACTTCACCACATCTCAAAATAGACACAGAGTTATCGGTAAAAAACAAACTAATTCCCTACTGAACATGGACAATAAGGATTTTAAAAGTATTTTGGGAATCAAAACATGTCTATAGCCAATCCTACGACATAATCTCTTTTTTAATCAGAAATAAGCACAGAAATTCTGCCAATAGGTAGTTTTATAAAAATTAATGCTAAAATTAATGTTTATAAATAGTATGCCCTGTATCCATACAGCAGATGTTGATATGCAATGTTTACACGTGTTACCCATGGATATAGGACAAGAATATTAGAGTTAACATTTATCAGACAGTATGGCAAAATATATCTTTGAATGGTGATAACTTCATCATGAAAAAATTCTCCTTTCCCGCTTCGGAAATATCAAAATTTAAGCATTTATGTTGAAAACATAGTATGAAAAATTATCTCAAATCATACAACTACCCAAGTACAATGCTCAAATGTCAAAGAGGTAAAGCTTACAAGCGTATCTATTCTTGACCAAATAGAGCCAATACTTGTAAACAGCACTGCAACATAGACGCAAACAAGCTCATTGTACAAAAGAAGTGTTTACACATGTTATATACCTGATTCCTGGACAAAACTCAATTCATACACAACATACATTCACTACTTTGTGACACCTAGGCGTTATATTTTCCACTCAGGTAGTCACAAATGTGACCCATGGAGAGATGAAGGAAGAGACACAATACACTGTAGAATACAGGATACGTCTCGTGAAGTGGCCACACACCTGCTTACAGGTACGCACATAGTAGCATTAGACACTCCCTGTACTGTACTCTACTGTTGGTAAAGGTCACTTCTTGGTTATACCCTTCACCAGGAAAGAAAGCTGAGTTTAAACACTAGAGCTAATGTGATTTGAGTTCTTAAGGCTAGTATTATAGCAAAGGAAAAGCCAACAACACTGCCACAGCTTTGCTGGGAAGCCTGCGATTTTGGACTAGCAAACTGTAGTAGATACTATCCTGACCTACACCAGTGGTGGATGCAGTGAAGGGATTCAGGGGGTTTGAACCTCCCTTTTTGTACATAAAAACAATATTAGTTGATTGATGACCCTCCAGGTGTAGTCATTGAAGAGAAAGGTATTTGTTGGACAGGTAAACTGAATGGACTCTGAATTTGCCAGTGAAGTTTCTTTGTAAATATGTTATTGTGATCAAACTTAAATGCAGGTTAAACCAAATGATAATATTCCTTTTTATATAATCTGTTATCGTCTGTTCAGTGTTCACCACCAAAGTCTCTGGTAATAATAATAATGGGCATTTATAAAGCGCTATATCCATACACAAGGTGCATGCTAAAAGCGCATGTGGATTTAATAGTATATAGTTACAACATACAAACTCTTTTAGGGAAGTGTGTTAAGTTGTCAGCACTCTGAAGAGATATATGATCATTCATGTCAAGAGAGAAACACATTCATATTTGACACAATATTAGTTGATTGATGATCCGTCAGGTGTTGTCATTGACGAGAAAGGTGAGTATTTGTTGGACAGGTAAGAATACACGCAGGTAATTCTTCTCTAACAAAGACTATAAGTGGAAGAGAATTAACACTATTGTAATGGCATAAAGACCAAGTAGAGGCAAAAGCAAGTGGGCAGGTAATTCTTCCTGGGTAAAGCTATAGAAAGACTAAGTGTAGGCTGGTCGGTGGAGAGAGGTGTATTATTATCACGTATTGTCGGTACTGTAACAGCAATTGTCACCCACACGTATACTGATATGTATCCAGTCAAGCGTGTGATGCTCTCATATCCCACCCACTTCCACCTGTAGGAGTCTGTGACATGGACTGCAGTAGAACAGGAACTTGTATCAATGCTTTTGATACGTTTTAAAACCAGCATTGACAATATATACATATCCAGTTTTGGTAAAAATACTGCTTTCCATCATCATATATTTGAGTGTGGTGGTATTGCAGATCAAGCACTGATGGAAGGACACATTATATTGCCAAGAAGACAAGGACCTAATGGACGATCAACTATTTATTTAACAATGGCGAAATTTCAGCATAGATCGTTATGCAGTTACCAAGCAGTGTGAGAAGTATATATAGTAGGCCTCACATCTCAAGGTGCACCTCAAATGATACCGAGACTCAACTTACTGCAACCTGAGGAAATGTGAACCAGTGCTGACTGTGTTATTACTGCAACCTGAGGAAATGTGAACCAGTGCTGACTGTGTTATTACTGCAACCTGAGGAAATGTGAACCAGTGCTGACTGTGTTATTACTGCAACCTGAGGAAATGTGAACCAGTGCTGACTGTGTTATTACTGCAACCTGAGGAAATGTGAACCAGTGCTGACTGTGTTATTACTGCAACCTGAGGAAATGTGAACCAGTGCTGACTGTGTTATTTCTGCAACCTGAGGAAATGTGAACCAGTGCTGACTGTGTTATTACTGCAACCTGAGGAAATGTGAACCAGTGCTGACTGTGTTATTACTGCAACCTGAGGAAATGTGAACCGGTGCTGACTGTGTTATTACTGCAACCTGAGGAAATGTGAACCAGTGCTGACTGTGTTATTCCCTAGACTGGACTGAGTACCTGATCCTATCTGAAGCTCTACAAGAGGCAGTAATACCACTATACCAGTCATCAGCACACATTGTAGCTAAATCTTCCTGAACCAATGTAGGGTTTCCACAAAATGAAACTAATTTGGGAAGCCCTGCAAAAGTTCAATCCCATTCTCAGCTAAAAACTAGATTAATCCAATTTGTGAAGAAGCTTCTGAATACCATTTCTCTTTTTAAAATGTTTAAGAAGGCATTAAAGGGTCTTCAAATGGCTTAAAATCCCTGACTATATCATGTTGAATATTTTATTAGCTCATGCACTAACCGAATTTGAATGAATGAATTATGCACAATTAGTATATTATATACCGTATATTACTGTGTATAAGGCGACCCTGTGTATAAGACGACCCCCTTTCTCAGACCCCTAAAATCAGGTAAAAACCATGTATCTCATGTATAAGACGACCCCCCTTCTAGCAATCGTGGAAACAGGTCGACATGCCATGATGGGAAAACACGTTGGTAAGATTTGGTAACGGTAACTTGATACCGGTAATTTTTTAAGTAACATGACATAAATGTTTTGTTATAATCGTTTGTTTTTTAAATAAATTGTTTTAAATTTACCAAAATAAAAATTACATACGTTTTCCTACTGTGTTTGTTCTTATTTTTTAATGATTTGTCATTTTCTTGTCAGTTCAAGCGAGATTAGCAACACTACAGTCAACAATCTATCGTAAATGTTCGCCATGTTATAACATCTAAACAAAGCCGATACTCCATACACAGATTTAGAAGTCGCTTCAGTGTTTATATGATAAAAATGGTGCGAAGAGCTTTGATAACCAAGCTTGATTGCGCATGTCCGAAGCCAAGCAAAATTTAATGTCTAGATTTCTATCGTAGTGATGTAAATATTTGTCCTTCTTATAAACAAAGTTGAAATAGTTGTATTTAATACTGCAGAATGCTTTTGAAAGGTTGGTAATGTTTGATAGCTGAAGTCAAGCCATTATTTTACATTCCAACTCTGGTTCGCTTTACCGCTGATTCTCTATTACGCGGCTGTCAGTATGGCTCCCAACATGTGTTATAGCGAGGGGCCACTCAATGCAGTAAACTTCTCAAGCTAAAGACGTGTTTATTTAACGTTGACACTTCAATCCAGAGAAGGATATACAGACCAATTACTGATAAGAACACAACAAAGCTAAGATAATTACCGGATACATGAATGAATAACTGCCCTGATTGGAATTAACATTACGTCAATGACACGTGATCGAGATAAGCTTGTCAAGTTTTATGAATGAATATGTTAGTTGTAGAATTTCATTGGTCCCCGTCATGAATGAATTGATAAGTTGTAGAATTTCATTGGTCCACGTCACTGAATTTATCGATCGTTTTCTTGACTGCTGGTACCACTTTTGGTCCGTCAACCAATTATTTTTAAATGAATTATCAAATATATTTTATGTATTTAACTCCATATAGTAATAAAAAAATAACATAATAATACATAATAATTATTTATAAATATTTATTTCCATTTTGTAAACATGAGTTGACTGTATTGCTGTTTCCGGTTTCAACATCGTGAGTTCGTCAATGAAGCTTCAAAATTTCTTCTTCTGAAACATAGCCCTTGTGTATAAGACGACCCCCTTCTTTGACCCCCTATTTTCTGGTATAAAAAAGTCGTCTTATACACAGTAATATACGGTAATTATTTAATCACTTAAAGGATAGCTTTACTTGATGAATATACGTTTTATAAATAAGTTAAAGACACAACCAAGTTATACACGTATTTCTACAAGCATCCAGTGGCGGATCCAGAAATTTTGAAAGGGGGGGTCCAAAAAATGTTTCCCTCGACACCCCCCCCCCCCCCCCGGGTCCGCCACTGAGTCTCTACTGTATACACTAATGTTGATGTACACTCAGGTGCAGACTCCATTACCCAGCACTTCAAGCCTCTCCCCTATCAGAGGTAACAATAGGAAAACCTTCCAACCAATACATCATTAAACTCCAGTCCACTGTAATTGGTCACACTGAGGTAGCATTAGAGGTGAGGTGAATCAGGGTTTAATGCCGCTTTCAAGAGTATTTCACATATGACGGCTACTACTATTATTGTAGGGAGAAAGCCTGCAAAGCCATGTGGCTATGCATTGTGGTGAAACCTGCGAGCATTGGCTGGAACTAGCGAACCATAGGTGGAACTTTGCTGAAATTCAGTATAGCATTGCATCTAAACCTTACCGTCTTTAAAACAGTTCTCTAATGCAGACAAACTAATATGACCACTTGAGCAGGTGAATTAAATACAACAATGTTGCCGAATTTGCCAACAAAACAAAAGGCACTTGACTGACCCTATCTAAACACTGACAACACAGAAGAACAATTATCAGTTGTCAATCAAACGTGTTCACCATAATTTCTTCTAGTCAAGGACAGCAGGAAATTGTCCAAATAAAATTTTATAAATTTTGATCACGCCAATTTAAAGAACAAGAAGTTGATAGGAATATTATTGGTATTTTTAAAACTCAGAAGAGCAATTAGTTGTCAATCAGACTTGTTCACTTTAGTTTTTCACAGCAAGCAATTGTCAAAATAATATTCCATAAATTTACGATTACTTCAGCATAAAACCCAGATGCTGATAGGAACATAATTGGTATCAACTGCAAATTCAAAGGATTTACAATGAAGATGATATTAAAGAGCAATTGGAATCTAATAACTCTTCCTTAAAGTGTTCTATCAAGCTATCTTGGGTTTACAATTCAAAGCGTTCAGATAACTAGATTCGCTGAAGAAAATCTAGACTGTATTCAAGGCTTTACTAAATAATTCAAAGTGCGCGCAAGACAAGAAATAAACAATAAATTTTCTTTTATCTTTTACAACAATGATAATTTATAACACAAAAGGCACAAGGAAGAGTTCAAAGAAACACCAAAACCAAAATATTACTGCAGGCATATGACATGTGGCTGATAGTAATATGTAAAACTTGCATGAAATCTCAGTTTCGTTTCACCTGGGGCAATTCAAGGACCCTAAATGTCAGTTATACCTTGACAAACACTTGAGATACAGCTAGCACTAGTGAATTCGACAGTGTATTTAATGATAGTAGTTGACATATATTCCATAACCCAAGGGCTTAAGTCATGCCTGCTTAATTAAGCATATGAGAGATACTGTAATTTGGCTTGAATTACAGAAAAGACATTCAGAAGACAGTGTGAGAAACTGAACCTAAGATCTGAAGATCTTACATTTGTTATTGAGATTATAAAGAAGTAGAGCCATTGGCTTTCTAGCTCAACAGGCTTTGCTGCATGGATTATTAGCTATTATTGTGTGAGCATATTTTTCAAGTGATCTGATTGGTTGAGAGGTGGTCACATGACCGTCAACAAAAAAAGCATATTGACTCCAGCAGAGTCTGACCAAATTAGCCATATTGACTTGAGTGACATCAAACATTTGTTGCATAACATCAAACAATTGTTGCATGACGTCATATGACTGTAGTCCAAGCTGTTTAAAGCAAATTACATGTTTGAATGTATTTCATTGTTTTCCTTTCGTTTCTGTATTAGATACATAATAAAACAATTATCGACTGGTGTTGAGTTTAATACCTGTATCTATCGACCCGAGACAACAATATTGACCACAGACTTCGTCCTTGGTCAATATTGTTTTCTCAGATCCATAAAAACAGGTATTGACCTCATCACCAGTCTTTAATTGTATAAGGTTAAGGCTTGCATATGAAATAATAGGTTTGTAATATGCAATGAATCTTCACCAAACGTGCTGGTAGACATCTGTCTGTCTACACAAGATCTCCTCATTCCAGTGCTTTTAAGTTATTATAAGACAAAAAAACCTCTCTATAAACAACTCTCATATATATTTGTGCACAAACCTCATATCTTGTGAAAATGGCAAATTCATTTCTAAAGTGTTAAACAGTTTTAAAAACAAATGGAAACATTTTAGAAATCAAAAAACTATAATTTTCATACAGTCTGAACCCCTAGGTGCCAGGTATTGAATAAGTGCAGAAATATTTAGTGCAACCTCTCCATTCAAAACAAACTTGCACCCTGCAAATATATCTAATTTAGAAACTCACTAGTAGCAGTAAACCATGTAAGATAAAGGAGAAATGATGAGTAATTGTATTGTACATTTATCTAAGCGGAGATGTCTGCTCTTGAAGGCATTAGCTATTGTATTATATGACGAGCAATGAAATACTGGGATTTATCAGTTTAATAAACTTATATTTTCACTGCACACAGTGACTGATATCATTTGACATTAACAATGGTCTGACGCAGTGAATTGGCTTATGATGTCACAGTGTTACTGTGGTAACGGCTGTTCCTAGCGGCTCAGCATGAAAACGATCCTTTTCGGACATAATTACAAGGATAACATCATATAATAATAGAATATCCGCCAATTCTTGATGAATACCATGTTTATCTCATCTCGTGAGGTAGAAAAGTTATATATTTTCACTCGTGGCTGCGCCACTCGTGAAAATATAACCTTTCTTCCTCACTCGATGAGATAAACATGGTATTAGTCAAGAAAAAACAGATATCCTCTGTGTATTAGTTTGTAGCAGAGCTCTAGATAAGCAGGGTATTTGCGTAAGATACGCAAATTAAATGTTGAGTTACGCAAGAAAAATAAATGTCTGCGTATCAAAAAAACACTAAAAATGTACGTTTACGCTACATCAAGAAATGATTGCGTATTTACCCAGGACATAATTATCATGATGCGTATCGTAACAAATCAGCAAATCAAAAAGATCCCTCAGAAATGTTGTAAAACACTGAAATAATCTAAATGAGTTCCATCAGATAAAACGTGTTTACATTATAAGAAGGTCAGTCGGTAGACTGGAATCTGAGCGAAATCTACTCCGAACACCAAGTTCTGTACAGAGCCCGCTATTATGATTTTATCACTTATTTACTGGTAGCATGGTGTGTGAGGAGTTTGAAAGCCATTTGTTGCATGCCCAAAGTCGGGGCCTGTTTAGTTAATGTATATGCCCCAAACCAGTATGAGTTATTGTTTTCCTCGTGTTTCCATTTGTCTGCTTTGAAAAAACAGCTATGGCTAACGATTGTTAACAGCTTGTTAGTGTAAAGCAAGATAGTCAGATCATGGTTCTCCAATTACGTTGCGCTACATATTCTTTGTAGACATGATTACGCTCTCGAGTTTACAATTATCTGCGCATGTGCAATATTTTTTGTATTGTTACTTATGAAGGCAGACGAACTCAGCCTTGGCTTGTTTCTTGTGCAGATTTCGGGCTCGAATACATTTCATAATAGCTCAAACCCAGCATTTATAAACAATGAATTGCCTGGTGGAAAACTTGTTGATTTTCAACATAAATATTTGGCCTTATAATATATCCAAAGATGGTCTAGAGGATGACGATAAGATAGAAAGTTTGATAAAACTTCATGAATAAACAATATAATGGGGGTACCACAAACACAGGAAATGGGACATCTTTCAGTTGTATCAGCATTTAAGCTTTGATTTATACTTTGGTTATCTAACAACTTGTTAGTTAAACAACGATATTTTTTATTAAAGATGATTTCTCATTCATTTCGATTGTATATACACATTCTGGAGCCCTGATGAAATATTGCATTTTAATTTGTCAGTTGTCGTTTCAGCTGCTGTTTATTGAATTGTTCAAAATGAAAGTAGGCTTTTCTGTTAGCTATTTATAAATATACACGTGCCGATGAAGATATCAGTCCTTATTTGTTACGCCTCCACTGATTGGTCTTGCTTTAAATAGTGGCCTCTCATAAAACGTTTCTCTCTCTGTGTGGCTTGCAAACTAATCGGCAATGGCGACCAGGCGTGGTCGAAAGCTTCCACAATCTCAAAGTAAATTATCTTCCTTTTTTACGGTACGACCAAACGAAAACTTTATTCGTGAAATACTTGATGGATTGTTATCAGAGTGCTGTGTTTCAAAATCAGAATCAGTTGTGAGTGATATTGTAAAGGAACTGGTAACGTCAGCACTTCGTAGCGTGGAAGTGTCAAAACAGCATGATGGAAACAAGGTTTTGAAGAAAACAGTAGTTCAGTGGAAAAGAAAATATCCATGGCTGATTTTAAATGAAAAAGACAGTCTTACGAGATTATGTTGTTGTGTGTGTCAGGAAGAAAAGACGAATCTGAATTTGACAACTGTATGGTCAGATGAAGGCTCACCAAGCATTCAAATATCAAGCATTATTCGTCACAACGAAAGTGTCGACCATAAACGTGCCGTTTGCAAACATGAGAAAAATGTTAACATTCGACTTGTGAGAAATACTGAAACTGACAATACTCAAGAATGTTCAAACGATGACATGTTACTATTCAACACTGTGTACTATTGTGCCAAGTCGGAACTTCCTTCGGAACAGGTCAATGGACTTTTATCTTTACAAGAGCACAATGGATTGGATGTCAAGTACAAGAATCTCAGTTGGGCCACGGTGACAGAAATACAAAAATGCATCTCTCATGAGTTGACCGCATCAGTTGTGAATGATATCAAATCATCTCCAGTATTTGCACTAATGCTAGATGAAAGTACTGACGTCACAGTAGCGAAGCGTTTATCTATGTGTGTAAGATATATCAGTGCAGGTGAACCAATTACAAGTTTCTTGGCTAATAAGCCAATTGATGATGGTTGTGCACACACCATTGTCAATAGTGTTTCTCATGAGTTTACAAAACTTGGGATTGACTTAACCAAATGTGTTTCACTTGCGACAGATGGGGCTGCAGCCATGATGGGTCGACATACTGGTGTCGGTAAGCAGATGCAGAGGAAATACTCTCCCTTTTGTGTGCTTACACACTGTGTAGCACACAGACTGAATTTGGCACTAGTGGACTCCATAAAGAAGGATGAATATTTGTTGAAATTCAGGGACAAATTTAATGCCTTGTATCACTTCATCAGTGCGTCAAGCACCAGGACATTGACGCTCAAGAAACTGCAAAAGCTGCTGAACGAACCAGAACTCACTGTAAAGGAACCGCATTCCATTAGATGGTTAGGATTAAAAAAAGCTGTGGAAGCTGTTTACGAGAGTTACAGTGCAGTTCTCGTTACCCTATCCAAATTCTCGGCTGAGAAAAATCCAGTTGCGAAAGGATTGCTGAAGTACTTTAGCAACTACAAGGTTGCTATGCTGACAGCATTTATGCTTGACATTCATTCTGAGCTTGCAAGGTTGAGCACCGCCTTGCAGAAACAGAACCTTCTTTTCAGTGAGTTAAGGCCGCTCATAGAGGGAACTCTAGCAAAAATCAGAGTAATTGGCAGCGTTGGAGGAGAGGCCGAGAAGGAAATGATAAGTCGGGTGAACGTCAATGATGGGAAGGCTGAGATAAATGGTGAAAGCCTTACTTATTCACAGTCAATGGAGGGACAGCTCACAACCTTGAAAACAAACTATGCTCAGAAACTTGAGAAAAACATCAAATCAAGATTCCGGGATGAGGACAGACAAGTTTTTGAAGATCTGAGCCGAGTATTTGAGTCAATCACTGTTTGCTCAATCAAAGATGATGAAGCAATTGATTCAATCACTCATCTTGGTGAGCTGTTTGGAACTGAAAAAGAAACAAAGATTGTAGAGGGGGATTTGATGGAAGGTGTGACTGAACATGTGGAGAAAGTCGATCCCCTTCTCAACCCACAAAAGCTTGTAGAGGAGTTGCCGCGACTTCTTGGCATGATAAAGGGGTCATACTCCAAACTTCAAACAGAGCAGTTGTGCAAGAGAATCATTCTTTTGCACAATGACATTATGCCCAATATTTCAAAACTTGCAAATATTGCTCTTGTTATTCAATTAACAAGTGTTGAATGTGAAAGGAGTTTCAGCTCTCAAAACCGTTTGAAAACAAAATTCAGATCCTCTTTAGGCTCTGAAAAACTGGACCTCTTATTAAAAATAAGCATGTTTGGTCCATCCCCAAGACAATATGATCCACGTCCGGCGATTGTCCGCTGGCTTCAGAAAAAGAGACGCAAGGGAAGACTGATGTCTGCATACACAGCAAGGCCTGCCAAAGTTCCCAGACTTTCAGTGTTACAAAGAGAGTAGGTCAGAACTGTGTAAAGTTGTAAGAGTGAAGTGTACAACTGAACTGTAAAACAAGTCTAATACGAGTGAAGCCAAACACTGAAATGTAAAAAACAAGTTTGCATAAAAAGACAATAAAGTCAACAACTGTAAGTGTAAAAAGTGTTTGAGTCTTTATTTATTATTAAATACACATGTTTCATATGTTAAAAAACATTTGAGACAGGTATACTTGTCATTTGAAATGAATACCCACATTTTAAAAAAGTGGTGGGTATCAAAAAATATAAATACCCACATCAAATTTGAAATACCCACCAAGTTTTCAAAATGCGGGTATCATACCCACATGGCCAAAAGCTTATCTAGAGCTCTGTTGTAGGACATGTATCACTCATTTACGTGTTCAGCTCCATGATGAATATAGAACCCAAATCGCCAAACACAGCTCTAGAAGGTTATCATTTACACTGCCTTCACATCCAAACTAGGTACCCAAATGTACTGCTGGGTGAACACTGAGGCATCTCCAAAAAACGGGAGGATATTTCTGTTTACACATATATAATATAAATACATTATTAAAACACATTCAAATTGAAAGATAGTAATAAAGGTGATATTTTGATGAATTTATATTTCACAACTTGATAAAGACAACAATTTGTTGAAAAATAAAAACAGTGAGAACTGAAGCCAGGGATGGCTGCGGAAGGGGAAAACTTCACAACGACCAGCATATTGTTTATTAGTTTTATTGTATGTTATCTGTTACTATATAAAATTTTCTATCATTGTATATATGTTTTATTTTTTTCACGTAATGCCAAGAATCCAAGATGGCGGATGCTGCCAATAAATTGGTGATAGAATTTTCCCTTTAAGAAGACACTGTGCATGTCATACAACTCATGTCTCAATGTTGGGCGAGCCACACCCATTGTTGGTGAACTTGACTGATGCGGTGAGCTGAGTGTACATAGGAGCACATGCCACCAGACAGATTGGAGGCAAGTGATTAGAACGACTATAAAGATATCTATAAGAACACAGAAGAGTAATTGTCAACAACATCAGAAAGAAAAGGTCAAAGTCTCCCAACTTCATCACTGGTAGTAAAACAGCAGTAGGTACACTAGTGATCTCAGAGGCTTGACCTGAGGTCAGTATCAGATTCTGTCTGCTTGACTCCATCAAGTCTCTGCAATTAATCTTATCCTGTTTTATCCAGTAGACAATTTGTTTAGATCTTAAAGTTTATAATGTACCGTATTGCAGACATATTTATAGTCTATAAAAGCTTTCTTTGTTTGTCCAAATTTGAATTGCCAAATTAATACAATTAAATTTACTAAACCTTACCATAAACTTGCCATTATATGAAGAGAGTACATCCTGAGATTGTTCAGTTGTGATTTGTTAAGATTCTCATTTTCATATTAAGGATTTATTCCTAATGTTAATAACGTCCTCAGGGGTCAGTAAACTAATCTAGCATTGACTTACAGTCCAAGAAATTAATTGCAGACCAGCAAGAGGACGTTCAACTATAGACAGCAATATTTCACCCTGAAAGATTGTAAGTATAAGGACACTGGCAGACAGTGTACAAGTGTACCTGCTGAAGACAGCTTAATGAGCATGGGTGGGCCACATACCTTGCGACCTCTCACTGGAGCATTGTGGGTCACACTCACCTTGTTTCAGACTACACCTCACAGGTACATACCTCACAGGTATATACAGTGCTATCCTCGCAGATCTCACATGTCTTCCTCTGCTAGTTAGAGTTTTCACACTTGCAACTGGTTTTATTTAGTTTGTTAGTTGTCATTGATATTTTCAGATAACGCATTAAACCTCACAGATCTCTCACATGTCTTCCTCTGCTTGTTAGAGTTTTCACACTGTAGCTGGTTATATTTAGCTTCTTAGTTGTCATAGCTATCCTGAGATAACGCATTGAACCTCAAATCTAACTGAAAATAAACACTGGAATAGTAATGCAAAATAAATGTCTCATGTACTGCTTATAAGTTTTTATCCAGTTGCCATGACATTCAGATTTGGCTTTAGATAATATCCCAAGTCTCTGTTCAGTGGAGCTGTTGAATCTATTAGTCATGTCATAATGAGTATTGTCCTTGTTAGCCCCCCCCCCCCCCCCCCAAAAAAAGAAAGAATTTGTTTTTCTGGTTTCCGCCCGCATCAGTTTCAAACCCACACCTCAGGTCTTTTTTTTTCTAGGTTTTGACAAAAGTAAGGGGCCTCAGAAAACATTGGACATTGAAATGTCACTCGTTTCTGTTGAGACGGAGTGTAGGGGTGAGATTATTGACCATTTGGAATAGTAACAGATATTTAAGAGGGTTTGTGCTTTATTTATATAAATAATTGTAAACATTTTGTTTGTTTATCTCTTCATTCCAAAAACAAATGTCGTAAAATAAACAAAATCGCGTCATCGCATCAATTTTGTCAGCCTGTAAAGACCAAAAAAAATTTTTTTTTAATTTTTAGGCCTTAGCAATGAAACAAGAGAACTGTCCTCACAACAAATGTCTACACAAACATGGTAGTGGAGAAGAGAAGGATTGTATGGATGATAACTTTTTAATTTTCACATTGGCGACTTCTACTACCCAATAAACTTAAGAAAAATCTAAAATGATAACTATCCTGATTCAGGGCCTCCTCATAAATATAGAGGCCCTGTACTCAGGATAGTTATTATCTTAGATTTTTCTGAAGTTTGTGGGGCAGTAGGTAATGATCCTTGTACTGTTTAAGCATATGGTATGTGTACAGGATACATGTGGTATGATAATGAGATAACAATAACACAGAAGGAGTATACACGGGAGCCGAGACAATGTGGATGTTTTCTCAGTGTACAGAACATGTACTTTTGTGTCCTATTAATCCATTACTTAACAATAACACGTAGAATGTGAAATTATAACTTTCTTGCATGATTACATGAACTAAGAGGTTTAAACTGAGATGAAAAAGAGAAGCAAGTAATATGCTTAGTGTCAAATCTAATGAAGAATCTAAAATAAATTAAAAATTTGACAGTTGCACATTTCTGTAACTTCCTGGTCCAATTTCATGAAACAGCAATATTACTGGTTCAAATATACTACCATATGAAATATGGTGTCAGATGACAAACAAAAATGTTTTTACCAAGAGTTGTATTTCTTTAAAAGTAGAAAATACAGAATAATTGCTGAGGAAAACTGAGATGCAATCAAATACTACTTCAGAGCTTATGCATTGATTCATTGCCGAAAGCACAGTTTTAAAGATTAAATCTCTCTAGAAACTGTCACAGGCGATAATTACTCGCCTAAGGCAGCTAATTTTTAGATCAGGAAATAGTTTGCTTTTAAGAAGAAAATAATATTGAACAATTTTGCACATGTAACTGTTATCTATAAAACCTTGTAGTTTTGAAAGAAATATTTTTGTTTTTAACTCAAGCACTAATTTATCACTTGTAAGTCATTGTCATCAATATGCTAATATCTCAAATAGAAAAAATAAACTAAAATAATGAACGCAGGCATTGTATCTTAAAATGGATATCATTTCAAAATATTGTTGATTTTCTCTTTTAGATTTACAGAATCTTGGATCTAAACAATGCTCGAATAAAACAGGTGTTTACATCAACCAGAGAGAATGCTTGAAATATTGACAATGTCCATTGTCAATCATTTATCACTTCCTTGTTGTCAATATCTGAAATGCAGGACAGTCTGACAAGGACAGAGAAGGAGAAGATGATTCTATAAACAACGGGACCAGCATACCTCAGAGAGAGGGGCACCGCATAACATTTAGACCGAGACAACTAACAACTCATTTTGTGAGAACAAATTGAGAGAAGTTTATGTACAGAGGAGGGGACTTGAAATCTAACACCTCTTCAAGAACTGTTCACTTACTTAAAAGATGGCTGTTGACATAATTACAGAAAGAAATACATAAATTTCTGATGTGTGTGGGTTTTTTTTATATAAGGCTGAATTTCTGCATAGTAAATCCTGAATTGAGATATATTTATGTTATTGATGCTTTTGTATTTCTATCAAAACAGTTGATACATAATTCTTTAAATTCAACTTACCCTGCATTAATGAACATGGAGTCAGTTAGTGCTATCCTATCAGTCCATGCTTAAATGTATGTCTAAAAAGCCTGTTGTAAAATGAGGGAAACAGTTCAATCGATCAAAACAGGAAATTGAATGGCTGCGATTATGTCACACAAACAGACATTAGATATATCCATAGATTTCATAACAAGTGAATCAAAATATCACGTTTATGATCAAAGCTTTTTGAAATGACTCTACCAACAGTTACCGAGTGCATGTCACATGTTATGAATTATAATTTACATAAAGAGAGGAAATGAAAGCTTATCACAATTACATTAACGCTCATTTTGGACATCATAAAGGCTTATCACAATTACATGACAGTCATTATCAGATTTAAAAAATGCTACAAAGCAATAAAAGGCCAAACGTATAATGGCATGGCCAGCTGTTTTTATATAGAGTTTAGGAGTAGTAATCTGCGTATCTCACACTTCACCACACTCTGTGTGTATAATGAACCATTACAGGTGAGATATGAATGGGAAATATAGGTGTTTATCACCTCCACCTACATTCCAGGTTATTCCTGGTGGGATATGTCCATTACAAACTGGGACAATAGTGTTCATCAGCACTAGTGTTTTCCTCACTAGTAAAACACCTGCGAGTCTTTGTGTAGCCTTTCCCATGACCACTTGGATGAATTTTTATCAACAGCATTGAAATATTCAATTCAAAGTCAAGCCAAAAACAAGAAAATCTGAGTTTTCGTCAGCTAAGAAAAGTTTTATTAAAGTCAGCCATCTGAACAGTCAATACATATATTTCCACAAAAAAATATGGATAATTTTTTTTGAAAAACATAACAATTCATAAACTTGACACTCTGCAAAGAATACCTTTCAATAGTTGATAGTTTTTCAAGCAGAAATAAAAATCAAGAAAAGAAAATGCTACGCGAATATAAGATTTCATATACTATTTAATATTATTTCATATATGATATTTTAGCCTGATATAATACATAAATAATTTCTAAATTTTCAAATATTCTTCATGTTTTTCAGAGACCGAGTACAGGCTAGTGTTTGTGTGGTGAAGTCGTCCAAGCATGACGTATACATTCTCTCTACTCTCAATATGCTTCTGATAAAGAGCACTCTCATACAGCACCACTCGGTGATACACAGCTTCTACATCATGGAATAACAATAACAGCCTGATCAATACTACTGTACTGAGCTATCGATATTATCACATATAAACTACTCTCAGGTGCTATAATAGATTTATAACAGCTTTTTTATATCACAGTATCGATGTTTTTCACAATGTAGGAAAAAAATTAGGATATGGGTTTGCAACTTTATAATCAACTCATTTAGTAAATTACTATTGTTTCTTTACCATTAGGAAATGATTAAAAAGAAACCTAAAAGCATTTACATGTATTTCATTAATTAATACCTAAGAACATAACAATTCAACTCCAAATTATTATTGTTTTATTTCCTGGTACACAATTTAAAATCCAAATGACATTCAAATTTCACAGAAACAATAAATTGAGAATCGTAGCTTCGCCGATCGTAACTTGTCTTCTGAAGAAAAAAAATGGTGCATTAGTTCATTATATGAATATAATTACCATATGCAAACATAATTAAACGTTTTTGCTAACTAATATTTACGAAGTGTGTAACCTTCTTTTTCAAATTGGTTTTAAACATTTATATGAAAATCTAAAATTTCGACAAAGATGGCGCACAAACGAAGGTGAGTGGTGATAATTTCGACCGTGAACATTTCGTTAAAATATTTGGAAAATTTGAGGGTCGAAATTATGGAAGAATTACGGTAATTTGGAATTCATGATTAATACAATCTTGCGTTCCTACTTATTAATTTTAGTCATTGTTGTTTTTTTTAATAATGTTCACCTTAAAAACACTTTATTTTTGTAAGTTTCAAACAGACACCTGAAAATATAGATTACAGTCTTCTTCAAAAGTAATTTTAATTTGATATACAGTGGACACCCTCTTGACTCTAAACCAGTATGCTCAAATCTGGCATGCCCTCAATACCGACAAAAAAAATTGGTCCTGACAGTAACTAGTTCCCTAAACATAAATCTCCTTGAACCGACACGCTCGCAATACCAGAATTTGTTTCCAGTGACAACAAGTGCCAGATTGGGGGCTTCCACGTACTGTATACAGGACATCTGTGTTTTCTTGACTAATACCTCATCTCATACTTTATCTCATTGAATGATGTAGAAACTAATAAACTTATAAATTTTCAACCTCATGAGAAAATAAATCTAAGCCAAGAATCAAAGACAAAACAATACTTAACAAGAGAATTAGTGAGCAAAGCTCACTCATGATACCCCCGCTTTTACATTAACATTGGTCAAAGAGAAATGTTTGAAAATAGCAAAATGGTATCAATGTTTAAACTTTTGTATGAAAAGACCATAACATATATTATTAAAGCAGAGTAAGTATTACACCTCTAAGCATGTTTTAGAAGTAAAAGTCAAAGTGGTTTCGTAACATTTGAACAACTAGAAGAGCGTTTGCGGGACACCGCAAAAGCAGAGCAGCTCCGAAACTTTGGGTCTCGCCTTTCCCTGTTCCGCCTTCTCCTCAGCATAAATAAAATGGGATTTTTTTTGGACCAAAATTTTTTCATTATTCAAGTTATTCTAACAAGTTGAATCATCACTGGGGTCACTTTTCACAAGTTTGTTCTTAAAACCTATTTCTGATTTCAAAATTGGATCAAAGGATTAACATGGCCTGAACCAATATCTCATGACCTTGACCTTGACCTTAGACCTTCAAGGTCACACCATCACTGATTACTTTTCATTGTGTATAACAATCATGCAATGACTCAAAGTGTTCATTGTTAACATAAGGCATATTCACAATAGCATGCTTAAGTTGTGACCTTGCTGTGACCTTGACCTTTGACAGATTTTAGCGAAAACTTTTTCAAATCTTGGTCTATCTCCATAGTTGATATATACCAAATAAGAGCCTGACAGCACAAAAACGTTTGAAGTTATCATGTTTACAAGGATTATTGTAGTAATTAAAGCACTCATGACCTTGACCTTTGACCTTGAATGTGAACATGTCAAAATCATTTACCAGATTTATAAGAAAGAAGCTATGTATATGAGGTGTTAATACCTTCTTGGAAACAAGTAGTATTTGAGTTATGAGCGGAACCAAAAGTGTGACCATAGACGCGCACACAAAGACGCTTAAAAGTGGAAAATCTTAAAAAATAATCATGGAATCTGAGGGAAACATAGAAAAGGCACATCTAGGGACCATAAAGTGTATATGTATAAAGTTTCATAACAATTGAACAAGAAGTATTTGAGTTATGAGCGGAACCAAAAGTGTAAGCATAGACGCGCACACAAAGACGCTTAAAAGTGGAAAATCTGAAAAAATAATCATGGAATCTGAGGGAAACATAGAAAAGGCACATCTAGGGACCATAAAGTGTACATGTATAAAGTTTCATAACAATTGAACAAGTAGTATTTGAGTTATGAGCGGAACCAAAAGTGTGACCATAGACGCGCACACAAAGACGCTTAAAAGTGGAAAATCTGAAAAAATAATCATGGAATCTGAGGGAAACATAGAAAAGGCACATCTAGGGACCATAAAGTGTACATGTATAAAGTTTCATAACAATTGAACAAGTAGTATTTGAGTTATGAGCGGAACCAAAAGTGTAACCATAGACGCGCACACAAAGACGCTTAAAAGTGGAAAATCTGAAAAAATAATCATGGAATCTGAGGGAAACATAGAAAAGGCACATCTAGGGACCATAAAGTGTACATGTATAAAGTTTCATAACAATTGAACAAGTAGTATTTGAGTTATGAGCGGAACCAAAAGTGTGACCATAGACGCGCACACAAAGACGCTTAAAAGTGGAAAATCTGAAAAAATAATCATGGAATCTGAGGGAAACATAGAAAAGGCACATCTAGGGACCATAAAGTGTACATGTATAAAGTTTCATAACAATTGAACAAGTAGTATTTGAGTTATGAGCGGAACCAAAAGTGTTCCGGACGGACGGACGGACGCGCTGAGCGCTATATACCCCCGACTACTTCGTAGCGGGGGTATAATTATACTTATATGTACATGATAGGTGTTACAACAAACAGTATGCTTCCACCATGACACTTGTGATAAAGCTTTACATTCAAGTGTGATAACAAGCTTTATACCCTAACAATGATATATGACTTTATAATAACTGCTTCAACAACATCATAGCCCAGCTGATGATGTTAATATCGCTATCAATCAGTTGGTCGGTAGTGTGTAGAAGGGCAGATCAGTTGTTTAATGTGTTATTTACACTGCAACGTACAAGACAATCAGTGGACTTAACACTTGATCTCACTCCCACACCAGTCTAACACTCTACCGTGTTTCCTTCATGTTGACATCACACAGGCTCGCATTCCTAAGCTTGCTTATAACTATGATAATCAGCGTGTTTATATTGCTTAAATATGTATCATATTGCCTACATAAGTATCATATTGCCTACATAAGTATCATATTGCAAAGGTCAATGTTTTTTTGTTAAGGATTCTGTCTGTTTGTGTGAGTTTATCACAACAAACATGTGTGTCAGTTGGTAGTTCAGAAGAAAATCGTAAGACTTGTTGGTATAAAAGGGGATTGGTGAATCTGCTTTCTAGAGCACTTAACTTATATGAAGGAAGCGTATATAAATGTGAAGATTAACCCTGTAGCAATAGTGGAGTTTGTGAGGTGATATTTGGTTTAACAGCTCTTTCATTTCTCAACTTGTATTATTGTCGGGAGAAAACCAGTAAACTCATTGCAGTTATACACCGAAGAGGAACCTGCAGGTGTTGGCTATAAACAACGGTTATTAGTGTAAAGACACTGAAGGCACTGAATTCAAAGCAAGGCTCTCTACGGATGATAGAGATGACAAACTTCTTGCAGAATTTAATCACCAAACCCCTTGAAAAATTTTAAGCAGTTACCAATGTCCATTTTAGTTTGAAAAACTAGTGCATCAATATATTTGTCTTAATGGGATAATTAGCATTAAGGTAAAGCCAAACTCATCCAGTTGGCTGAAATTCTGCAACTATTTCTAGCAACAGAAGTACGTGAACATAACCTTTGACCCCCTACGCTGATGACAAAGACGCCAGGTTAACAGAATATAAATGTCTGACCAAAATGATTGACAATTAAAAGATGATATGATCTGATTATAACATTTTGGTCTTTTTTATAATAGGATACTTTCAGAGTATTCTGTGTGGCAATTATAGACAATGTAAACAAAACAATCTTGGTTGGACATTGGCTAGAACATTACCAGACCCACATAGTAATGACTGGTGGAATCAATATAGATTTGGCAGGGTCATAAAAATGTCTGATAATGTGTATCAAATATCAGATATAATGTGCTTAATATTGCAACTCAGCTGACAATAAAAGTGTTTGTCAAGTATATATTGTATTGGTGCATTGTAAGTGGTTAACTCTTATCACACAGGGCCTAGATTTCCAAAGCCTTCTTAGTGCTAAGATAGTTGTAAGTGTCATGAATTATGATTTGCTTAAGGTCTTCTTACAGAGTTTTGGAAATCTATATCCAGAAGTCATATAATGACTATTACAAAATATTTAACCCCATTTTCTCATTATATTACATTTCAACTAACGACAAATATTGTATTGTTACTACAAACATTGCACTTCAACATGAGTTCACACATCGTTTTCATACGATCTAATAACGATTTGTGAGGTGAGGGAGTTAGAGTTTAACGCCGCTTTCAAGAGTATTTCAATTATATCATGGCTGCTAGTATTATTGCAGGGAGAAAGCCCGCAACGCCATGTGGCTATGCATTGTTGTGAAACCTGCGAGCAATGGCTGGTACTGAAATGAAATTCAGTGTAGCATTGCACCCAAACCTCACTGCGTGTAGAACAGTTCTCTACTGTAGACAAAGTTGCAGTGCCCCTGGCGGGATTCGAACCACGGACCTCTTGATCCGAAAGCCGAACGCGCTAACCGCTGCACTATCCCGCCCCCAATAACGATTTGTATTCTGCTGGACAGGGGATTATCCCCACTCATTTGGGAAGTTCATAAAAGGCACTATAACAATATGCAACTCAAATTCAATATAATTTTCTTCACCTTCAATGCAGACTACAGCACAGGTGTAATACTACATTCAACATCAAGGTGTTGTGACCTGAGGTGATGTAGTGTGATCATACAGAGAGACGTCAGAGAGACCCCAGATATGAATATGGTCTAGACTGCAGGTAATCCCTGTAGATTCGGCAAGTTCATAAAAGTCAGAACAGAGAGATCTGGAATGTTGCATTCACTAGATGTCATTCCTGCTCGTCACGACAATGTCATGAATAATTCACAATTCTGGACCACAATACAATTGCATGACCACATTCCACATGAAAATGTTCACATCCGAAAATGACCTTGGACTTCAATTTATTGCTTTACAAATGGGATAAAACCTTCGTTCTACCTTTTCATCAGGTAAACTAGTTTTGCAAAAGACACAATAAACCTTAAATTTTGCATATCATCACATGGAATTTATAATTAAATCACATTGCTCATTCAAAACACCCAAACTCAGCTCTTGCAAAATCCCCTAGCTGTTAAAATTGAAAAACACAGATTTCATCGCTATTCCTATCCAATTAAAAAAGACTTCTGTCATATATTCTCAACACATAGGTGAAACATCTTTAGACTTCAGGATTGCATGCATTTGATAAATTTGAGAATTTGTGGAATCAAATCATGGCATCATTACAAATATGATACCACAAACCAGCTTTTTTGGCAATATTCATAGGATGCTTAGCTTACTTACCAGTAAACTGGACATGAGACGGGTTCCACATGGTCCAACCCTGTCAGCTAGATCTCATCTGAAACATACATGGGGACACTCACTTACATTCGGAAATATACAAGACAGACACACATGGTTTAAACATATTTATTTCTTTTGAAGAACTGGAATGGTAAACAAGCTAGAAGCTTATCCTAATATCGCTCAAAGATACAAATAATAAAACAAGTCATGATGAATTTACACATGAAAGATTTACAAATGTCAACATTGATACATGTCATCATAGATTATTACCAATTGATGCAAAATGAAACTGGTCATGGTGTTCTATAGTAAATACCAAAGGAAACACTGGTCAAGCAACATGCACTTGTCAGACATCAATGGATGACCCTCAATAAATCAACATTTTACCAGTTGAAAAAATGCCCATTCTCATTCGAATCAAAGGGATTTTTTTCTAAGCAAAGTACTTGTTAGTAAAATAAGATAAACAACATTATGCACACAAAGAAACAATTCACGATTATTTTAGAGGTTCTGTTTACATTATCTTATTTTCCATATTTTTACCATAACATGTGTTCTAGATGTTGAAAAGTGACCAAAGCAACCAAACAACTTAGTCATCTTGACATAAACACCCATAAAAGATATTCAATATTTGCCTAGAATCATCTTCAAAAGAACCTATATGGTATATTGTATTTCTCACACATAATGTACACATCAGTCCAGGTGACACTAATACACTTACCTGTGTTATGCTTATGTTTACTTTCCTGTAAAGGTGTGAGACTAGGTAATTGGTTGTACAGGTGACACCCTGACACACTAATCTTAGGTCACCTGGCTAAATACCCACAACATAAACTTAATACCCTCAACATAAACTAAATACCCTCAACATAAACTATCACCGTGTTTTGGCCATTCAAAGATTAACAGCTAATGTAAAGAGTTGTTTCTAAACAAATATTGAACAGGTGGAAACTTTCAATAAAAGATTCGAAAACAAATTCCAATGTTTTTAATTGACACTGATTAGACATCACATCAATGAATAATCTTGTCACCTGGCTAAATACCCACAACATAAACTTAATACCCTCAACATCGCTAAATACCCTCAACATAAACTATCACCATGTTTTGACCATTCAAAGATTAACAGCTAATGTAAAGAATTGTTTCTAAACAAATATTGAACAGGTGGAAACTTTCAATAAAAGATTCGAAAACAAATTCCAATGTTTTTAATTGACACTGATTAGACATCACATCAATGAATAATCTCAAAATAAAACCATGCTCCGATAATTCACAGATAATTTTTCTCTCCAAAAGATTCATTGAATATTCTAGGTCAAACCAAACACTGTAACAATCACCTTGCTTGCATAATGGACCGATTAATGGATCACATAGAGTAAAATTTTCATTGATCAAAAACAGAGCAAACATTAACCTTGAGACTGTGTTGAATGACACACTGATTGATCTTATGTGGCCTGTATGGGCTGCAACACATGTACATAAGTTTTCAAAGGCTTAATCCTCCACGTTTCTTTCAAACTTTGTTGATTAACTAACAGCTGTAATAGTTACATCATCTACAGTAATCTTTAACTGCCAAAAAGGAGCTTACGGAAGACATGAATTTAAAACTGCCTTAATGAGGAAATAATGAGGAAACAAGGTCATAAAGTAAAGTGAATAGGTGTTATGTACAATAGAAGAAAGACGAAGTGAATAACGATGCAACTTCTTTCTTCTTCACAGGTGATTTATTCAGGTGTGGTATTATTCAGTTATAAGTAACTCAGAGGTTTTATTCAGTAAATCAACACCTTCTTTAACAATGTTAAAGAAAAATCTTTAAAGAATAATTTTGTCAGTAGATGAATGTAAAGTATACACCAAAAGACAAAATAAATCTCAAACGATCTTATTCAGAAAATGTAGCATAACAAGAAAACATTAATTTAATAAAACTCATAAAATTCTAGGCTCCTTTGGAAGCACAATCAATGCTTTGATTAACATTAAACCTAATATCATTTTTCAAAATGCTGAAATATATGTCACCAAAGTGATGAAAATGAAACACGGAGCAATTATTCCAAACTAAAAGCTATATTAGTGAGAATATTGTGATGACTCACTGCAATAAACAAAGTAAATATATCAGTCAAAAAGATCAAAGCAAAATCTACATCAGTAAAACAAGAAACAACTTCAGCCGTCCATCCAGACCTGTGGACATCCTTGATTGAAATGAAACCATGAGCTTGTTGACCACTGGTCACCCATATCAATTACACGATGTCCGAAGGAGTGAAACCGACGTCCATCAGATAGACTTCCTGATTGAAACATCAAATTACACCTGTCCAGTTATCTATGAACATGGTTACCGACATGAATCTGTGATTCCACCTGTCAAAATATCAATGTCCCTCGCTTCGGACACCAAACTGCCTTGTTCACTGGTCAGACTACACACAGATGGACTCAGAGATAACCCTCAACTGCTAAATTACATGTACAGAGCAATTTAATCAACTATCTATTTATCTCTCTCTATGTCAAAATGTTCATTTCATCAACTTATTTTAAAACAATTTTGTATCGGGCTCAGACGTTGTTGTTTAATAAAATGTGAGGTGAGAACATAGATATAATAAGAGGAGGATATAAATTCATTATATCTTTCATTGTGATGTTGATAAGTAAATATAACAATTTGAGAAATAGGCTTGTTAATCAATTATCATAATACTGCCGGAACATTCTACATGGACCTGAATATAACAAAGAATAAAGTATATTGCTATTTTTTTAATTAAAAACTAACAACCTGTTTCTTCAAAATGCAACATAAATTAGAACAGCAACAGGTTGTGTTCATACTTTATTCAAGAATTGGTTGAACGTATTCATACAATATTTCAGATAGCAATTATAGAGGTATGTTTAACAATGTGGACATTTCACCATGAACACGAGTCATATTTTAGAATATTAACAATAACATATAATTAAGAAATAATGCTAACTTTAGTTTCTTTACCTTAAAATTTTTTTTAATTTGATAAGAAAACTCACTTAATCTGAACCACCATCTTTATTTGTATTAAACATTTTAAAGATCACAAATATGTATCACGTCACAGAGTATTGATATATTCACCAGCTCTCTTGAAATATAAAACCAAATCCTAATTACTTTCAATAAATATTTAAAAAGTACCAGTAATTGTATGCTGTTATATTGATTGTACATGTGAAATCACACTTTTAGATAATACAACTAAATGGAGAACACTATCTAAACAATGACATTCACAACAGTGTTGCACCATTTCTTTTCTGTACTGAGTCATGGGGATAATAAAACAACCCATGCGCGTCAAATGGAGCATGAGAACTCTCAAAATGAATCATTAACCAAACCAACATTGGTTGACCGTGTTAGAAAGAATTGTAACAAAAGAATTCATAAAAAATAGAATGCTTTCCATTAAAAATATGTTTATTATTAAAAAGTATTATATTCAAAGTAAACATAAATCATTTTCATGAGAATATATGTACATATATATTGTTATAGGTATATATTATACTTTATATTAAAAAATCAATGTTTCCTAATAGATCACGCATGAATAACCTCCTTCAACAATAAATCATTTGTACACAACATAGCTTGACCTAATTGTTGAATAACAAATTATTTATATCCTTTTTCAACTAGCATTTGATGAACAATTTAGGCATCATAAAAACAAACAAAACTCAATCAGTTTTTACTTTATGACACGAATTTTAAAAACGTTAAGCAAAGCTTCATCACTGTTCATGGTCTGCCGGTTTTCAACACAACAGTTGACAGCTTTGTCTGGTTTATTTAGTCATGTATTCAAACACTGCTAATATACCAATTATTTTTAGATTCATATCAGTTTTCTTCTTCAATTTTCAAGATGTAAGAGTTGCCAATTTTAAAATTCATAAAAATGTACACATACAGTGCTTTGTATTCAAAACAGCTTCCTAATCCCATGTGACTGGCACTGTCAAACAGTCAAACAAAGTTCAAAGCTTGAAGGAGCGGCAACCTGTTTACAACAAATTACAAGATTGACAAACAATGACAGTTGACAAATTATTGATTCAAATATTCCATATTTACCTCCTTTCACGATCTCGATTGGTTTAATTAGATCCAGGTAATCACAGAGTTCAGGTGTGTTTTTTTAGCAACAAGTGTGCACCTCATCCTACCATAATAAACAACGCCACCTATCGGACAGGTACATAGCAAAGGGACGTCATTCTCGACGCACTAGGTATAATCGCATACCGATAAAGAATTTCGCATTGAAATATGGACTAAGAGGGGGTTTGTTTGAATGAGAACATATTTGATTTAGAATGACGTTTATAATGACGAATTTAACTCTTACAGTTTTTTTTATCTATTTTCTATTAATTATTTTTTAGACTTATATTTATCAATTATAAATTTATTATTTAAACTTAAGTTGTTCCTATATTTCATCTTTACTCATTTTTCTTTATCTACTTTATCTGCTTTATTTATAACTTGATGGCGATGACAATATATATATATATATATATATATATATATATATATATATATATATATATGTCGATTCGTATAGGTTAACTATTACATGTTTGCTTATATGTTTTTCATTTGCGTCTTGTATAAATGTAGTACATATATAGCGAGAAACCCTCGAAGCCCGTGTGTGATTGTGGGTTATTTTACCTTTAATTAAGTTCTTAGTGTGCTCCAACACTGCCGGGCTTGAGTCAAACATACGACTCACGCACAGGAAACTAAAACCAATATTGACACATTTGCTTAACGATTGTGTTACACGATTCAGGTATGGCCCAGGCAATAAGGGACTAAGAACGCGTGGTTTACTCCCCAGAGGGGATAAAAGAAGAGGGAATGAAGAAGGAGGAAGAGAACGACAGACATAAACAGACAGAGATAGACAGAGACAGACGGAGGGAAAGATGGAGAAAGAGGGAGACACAGAGATCAGAGAGAGAGAGAGAGAGAGAGAGAGAGAGAGAGAGAGAGAGAGAGAGAGAGAGAGAGAGAGAGAGAGAGAGAGAGAGAGAGAGAGAGAGAGAGAGAGAGAGAGACAGAGACAGAGACAGAGACAGACAGAGACAGAACAACAAAGAGAGACAAACAGGCAGCAGAGAGAGAGACAGACAGATAGAGACAGACAGACAGACGACACAGTGAGAGACAGAGACAGATGGAGACTGACAGACAGACACAGAGCGAGAATGGCAGATAGAGACAATCAGAGAGAGACAGACAGACATATATAGAGACAGACATAGAGACAGATAGACGACACAGAGACAGACAGAGAGAGACAGGGACACACCGACAGAGAGAAGAGAGAAGGAGAAAAACGTAAGGGCTAATGACTGGTGAGATATAGAGAGAGACACAGACAGAAACAGAGAGACACAATAAATATTAATATTCTGGGTTTTTGTGTTTGTAAACTGGATTTCCCACCCATACACAGTCGGTGTTGCAGTCTGCATCGATTATAAGTTATAAGTTTCATTTTAGTTTTTGCCACAATGTATATTTTGTGTGGTCATGGTTTAAGTTACCAGTTTATTACCAGTTATACCAAGCATTTCGATGTTTTAACTTTTAAATTCGTAACAACAATTTTCCCTTTAGGAGTACTATGAAATAAAATGCAAGCACCTTCAGTTTAATCTAACTCCTTGAAACTATCACGTGATCAATGAAACTGAAGTAAACTTGGCTACTTGTCGGCGGCTAAACGTTTCAACATTTTATTACTCTTACAACTGACAAACGGGTCGATATTGGTTATAAAGTATGATGAAAAACTCCTAAATTAATAACACCAAAAGTTCCTAAATACCCTGCAACCGTTATAAAATAGTAATATGTCATATAACAAGAACTAACTTTTCATGGCCTATTCGTGTAGTTTATGACACCTCGCGTCAGAGGATTAAAAAATGAACCAATACGCACGTCGCGGTGAGACTCCACTTATAACTTTTATCTTGCTACGACATGGACTATATCTGCATTCGAATTACTACATCCCCTGCCAAATTTCTAGCGAAAACCTCAACTTTTATGAGTTTCTGGTCCCTAAAGCAAATACTCACCAGAAGATGCTCCACATGTGATCAATGACATGCTTCGTTTGTAGATAAATTACATTTCCCCATCTTTAGAAAAACACCAATTGATTTAGACATTTCATGTTTTTTTTACAATATGAAATCTTTAGCAACTCGTTAAACTGCATTTATGTTACTTTATTAATTAAAGCCACTCATAAAACACATTAATGTTTTTACTTTTACACCTTTATTAAAGTCCTAGGAGAGATGTGGTGTTTGCGTTGATTCTAAATGTAAACTCACATTGATTTGGATTATTTGTTTTATTAAAAACCAACATGCTGCTATTGATATGAAATTGGTGGTAAATACAGAATGCATATTTACACATTCATGTAGACTTAATCATAGTCGGGAGGGGATAACTATCATAGGGCTGGTATTAACTATAATGATAGGACTGTTCTAGGAATCAGTTGTCTTCACACCTTATAGGATATTACTTGACTATAGGAGACCGATATTAAATATGACATATTTTAGGAGGAAACTTACAGCGAAGAATTTGTGTTTTAAAGTACATACATGTATGTGATCAAAAGATGTTAAACAGTGAAACGTTTATAACTGAGGTTATAATCGTCAAGTATAATGGAATGGGGATTTACCCCCATACCTCTTCTACTGTCCAACGTGAACTGGTTTTGATCAGAATTTTCAGAATCGTAAAAAAGTAAATTACGAAATTCGAACACCAGGTCACATAAGCGCATTACTGCCTGTCCATTAATTCTTTATCAAAGTGCCCCCGTTATTTCACTATTTACGAGAACTTGTTTACGGTTCTGTTACGATTAAACCTTTGTATAACTGGTTCCGGTTTAGTTAAGTAATATTTCAGCTTTAGCAAGTGCCGTTTCGTCATTTTCATTAATATATCACTCAAACAAAGAAATGCACAGCTGAAAATGGTTCTACATCAAGGGGCAACAGAAACGATATGTTAAAAATACAATATATTTCAACCCACAAGCGATACATAGGACTCAAACAGAATAACATAAATTCTTCAGAAGCCAACTAAACTAACTTTGAAATTTCAAAACATTATCTGCTGATATTTCTGAGAAACACACGTTTTAAGAAACCGTTTTTTTTATCTCCTTAACTAGAGAGATAGGGGAGACACAAAAGGATTTATGGCTTGTTTTAGGACGTCATACAGTTATGATGCGTTTTGAAATTCAAGTCCAGGAAGGTATACATGGTGCCGACATCATCTTATACTAACATTATTTCCATATTTTATAAAGTTTTAACCAAACATTATGTCAAAAAATACGTTGTTAAAAGTGTACCGTCTACAGGAAATGCAAATGAAAGTGTTGAAAGGTCAAGGTCACAGATCAACGTTACGTGACCTTCGTTAGCTACAATGGTTTCTTGGCACCAAAGACCCATAGTCTGGACCAGAGCAACTGTATTGGAATGTTCTAATATGCCTATGCCTATGCCTATGCCTAAGCCTTCCTAAGGTCCTCCAACTTCCCAATGCAAGGCATAACTCTTCCCAGTCTCCATTACTGGCTGATTTAGGCCTTGCAGTATTTCCTTAAGAAATCTGTGCTTAGAAATCCAGGCTCACTATGCATTTCTGGTGCAGCGATTCACTATCTAGGCACAACAAAGCGAGGGAAATACCGTAAGTCTTAAATCAGCCAGTAATGCAGACTGGCAAGAGTTATGCCTTGCGTTTGGAAGTTGAAGGTCCTCTGGAACACATTAGATATCCTTGAAACCTCTATCTGGTAGTCACAAGCCTCAAAATGACTGATCGCATTGTTCAGTTACATGTACTCTTAACATGACTATACTAAGAACTTTACGCTTAAGAATAGCCGCCAAAACCTCCAGAACCCCTGGTTTCTATTGCAAAGGTTGCATGGATTGTGCATTCAAAAGAAAACACACGAATCGCTTCATATGTTTGCTTTATTACCTTTACTGACAAAAGCAGACTTGGTTGTGTTATGGGGGCAGGTTTTCAAAAGCAAAACACTCAAACATTTGCGCAGAACATTCACCTTAGACATACTGATTAGATACATACTTACACTGCATCCTAGGAAAAGATTGACTTCGTAGTGTATGTATTCGTCATTCATAAATCAAGAGTAACAACTTTCCTGAGACGAGTTAAATTTTAAATATCAATATTGGTTGTAAATAGTTGATTGCAAAATAGTTCTGTCTAATTCCTAATGTTGTTAGTCTGTTTCACAGACAATAAACTGTTTTTTTCACACGTGTAGTTCCCCGTCATGATTTTATTGTCAACGGTCGCTTCTCTCTTCCCTAATTCCCCTCACCGACACCTTGTCTTTATCCAGTCTCGTTAGATGAAGATGATTCTGTTTATCATGTTCTTCCAGTGCTTAATCTCGCAATCATCTTCACTTCGCAAGTAATACCATGAAAGCTTTTCTTTAAACCACCGTTGTCGGCTAAACTTCTTTCGAATCAAATCATATGTCCTAACCAAACATGGGAAACTTAAGGTTAAACAACACAATAAATTATTGTCCAAATGATTTGATCGTCAATTCAATACTTGTGATATTTCTATCCAATGTGTAGTTGAATTACAGAATACAAAGCAGTAAACCCTTTAAATGAGAGAACCTTTAAGAACACGTTTGTGATATTGGAGCTAACGGTATTGTTGAATACACCATATGTAAGAGAAACTTTACATTCATTATATATCATTGTGATAATGAAATAACGTGATTGTCATTACAAATAATAGTTTCGCCACTATGCTATTGACTTATATCAGGAAAATAGGAGAAACGATATTTTACAATATTAATAACTTAGGTGTATAAATTCAATAAATGACAGCCCTTTAAAGTGAAACATACATATGTACTTTATACGATTACAAACGCTTTTCATACAGATGATACCATGACAATCCATTCCAGAACTATTATTTCTAATGTGTTGTGAATAATACCATTTTTAAGAAAAAAAGAGTAAAATTTACTTTTAAGAACACGACTTGTCATATTAACGACATCACGATCATCAATTCAATAAATGGTAGTTCTAATGTGTTGTGAATTATTCCTTATTTAAGAAAGAGTACTTTTAAAGAAGTAAGCTTTTACGTTAAGAACATAATTTGCAATATCGAAGACAACGTGATCATCAAATCAATAAATGTCAGTTCCAATGTGTTGTTGCATTATACCATATTTAAGAAACAAACCTTTAAAAGAAATAAGCTTTCACGTTTAAGACCACGATTAGCAATATCGAAGATATCATGATCACCGATTCAATAAATGGCAGTTCTGATGTGTGGTTGAACACCCCGTCTCCTGAGCGAGACGGCACTACGATTTGAAGATATGTTTCTCATCCAAACAATATCCGTTCTCTTTTTCAGATTTCTCCGCCGAGAAAGGATCAATGTTTCTCTTTAAACGTTTCTACCGAGTACAATGGCGGGTTATTTAAAAGGCAATATTGAACTGAATGATGGAATCCAACACGATGACAGCGAAATTGACAACTCTTTACATTTCCTCTCTAAAGGAATCGATTTCGGCGAGAAGAGCATCCATCCACTGTGATCCCATGGTGGACCGTGAAGTCCCAAATACCCCCTTATCTGTTGAAAACCGACAAACTCTCCCCGGAACCATTACTTTGGTATAAACAGCACTGACAAGACGAGGGACTAATAAATGCATGCAAACGAAGAAGATGTAGTTTTGTCTGGGACATTGTATTGTTCATGCCGTCAACCTAGTTTTAAGCACGTTGCTCAGAAAAAAGGTCTTTACTGGTCTCAGATGCTTTTTGTTTCCAGGGAACATTGTATTTTTAAAGAATCCCGAATCCTTCTTTATAATAAGGTTTGAACGCTCGTTCTAGGGGTATTAGCTACTTACAAGCAATTGAGCACATCTCGGATCTGAATAGGCCTACTGGAAACGTAATCGACAAGGTCAAATAGGGTCGAAGATGTAATTGACTCAATTACCATAATGACAGTGCCTTACAGTAGCCCCTCTCTCACTTGTAGAGCTGTGCAAGTCGACAAAGTGCAGGGCGGGATCGTACTGTGAACTCTTCCAAGAGTCCAGCAGCGTGTGCTCGCAGTGCTACATGTACAGTGTGGAAGACGGATTTCGTCTGTCCACTGCTCTTAGTGACTCGTCTCTCTACTGTTCAGTGCTGTGGGCTCACCATGTGATTAGTGCGTGGAGACCCTCATAAATGAGGTGTAATTAGACAAGGATGCTATAATTGGCTATTCTCAACAAGTGCTTGGAATACAAGAGGATGTTTTTAAAATGCAATGGCGTGTGGAAGAGGATTTATTAAGCGATGAGGTTGAAGGATGACGATTGTTGTCTCTTTCATTCGATGATTACACATAGATGGATGTCCGGAACTCCTTACAATGGTAAGGACATATATGACTTACATGTACTCACTTCTTGATTTTATGGTGTTTGATTTGTTTAATTGGTGTTAGTTTGAACATGATAATTGTCTATCTTTTCTGACTATTTACATAGATCTCGCTCACTGCTTCATATGATATGATATGATAGTTGCTATTATTTCATTAAGTTTGAATTGAAAATGACGGAGAATTGTCAATTCTCCGTGTCTCGTTCGATGATTCACATAGCGTTCATTTAGTAAAGACATAAGATTAACTTATTTCTTGCCTGGTGGTAGTTGAGACATTTAAATTTATTTGATTTATTTTGTTCTATGATATTGAATATTTTAATGAATACTTTTTTCTCTATTTCGATATATGAATGTTCAAATCTCGTTACAGTGTTTAGAGCATATGATCTACTCATTGTGTGACTTCTCCTTCAAATGACGCATGTAATCATTCATTTACTTTGGTACTTTTCATTTCCATTTAGAGTCACGAAGTTACTAGCTTTAAGATCATCTTTCACATGTGGAATTTTAATAAATGGGATTAAACCCGAAAGAGTCAAATCTATCATGTCGCTTTCGAGGTCAAGACTAATAACCTTTCTTGAAACTGAATATTGAACGGAATTTAATCTCGACAGTCAGATGTTATCAATTAGTCTCAAACATAGTTTTGTTAACGAGAGAACTGAATTTTCATTAAAACTTTACGAACACTTCGTGTTAGAATTTAACCATGAAATATCAAAGTTTATCTCCAGCATGTTCTAACTGTATGGCGTACGTATTCAGTCGCAGTAAGTCTCTTTATTAATTTTACTAAAATTTAGAAATAGCCTTTTCATCGCTATACCTTGAGAAAATGAATCAAATATTTCCCACATGCATATTTAATGTCATGATATCTGATCACACTGGTTTCACTCTAGAGCAAGAAGCACTTATTGTGCTATCCAGTGTAAGGATTCATTAACTGTTAGTTCATTTCGTTAATTCAATGAAAACACACCAAAATTAAAAGTATTGTACAAAGGCATCCAATGCTCCTTAAACTGATACTCACAGTGATGGTCACGTGAGATGATATACTTGGTACATGATTTCTTTTCATAACAATCTTTTTTATTATAGGTTAATAAGGGCAAAGACTGTTACAATGTGTATTTACTTGGTGCAAAGAACGATACTTTTTATTTGAAGTTAATGTTTTTATTTCATTACCATCAATTATATTGTTTTTAAAATGTCCTTATTGAATGTTTAGGTTCAGTTGACAACCAATGTGTTTAGTAAAACACATATCCATTGCATTATGATGTGTACATGTGAATAAAACCATATACGACCGAAGTTAGGTTCTTTGAAATTTGAGAGTGTTTGGCTATTCCAATATGAAAATTGTGAATATATGTTTCAATTTTATATTTGATCTAAACATATATTTTTTCATGAAAATATACAATTCATTGATGGAAGAAAACTGAATTGGTTAACAATCTTCGAAGGTTTGATATGTCGATCTAATGTATAACCACATGAGTAAATACAGTTGATTAATATAATATATTTCTTAGTCCTATATTTTGTATGTTTTTGAAGCCGCTATCTCATTCCTAATTTACGATTAAATGGCATAACTATCCAGATCAAAGATTTATTATTATAAGTTTCATTATTTTATGTAGTATCATTTCAGTAACATCTAATACAAGTAAAACAAGACACAATTGAAATAATAATTATGATATAATTTCAAGCCCAGCACATAGGGTAAGTTATTTCTTGTGATACAAATAAAATAACTATCATTTATGACATGTAAGTCATAACAAAGTAGCAAAAAACAATTATCAATCTAAAGTAATAAAAAAAAAAGTAATGACCTTATTGAATTGGAATGTTGTTATTAATCTATACATCACATTTACGACAGACATTATAGAAATTAAGATTTTCCGGATAACATGTTTTATAAAACGAAATAAATGATAGTTTATCTATTTGTGTCTTCTCCGTCATTAAACCACGTAATTAAATTCCCTATCTATATACTTTCTGAAATGGAGAGGATGAACTGATAAGAGAATTTTGTAATATAAGCAGATATAAGGGCAACTGAAATGAAATTCTATGTTTAAAATTGATCTGTTCAATAGGGTTTTAAAAAAGTCATCTCTCTGATAAGATAATTATAAAGAAATTGCACCATTCTTATGTGGTTTCAGTATTTTAGAGGTTGTTGTAGGCACCGCTGAGACTGGTTCGTCCGTTGTGGTTTTACTATTTAACCCAATAGGCCTTCTTCATCACCAAAGAACGTGTACCTCTTACCCCCAGATGTAGGTGAAATGAAAACGCTTTAATAACTACCTCTCTGATCAGAGACTATGGTATTCATCTTAATTTCAAAGCTGTACACCTCTTTAGTCTGCGATTAGAAGATTTATTTGGTGAGAGGAATTACGGCAAAACTATTTCGAACATATTCAAAGGAATACAACTTGGAACAATTTAAAGATGTACCGACTTACGTGAACTATCAGATTGGCATTGTCGTGTAATAACAGTTCACAGTTTATGTTCATATTGGTAACACTTTATACATCATTGTGGATATAAGTTAAATATAGAACTGACACTCAAATAGATTCTCATTTGGGTTATCGATAATAAACCATAATTAATGGACTAGCTACACATGTAGCGTTATTTCGAAGGATAATGATATAGTTTCATGGCCCAAAACGAAAATATTCTGGTGCAGTTTTATATGATAAATAATAATATTAGAAAAGGAATACCTTCTTTGTCATGAAATAACAACAACTAATAACTCCACAACCCTAACCTGTATTAAGTACTTTATGTCAGAGGTTGCCATGTAAGGGCAATTTGTAATTATCTGTATTATGATACAGTTATAGATACATAATGACGTTCATTTTGTTGTGATATAGTATTAATGAAGGTAAATATATCCCTACACATAATAACTACTATTATAATTTTATGCTCTCTCTCTCTCTCTCTCTCTCTCTCTCTCTCTCTCTCTCTCTCTCTCTCTCTCTCTCTCTCTCTCTCTCTCTCTCTCTCTCTCTCTCTCTCTCTCTCTCTCTCTCTCTCTCTCTCTCTCTCTCTCTCTCTCTCTCTCTCTCTCTCTCTCTCTACTTAGCATCCTATATGTAGTTCAGAGAATGGATCGTGAGATTATTTCGTAGTCGTATGTACTACAATACAGGTAACATTAAATACTTTAACTATTAGCGATACATATATAAAACAAATAAGTCGTTCTTGTCTTTGAGATTAGTATTCAACCGAGCAAATAGATACAGAGTCTTTGTGTAGAATGCCCTTCGGAGGTGAGAAACATATGTGAATTATCAGAAAGGTACAAATGAATCTAACAATTACCAACCAACTGATATAGACACATAAATTCGTTCTGTTTTGTGATCAAGTAATCAATTAGGAAAATAGTTCTCCATCATAAATAAGAACTACCGAGGCGTCCTGTGTGTGGTGTGCAGCTCAGAAGGTGACTTGTGAGAGGATTTTGTAACTCTTTAAGACGGGATCATTCTTTAGCGAACACGCAATTTTGTCATTGATTTCAGACGCTTCAGCATGCCTGTATATCACCTTAGGCAGCTGTACATTGAATAACTGCTCCAACAGTCGCATAACCGGCGGGGACGTTATATCAAATATTCAAGCGCAGTTATGGTAGAAATTGTTATTGACTTTATCATCACCATGTCGACACGAGACAAAAATATGTACAAGATAATAGAAGCACGAGAATGAGTGTGGACTTTGTTGGCTATAACAGGGAATGTTTGATTGAAGTGTTACCTTTTTACGTTGGTATAATGTCGTGTAAGGTTAACGTTTTGGCGAGTGTGTCATTTAATTTATTGCAAAGGTAAATGTGATATGAATCCATATGATTTCTAGTATTTATTTAAATTTGAAATCCGGTAACTGCGTATATAGGCCTACGCCAATAAGATTAAAATATAGAGAGTGGCGCGGAGAGATAATATGAGAGAGAGAGAGAGAGAGAGAGAGAGAGAGAGAGGAGAGAGAGAGAGAGAGAATCAGAGAGAGAGAATGAGAGAGAGAGATAGAGAGGGGGAGAGAGAGAGAGAGAGAGAAAGAGAGAGAGAGAGAGAGATAGAGAGGGGAGAGAGAGAGAGAGAGAGAGACAGAGAGAGAGAGAGAGAGAGAGAGAGAGAGAATGAGAGAATGAGAGACAGACAGACAGACATACACACAGACAGACAGAGACAGAACAACAAAGACAGACAGATATACAGACAGACAGACAGACCGACAGAGACTGAGACAGACAGACAGACAGAGACAGACACAGAGAGAGAGAGAGAGAGAGAGAGAGAGAGAGAGAGAGAGAGAGAGAGAGAGAGAGAGAGAATGAGAGAGAGAGACACACACACACAGAGAGAGAGACAGAGACTGAGACAGACAGACAGACAGAGACAGACACAGAGAGAGAGAGAGAGAGAGAGAGAGAGAGAGAGAGAGAGAGAGAGAGAGAGAGAGAGAGAGAATGAGAGAGAGAGACACACACACACAGAGAGAGAGAGACAGAGAGAGAGAGAGAGAGAGAGAGAGACAGAGACAGAGAGAGACAGAGAGAGACAGAGACAGAGACAGAAAGAAGAAGAAGGAGAGAGAAACAATCTGATATTAATTTTAAAACCCATTCCTTCTTTAAGGAGGTCTACTCATGCTATATAACGTCTGCTTCTACCAGTTTCTATTAGTACGTCGTTTTATCGGAAGGCCTCTTTGTTCCTCACTTGGTAGCAGTCTTTATAGGAAGGCAAATTATCGGAAATTCGACATGATTGGGAACACTCTTGTATCAACAGCTAATAATCAGTAATGTAATCAAACACAGCTCACTCTTCCAGAATCGTGCTCACTAACATTTTTCTTGCTTTTTTCTTCAGATGTTTTTCAAGGAATAGCTAGAAAAGGAATCAATTAAAACAACCCACTTTCCATTTCTTCAAGAATGGCAACTTGAAAATGTTCTTGCTTAAATCCTCTCGTGTTTTAAATTTGGAAGAAGGGGAGAAAAGAATAAATTTAAACAATTAGTTTTTTGCCTGTGTTTAGAGAAGGCTTATTTCCCTTTCAAATTCCTTGAAACTGTCCATTTGAACCTTTTTCTCCCTTTTGCCCTCCCATATCGCGTACTTTGAAGGCTGAACACAAAGACCATTTGATTTAGTTCATTTTTAACAAAAATTCAAATTGGGCAAGATTTTCCCCTCAGTATATATAGTGAAGCTGGAACTGGTGAACCAAGGTGACGGTTTATTTCAATTTCCATTTATTCCTAAATGGACATTTATATATGTAGCTCATATATTTAAATCAGCTACTGAAATTTCTTTGAAGAAGTCCATACTTGCCAAACTGTCCCTGACTGTCCACGGTTCATATTGTCCACGGTTCAGACTGTCCACGGTTCAGACTGTCCACGGTTCAGACTGTCCACTGTTCAGACTGTCCACTGTCAACGGTTCAGACTGTCAACTCTTCAGACTGTCCACTGTTCAGACTGTCCACGGTTCAGACTGTCCACGGTTCAGACTGTCCATGGTTCTTATTGTCAACGGTTCAGACTGTCCACTGTTCAGACTGTCCACGGTTCAGACTGTCCACGGTTCAGATTGTCCACGGTTCAGACTGTCCACGTTCCAGACTGTCCACTGTTCGGACTGTCCACGGTTCGGACTGTCCACGGTTCAGACTGTCCACTGTTCAGACTGTCCACGGTTCAGACTGTCCACTGTTCAGACTGTCCAGGGTTCAGACTGTCCAGGGTTCAGACTGTCCACTGTTCAGACTGTCCACTGTCAACGGTTCAGACTGTCAACTCTTCAGACTGTCCACTGTTCAGACTGTCCACGGTTCAGACTGTCCACGGTTCAGACTGTCCATGGTTCTTATTGTCAACGGTTCAGACTGTCCACTGTTCAGACTGTCCACGGTTCAGACTGTCCACGGTTCAGATTGTCCACGGTTCAGACTGTCCACGGTCCAGACTGTCCACGGTTCAGACTGTCCACTGTTCAGACTGTCCACTGTCAACGGTTCAGACTGTCAACTCTTCAGACTGTCCACTGTTCAGACTGTCCACGGTTCAGACTGTCCACGGTTCAGACTGTCCATGGTTCTTATTGTCAACGGTTCAGACTGTCTACTATTCAGACTGTCCACGGTTCAGACTGTCCACGGTTCAGATTGTCCACGGTTCAGACTGTCCACGGTCCAGACTGTCCACTGTTCGGACTGTCCACGGTTCGGACTGTCCACGGTTCAGACTGTCCACTGTTCAGACTGTCCACGGTTCAGACTGTCCACTGTTCAGACTGTCCACGGTTCAGACTGTCCACGGTTCAGACTGTCCACTGTTCAGACTGTCCACTGTCAACGGTTCAGACTGTCAACTCTTCAGACTGTCCACTGTTCAGACTGTCCACGGTTCAGACTGTCCATGGTTCTTATTGTCAACGGTTCAGACTGTCCACTGTTCAGACTGTCCACGGTTCAGACTGTCCACGGTTCAGATTGTCCACGGTTCAGACTGTCCACGGTCCAGACTGTCCACTGTTCGGACTGTCCACGGTTCGGACTGTCCACGGTTCAGACTGTCCACTGTTCAGACTGTCCACGGTTCAGACTGTCCACTGTTCAGACTGTCCAGGGTTCAGACTGTCCAGGGTTCAGACTGTCCACTGTTCAGACTGTCCACTGTCCACGGTTCAGACTGTCCACTGTTCAGACTGTCCACGGTTCAGACTGTCCACGGTTCAGACTGTCCACGGTTCAGACTGTCCACGGTTCAGACTGTCCACGGTTCCTGTGCACTTCGACAAATGATGAAAACAATCAATTAACACAATGAGTTGTAACGAATAACATAAAACAACCATATAAGTATTTAAATATCAGTACCAAGCTCGGTTGCTATAATGGGTGGTAGAGAACAACTTTACAAAAACATAGTAATGTTAGCAAAGCCCCAATATCCAGCGAGGCTGCTCTAAGGTTTTTATCAAAATAGATTTAATAAACTTCGACGGGTTTTTTTAAAAAACCGTTGACTTGAAAATATTTATCGCCTTTCTCCTGCATTTGAAACAAAGAAATCGAAAACAAAGAATCAATTTATTCAATCAGTTGTTTAGAGTAGGTTTAATTCAATTTCAATTTCATCAAGAATAGCCACTTTAGGAAATATCTAATTTTCCTAGTTTGCAGGAAAACCGATTGAACGTTTTATCTGGGGGTTCGGAGACGTCAATACCGTTGATCGACTTGTAGGTTCTGTAGCGTCAGAGAACGTCACAAGTGCCTGTTTGACGAACAATTTGTAGCTGATTATCAACGCATTTTCTTTGAACTGAATTTCCTCTGATTTGGCTGTTGATTATTTCTTTGACTATTTTTTCCAGACTGTTCAAGCCCTCCACAGCCTGTGTGCCTGTGTCATCGTCTTTCTAATTTCGGAAACTGGTTTGTTATTTTTTTACTTTCTCTGAATCTCTTTCTTCTTTTGAAATTGAAGAAGTGGAAATTGTTTATTTGACTAAGCGTATTTACTCTAGTAATTAGAACGGATCGAAATATCCTCATTTGTGAAGCTTTGCAAAGAAGAACTAAATGACTTTACGCATGCAAATATATTCCATAAAATGAAACCGCTTCGTACTTCGATTTTGGTTTTGAATGCTATTACAGTCTTTAAGCAATACATTTTCCAAATAATTACATAAGAGATAAACGAATTATCACCATTTGACTTTAACTGCCTTCCTGTCATTCGATACACTGCATGTTTAAAGTCATTACACATGTCCAGCACAACCGTGGGCACTTGCCATATTGTTTAAGTATTACTTTCTGTCAGGGCAGTATTTGCGGGTAATCTTCACGGTTATCATGACGCTTTATTATAACAAAATGATTCACAAATCTAGCACGCAATTTATTTATGTAAGCTATTCAGTACCTAAATGTTGCGCAATATCAGTTAAATCTTTCAAACTGACAAAATGAAATGAAATAAGATCATTTTAACTTAATGGTACGAACATGGCGTGAAAATAGGCCTAAATGTATTGGATTGACACATCTTTATGAAACCAGTATATATATATTTTTAGGAATATAATGAATTAAGGCGAATTATTTGACCTCAACGTAAAGGATGACCTCTTGCAAGTCATGTTGTCAAGCTCGTACGTTTGTCACACGTAAACCTCTTATCACTCACGATACCAGTGCCATCCATTGTGGGATCAGCTTTGGTATTTTAACGTCACCTTGGTTACGACGAAATAAACATCCAACCACATGGAAAAACCCATACATACATAACACATTTTATCAGATAGGACAGAAAAAGCCTGTTTTCATAAGAGAATTGTTACTAATCAATACACGCAATGTTACAGGTCATCATTTGGACGCTTAAATGTTAAGAAATGAGGTGCATTTTTCTTAGCTCTCTTAGCTCTAAGACGATGGTAAGTACCACACATTAACATTCGGTAATGCCAGCTAGGACAATCTTAGCGAGAGTCCATTTCGGACATCTAAGCGCTAGATGATATCGGCAACATGATGCTTGATTTTAATGGATTTTTATCAATTTTGAGTATTGTAAGTAAAACTGGCATTTACTCCATTTCGCGTGCAAAAGAAACGTCCCCACAGAGAGTATAAATAAATAGCAATTGCTTTGCGTGGATCTGATTCGTTGAACAACGCACAGGCATTCAGTTCATACCTGCATAAACTTAATTTCGTGACGTCACATCACATATAGCCACGCCCCCATGACGTCAGGTTCATGGCTTGTTGCGTTGTGCATTTTCATTGGCTGATGAACACGTTGTAGGCGGGGCTAATATTTGGTGTCTTCATATGCGTAAATAGTACAGCTCTAATTGTTGCAATTTGTATATTTGCAGCAATTAAGCCTTTTCAAAACATCAGGTACGAGTATATTTATTTTTAAGTATTGACTTCAAAATTTATTACGTTCATGGAGGTATAAACTTAAAAAAACGCTGTCCAAACTTGGCGTAAATCCGCTACGCGACATCAATAACCTGCTTGGACTTAAATTTGTTGACGTATCTTTACTGAAAGACATCGAAAAACAAGCCAAAAGACCCGTTTGACTGTATCTCGTCTAGTTAAGGAAATTCGAAGACGACGATTTCGTAAAACGTCTCTCAGAAATATGAACAGATAATGTTCTGATATTTCAAATCTAATTTAGTTGACGTCTGGAGACATGGGCTCCGTTCCATAACAGCGAGCGCTTTTAATCGTTAATGATCGCTCAATGTAACGCTCAAGTAGCGCTCATTCTCTTGAACGACACGGTGCAAATTCCTCGAAGTTTGCTCGCCTCGCTACGTAGCGCTACATTGAGCAATCGCCTTCAAGTGAGGTTTAAAAGTAATTTATATGGCCACGTCTCTTTTGCACTTTTTTTAATATGTAAACTACCCACGCTACCAGTGAGACGGCACATAATGATTTCAAAGGTCTGGTGACAGTACTGTTAGACAGTGATTCTTTCAAACATCTTTCATATTCATTTTATCACATCACGTCCAATGAAAATCTGTCATTGTAGATACTTAATTCTTAATTGTGCTTGTGAAATTGAGGTTATTAATTAAACTAGTAAATCTGAATTTATGTAAGTAAAACATGAAAGACAAATCACGTGACTTGCAGGTGACTTCCTGAAATCTAAATAACCTGCTTTTGTTTTTAAGATATCGTTCTAATTCTGCTATTAGTGGCAGTTTCGAATATCTCAATTTTGAAGGTGAATTTTTTTCACAAAATGGCTTTCAGAAATATGTTACTGTTAAGCGTTTGCATTCGAATACAATCATGAATTCAAGGTGTTAATCAATTTTAATTAAAATGAAGTTAAGGGTCATGCTGACATTTATTTCAGTAGACATTAACTTAATATCATGTCATTAATCATTTTAACATTTAATATTTTATAGCATTCCAAATATTGCGAATCGAAAGGAATGTCATGATCATCAAATGAAATTTTGGCTCCGAGAGTAAGAGTACATATTTTCAAGCATCATGATTAAAATTTGGGTACAAGTTTTATACTTTTCAAGAAAAACAAATGATTGAAAGTAATTTTTCACTATATAACCCATCTTCCCAGGGCAAGGTGAAAACGTATCGAAATAAATTCTACCCGTTTTTTTACCTAGGGCGGAGAGAGAAGATGTGGAAATCTTTTCGTTACGCCCGTAACGTTGAGAAAATGTATACAACCATCACAGTGGTGTATATCCAGTATATAAGCGGCTATAAACTGACATGTGAAAAATCATCTACATGTTGTGTACAGAAACCATATTCTACACACATGATACAAAACAGACCTCAGCTTTGCTCCTGAGAACATGGTCACCTTCACATAAAATAATAAATGAATTCATACCGTGACAGGACATGCGACAGAGGAGGTCATACATACACGCAACAAATGACATTAAATAATGAAAATGTCAATAGATAATGATAGTTATTCAAGTTGATGTCCCGGGTGAAATAAGTTTGCTGCCTCGAGCCTTGGCGAGAGACTAATCAAAATAATGTCAAGAGGGTAGATACATTTAAACAGCGTGTTTATATCGTGTAATGCGTTCAGACACAAACACTAATGTAAGTGGTGATTAGCTCAGACATATTATTTTTCTCAACCTCAAAATGTATTTCTGCTGACTAGTATCATGTAAAAGCATGATTGTGGATAACGCTTTCTCCTCCGTATACACTGGATTGTAGGCAATTGGGATACTTTTAACTATTAACAGTCCTTCTAAGAGATTATCAGTAAATTCGAGAATCTTGTTTTATATTCATTTGACATAATTGACATTGTCTATTAGGAAACTTAAAACATCGAATAACAGACCTCAAACTTTTTACAAACACAAAAAAACACACACAAAGTAATCTTCATTTAAGATAATAATTAACTCATGCTGTGGCAGGATGAGATATAGTGGACATGCAATAAAATAAATTGAAATGAACTGCCAGGCAAAAGAAAGTACTCACCTATTAGTTCAATATTTAAAAGGAATCAGATGCATTTGACTATGGCACGATACAATAATACTTATCAGTGTGAATGAATTAAATTGTGACTGTGGTTAAATTTTAGTTAAAATATCTGTGTTTAATGAAGACAGGGGTGAGAAATGACATTTACACCAACATGATCCCTACCATGTTTAAAAATGTTGTAAATTAATAAGTGTGCCTGATTCTGACATTAAGTAAATGTGTGCAGAATCAGGCACATTTATCAATTTTCACATAGAATATGTCTTATGTCGATAAACAGTTGTGTATCATCCAAAATAATTTTGGAAGAAATTAAGAATTACAAATTTTATTTTAAAATTAAATATTTAAAAACATGTATTTGACTGCTGACTAAACACAAGTACTTTTCAGTTTTAGATTATGACATCGAAAATTTGAGATATTTACAATTGAAAATCATAATATTATAAAATCAACTGAGGTGTGTACTTTCTTTTGTCTGGCAGTTTAGATTGATAGAATAATGAACAATACCACATATGCTCGAAATGTGAAACGATGTTCCAGAAAAGGTTGAACCAATGTTAAAAAATCTTATTACATCCAACTGCGACCATTCAATCAGTGTCCTGTTCATTGTCGATATCAGAACTATTTTGGGCGAAAGAGTCCTGATATCTGATATCAATTAAAGGTACATCCATTTTGTTGTTGGGGGACATATATGACAAACGTTATAAATGGTCTTATTTTATCGAGAAGTACCAACTGTTACCGAAAATAACCATTTTAATGATACTCGACTTAGTGTATTGACGATATGAAGGTAAAAGTAGTGATTTCTGATCGAAAACCGGACAATGCACCGCGTGTGGCGCGCGCCAATGAGTCAAACGTAATTTTGGAATCTTATTTACACCAGACAAAATAACAAATTTGGGTTTATAATGTTCAATAGGTCATATAACTACTGTGCATGTAAATAGGACGTGCACTTTCGGTTTCTGCACATGCATAATGATGTTACTCGATTTTAATTGGAAACTAGTAATTATGATATGTTTGGCGATTGGAGATGAATTTGCAAGCTAAGTGAATTAGTTTGTATTGTAAACAGCACATATGGTGTGTTGGAACGTATTAAAGCCAAATAAAAAAAATTGAAACACAATGGATGTACCTTTAATAAACTAGTTTGAAACATAAATCGTTTTAATGAATGCAATGAAACATTACTTAAAGAAGAAACAATTATAAGAAGTTACTTAAGTATTGAATGTCCGAGGGAAAAAAACTATTAAGAATCCACTTTCGAAATGGCACTGCCGCACAATGGACTGTACACAAATGGGACAAAGAACCCCTTCCAAAACCGCCAAGAAATGTACACATTGTGACAATTTGTTGCAATATTATTAAGATGCAACAGATTCCATAGACCGCGCGTTTTTCGAACATATAGTCCGTGCGCTTACTTTGACACGCGGGAATGACGAGTTAGAATCGCTCGAGCTAGACATCCATAGAACTTGGCACTTCATTCATACACTAGTAAAGGGTTATGGAAATTTACTATATTTAAAAACTTTTCATTTTTCATTCTATTTCACTCGGAATAAGTGAGATGCAAGTCAGTTACTACCATAGTTGCCTGGTAATATCGGGAAATACCAGGAGTTCTGCAAAGAGTTCAGACACACGCATTATGTCAACAGTCCCCTTATTTTGACATACCTATATACCTTGCGGTAATTGTTAGCGCGTTGGGATAAAGGGATCCGGGGCTCGACAAGTTCATCCGTTGGAGAGAACTGTTCTACATGCAGTAAGGTTTGATGCAATGCTATACTGAATTTCAGCGAAGTGTAGCATGATATACTTGAACTACTATTGAAACCGTCGTAAATCCCAAATCCCCTCAAATATATCCCTACAAGAGGCCTATTCCACTGACCGATATTAGCATAACATCAATCGTAATCATTATAACTATTAGTAAGATGAAACCATTTCTTTTTTCAGCTGGCAACTGTGAGTTTCAACACCGTCTGAGAGACAAATGGTACTTTCAAGGGCAGAACCGCAACACCTTCATCCGCATCAGAAGAGCCGCGGTTCAGTTCAGGGCCGACCGCAACCACAAACTCCGATATAAGTGTGTGGAGAGTAGGGGAAACATATATCTGCTTAGGTAAGTGTGTGAAAGTTAACCTATGCATCGGTAGATATTAGTTTGAGACTTAATCAACCAATCTCCGTATAATCGTTAATTTCAGACAATGTCTTCAAGATCGTATCATATGGCATGCATTGGTTTACATTTCTTTATCACCCGTTGTCACAACGTTGTAAGTAAGTCTTGCAATTCAGCGCTATTTACATAATTTCGCTCGTTAAAATACCAAACCATTCACTCATTTCATAAACATGTTATCAAACGGGACATCGTATAGTATTCCATATATGTTTCCTAAAAGGATGATGGAAAAGCTACAGAACTTAAGAAACCGCAAATGTTTTGACGAAAGTGCGTTCATGAGCTAACAGATGGAGGTAGACAGCGGTATTTAAGCAGCTTACATAGAATCCGTGGCCGTAACCAGGATTTCAGACGATTTCAGGGATTTTACGAGCGACTATATATTTACCAGGGAGCTTCGATGACGCGATAACAAAGCGTCTTTCAACTTAACTTAAGTTAAAAACGGTTGATTATATAGATAAAACATTCTACAGCGGACATGGTCAGGTTGTAGACCCATATAGTCAGGGGAAAAGCTCGAATGCTTCGCATCTTCGGATGTTTCCTTCCTACATCAGGGTCCACAAGTTTACCATATCCTCGGTATCATGGTGTATCCTTATATTAACACTTAGACTATTAAATATTAGACTATGTGCTTCCTTTCACAGAGCAATCTTAACTCATGTTAACCTAACCTTCCATTTTTTTAAAAATGGCAGTAAGTTTACTTAGCGATTCCGATCACGTTTGTACTTTATAACCGAACGTCAGAAATAAGTTTGTGATACTTAACGTATACATCATGGAAAACTATATTGATATGGGCAACCTGTACATGTATTTACTATCAGTAACAACCGGAGTGTCTGAACACTGAAAGGATCAACAGATTCATCCTACTACATAAGCGTATATCTATCCGCAAAGGACCTTCAATCCGCTAATTGTCAGGTTTGCCTCATTTCCCTCAAGGTTGGCTACTCGTAGCTTTATGAAGCAGGTAATTTGTCAATCTAGTTAAACCTGCTATATAATTATACGTCCGTCATTGATTTTGGAATATTTCAAATTACTCAATATGAACCAAATTCCAATTTGTCAACACTGGTGTACGTATAAGAAGTCCTTTCAAGAAAAATAAGAGGCTGCTTTTTTTTGGTCAAATAAATGTTACCATGATCTAATTTTCACTTGTTAGCTGAATATATTATCTTTACCATATTTGCTTGAAACTAATATTGTATGTAAATATGAACAGGTAATCGAAGATACCCTTCATATATTAGACTAGTTTATGTTCAAAGCGTCACAATCGCGTACTCTGTCACAGCATCTTCTTTCCAAATACTTTCAAATTCCTACGGATTGTAACCTGAATCAAGAATTCACATCATGTTGTTATTGTTAGAGATATCAAACTGAATAGTTTGCACTGAAAGACTTCATTTTTTATTTTCCATCCAATATATTATTTGAAGTAGAGGGGCTTCAACTCATCTTTGTCTTCCACTTCTTTTATTTGTACTGAAGATGCTTTGACATAAAGATACATCAAACGAGAAACAAATAAATGAAACTTGTCTTTGCATTGATTTCTTGTCCAAGCAATATGAACATATCTCAATATGACACGGACCCTGGAAAGAACAAAAGTCTTAAAGCGCCAGAGATGACAGAAGGGATAATAAAACTCTCTGTTTTAATCTCAAGGCTTTGAATCATCTGTTTTGGAGGCAACGGTTAAATCATTGGTGTTATGTGAAGTAGTCTAAGCTAAAGTGTTACATACGCTTACATACGCCAAAAATGTGCAAAATTATTTCTGGAAAGCTGTTATAACATCGTATATATGTCCATATAAACACAAATAAGAATTTAACAATTGAAGAATGTATATACCTACCAATAAATGTAAATAAAAGCATTGGTGTTAGCTGTCCTATAAAACAGAAGGTAGATGGAATAGAAGAATACGTGTTAGCCGACTTTGAATTGAAAGTAGAAGCAAATTAGCGTTATTGTTAGCTGAATATAGATGAAATACTAGCATTAGTATTAGCCGTCTATAAATTGGAAGTACCGTATTTCCTCTAATACAACCCGGGCCTCTAATAGAACCCGGGCCTCCAATTCAACCCGGGGGGTAAGGGGTGCTGAGGTAAATACAACCCGGGACTCTATTAGACATCGACATATAAGACATATTCTATTGGAAAATCAATAAATGTGCCTCGTTCTGCACATATTTCCATCATTATAAGCATGACAGGGGTCATGTTGGTGTAAATTTCATTTCTTTCCACTGTCTTCATTAAACAAAGATATTCTAACTAAAAATCAACCAGTCACAATGCACAATGTAATTCATTAAAACTACTGCTGAAAGTGTTATTGTATCGTGCCGTAATCCAATGCATTCTAATTTCTTTTAAAATATAGAATTAATCAAAACCAAATGAGGTGTAAACTCTCTTGTGTACTTCAGTTTATAATGTTAACATTATGCCTCCGTTCCTCTTTGATAGCTGTGATACACTGGAGTAATGTATGGGACGTTTATTGTCCCTACTGATGACTTCAACTCACCGCACATGCATTGTGATCAACATGTGCTTTACAACCCAAACATTAAGGTTTTTGTTGTGTTTGAGCGACATAACCATTAACAAATACATACATCACATAATTCCAATACAAACATGGTCTTTAGGTAAATTGTCGACGTGAAATCGCAAAAGAAAATCCAAATATGCGTTTCTCTTTTTGAAAAGTGTATTTTAAATAGATGTCAACTATTGATATATGTTTGTTTGGCGGTACAGCTCCAATGCGGATAGTTGAGTTAAAAGGAGGGTTCCATCGTGGTATTTTTTGTTGAAACGAAATTCGGGAGGATATTCCTGTTTAAACATATATGTTATCAATACATGATTGAAAAACAGTGAAATTGAAAGATACTAATGAAGGTAACATTTTGATGACTTTATATTTCACAACTTGATAAACACAAGCGCACATTTTTGAAAAATAAAACAATGAGAACTGAAGCCATTCATCGGTGCTGCGAGTCGGGAAAACTTCGCTACAGCATAACAGCAACTTGTTTATTAGTTGTATTACATGTCATGTGTTACTATGTGAATACTCTATCAGTGTATGTCTTTAGTTATCAAAAAGTTGCAAAATTGGGTACACTATAGCGTGTTTTCATTTCACATAATGCAAAGTATCCAAGATGGCGACAGAACCCTACCTTTAAGAAGTCTTGGTGAGTTCCTTGTTCAGGGTACTCTGAGAAGGGATGCGAACAGATACAGATGGACACTCTCAATCGATGAGCTTACTCTATTTTCATGATCATATTGAGTACTACAATACTACAACTATGTTTGAAACAGTTGTATGTTTATATAAGTAGGGAACTTATTCTAACGGAATCAACTATACCCGCTATCTAATTAGGATGAATCTATAATTTATAAAATGTTGTCCCTTTGTATGTAAGCTGAGGAATGTTTATTTGGCAGAAATTCTGTAAATTCGGCTTCAGGATGTCTTGTTTAATATGCCTTTCATGCTTTATTTAACCTTAAAGGGGCAGTAGCACGTTTTTTCTCTCAAATAAGTTTACGATGGATGAAATACTTCTACTAACATTCTTATCGACAACTTCGTGTAAGGTTTTCACCTACGCAATATCATAACTACCCATCAATGTTTATGTCAACGTTATCTGAATGCCTACTATTACTACACAAAGGAATATTTTGTAATTTAAATAATATTTGTTTGTGAAAAGTGTTTTTAAGCTAAGCGTTCTGATTTACTGGTTAAACATTACGACCACCGCTCTATCGGTCCCATGACCATTGTTTGAAATAAGGTCTTAATTCTAAAGGCATAGTTATAAATCGTGAAATTTCGTTTTCAGGAAAAATCGGATTGAGCCTTCAAAAGACGGAGTCCTTTGTATCGGCTTCAGTTACATCGCTGACAACCCGTACTCGGAGTTCAGTCTCGTCCGGCTGATGTGTAAGTAGAACAAGGGGAACGTATACTTGCTAGTTTGATTGATTTTGGTGAATGTTGTGTCAGAAGTTAAATTCTATACTTTTAAGATGTTGTTGTAGGTAGGAAACTGTCACTCACGTCGGTTCCGATGTCATGTTGATGAATAATTAGATATATGTACACATTTGGTTCAACACAATCAGTGGCATACGTTCACATAGAACGTTTGGCCTTGCAACCGTTGTCTTTCCAAGACTCTTCGTATTTCGCGATATCTGACGTCATACATCTTTATCTTGACGTCATTGAAGCTGGTGCAAATAGAAACATGAACTAATTGAAAGTGGACCAGACAAATTTTCAACTTGTGTTTTGTTTCGCGTATATCATATGAAGTACATACTTGTTCCAGTAATAATTGTTTTATAATTTGTCGAGGAGAATATCTAAAAACTATATCTAGGGGTATACAGTTTGGGTTTTCTTTTAAGAATAATAATTATTCATTAGGACCAGTCCAACCCGAGCATTTCTGGCCTGGAATGTACCACTTGACGTTTCAGTCAGTGATGTCATAGTATCGCAAAGCCTTCATTTGATGACGAAACATCACTGTGATATCATCATTGTGCCTATATTCCCCGAAGTGAATGTTGTGGATAGTGTATAAAGCACCTGTTGAATATGCGATTAAGGGAGACCTTCAATATTTCCTTTCACCAATTCTCAATGTGTATAGACCTATGGATCGCGTCTATAAGAATGCCGCCTTTGTCTTCAAATTGACACATTTATTGAATTATATTTCTTTTGAATTATGTTCACACTATTTGGGCATGCTGTGCAATATAATTATACAAAGTCTTCAGTTTAGTCGGCGTGCCCACTATTTGATTCAGGTTAATTGCATGCAACACCGGAACATATCTTCCAATACCCAAGGGCTCGCCATATCGACACATTGATATGAACATACCTTGCTGAGAGTTTCTTCAGTAAGTAATGACATGCTTTCAGAATTGCAAGGACCATAAATATCTCCCTTGGTTTTAATTATTTCCGGTGCTTTAGGGTATATAAACTTCCTTAATTCAATTTCCTGACCATTTTGCATTTGATAATGTTACAAGGTTAAGGTCAAATTAGCATTGCTCGCGGCCTGTATCTGAATTTGTTAATAACAAATGCGGTGTGGCTTCACATATTTCTAATCTATATTATAAATTGTCAGTTGTAACATGTTCATTTCTGTGGCTGTATTTTGTGTCATTGGTGATATTTATGTAGTAACTTCTACAACTTGGTAGATATCAATTTATATTTAATTGAAATGGTACTAGAATGCGACATGGTGGTATTTTATACCAATTAATTGTGAATTATGAATTAAGTTTACGTAATGAAATTTTTCTTTATATAATTTTGGATTAAGTGTAGTCACTTCATTCAAGATGCCCAAAGGTACTATTCAATTATAGCAAATTGGTATAAGTATAAGTATAACTAATTGAGATTATGTGTTATATTCCTAATACGCAGAACAGAACTTAAGTGAATTTGTGTACAGTGCTTTAAATTATCACAAGTGGAAACTTTCGAGTAAAAGAAACACTGGAAATATAGAAATGCAATTAATAAAATAAATTCATTGTTTAGACTTTAATTCACATCATTTCTATAGGACGTCATAAAAAGGTATAACCAAAAAGTCCCATTTCGCCCTCTTTCCCCTGGTTAAGGAGATTCCAAAACGACGGTTTTTAGAGGCGTGTTTTTCAGAACATTTTGAAAATTTTAATTGAGTTTAGTTGGGTTCTGGATGTATGATGCAACTCAATTTCAGTCGTATTTTTCACTCGTGAATGAAACTTAGGTGACGTTTATAACATGTGTTGGTGTTAAGTCAATAACACCGAGCGTAAACACCTGGCGAGCATATTGGACAGTTTACAAAATATCATCTGGTTTTAGATTTGATGAAACAAACGCTCACTGTCGTTTCAATGTTAGAAAACATCATTTGGGTTCCTTAATGTGTCATCCTTTATATTTGTCTGGTAATCTTCGAATAAAAACGAGACATTTACCAGCATAAAAATCGAGATGCAATCGAAGTTGCATACATAAGCAACAAAACATGTAATTTGACCATGTAAATAACGTTCCAATCAACTGACAGATCCCAGGGGGGAGTTTGGGTAAGTCTGATTAAGTAAAGGTTCAGGTTTACACTGCTAACATGATTACGTTTAATCACCAAAGGCGATATTTGCGAGAAAATGAATACAAGTTTAATCAAGCTTGCCTTCATGTAAATGAAATTCATTTGTAGAACTGTCAGCGAATTTCTGTACGGTGACCGTAATTTAAAGGCATAGTCGGTGGTTCATTTTGACCCCGAGGATATAAAGCTTAATAAAAGTGGGAGATACTGTATAAAATACTCACACTGCTTTATCATTTCTATTTTATAACATTTTTTAAGTTAACTTTAAAAATCTGTTTTAAAATCTGTTTTAAAGTTTGTTTATTGTATACCTCAGAACCACAGAAATAATACCATATAGAATACAAGGTATTTCAACCCATGAGCAATACATGCGACTGAAATACAGTTTCATCATGTTTCCAGAAGTCAAGTAAACTGAATTTGAGATTTCAAATTTCATATTTCCGTAAAACATACGTTTTAAGAAATCGTTGTTTTCGAATCAGATGGGATATGGCTTTATGGCTTGTTTTAATGATTGGTAAACAAATTAAGTCCAAGAATGTACATTAAGCCCACAACATATTAAACTCACACAATTTCAATATTTCATAAAGTTTTAACTTAAATGCAAAACATAATGGCCAGAAAAGCCCTTTTAAATAGCAATTTCAGCACCCCATTTAATGCTTGTACAGATGTAAGATCATAAGTAGCATACTCTCATGAATGGAACTATGTATATCTCTTAACGAGATATATCCCAGTCAGCGATATTCAAAATCGGTTTTATTCGGCAGAAATGTTTTTGTCCGACTCTGTTGAACAATTCTATGTGGTAGTAGGTAGATGGATTAAAGGCTCCATTAGATCCAACTATAAATCTATAGAAAATATCATCTTCCCAGTGCGCCACTCATGTGCGAAAATTAAATATTGAAAGCATTGCTTTATATGTGTGATTGTTATTGGGGTGATATTATAGATCAAAGGAATCTGAACACGGCATCTTGACAATTTCACTACATACCTTCGTTCCTATGAAAAATAATGGCAGTACCGAAGTATAATTTGAAAAAATAATTTGAAGTTTCTACTGGAATAGGAATCTATTTGCCATCAGTTTTGCAGAACAAATTGAATTTACTCTTTTATTTGTAATACAGACAACCACTGTGTTCCATTATTTGATTGTAGAGAAAAAGTTTAAAAGTACTAATGAGATTGATTTGAAACACTGTGTCTTACATCCTATGTGGTTTAAGAATGAAACATTAAGTGAAATAATCACCTCTTTTAAAGGTAACATTTTCAAATTATCTGCTACGAAACCGTTACTAAGGTGACAGAAGACGACGGGCGTCTTCCAACAAATCTACATGGTATTGATCCGCAGCTATACTTATCTTTGTTCAAAAGATCTAACGAAGCGTTTGGACAAAGCTGTGCCTTCTTTAAACGTATAACTCTTTGTAATATGTCTGTGGCGACGTTGGTGAAACCGTAATTGAGGAAGCAGCCTCTTTAAAACGTAATTAATGGTTTAAGGTTTAATCAGCTGTTTGTGTCATTCCCTGGAGAGTCATCCCATACACCTAAGAACTGTGTCCGATTTTCTTCGCCAGGAATCTGTTTAAACGAAAAGTGAAAAACTTATCTGTTTTACTTATTTTCTATTCATTGTGTCCAGGGAACTATGAATAAAATATATGTCTCTTTGATAAACATTATTTGTACAATTATTTCCATTATCTGTGTTTAGGGAATCTGACAGACATTGAAGTGAAATAATTCCTCCTTTAATGTATAGCTTCTTTCTACTATCTGTCTGCGGGGACGTTGATGAAGCTGTAGGTGAAGGTGCAATCTCTTCAAAAAGAAATAAATTTGATTCAGGTTTAATTAGCTGTTTGTTTCAGCCCCCTGAGAATTGTCCCAAACTATGAGTTCGCGTCTGATCAGCTTTAACTTTAAAATACATTAAATTTTGTAGAAAACCATTACGTTAAGCCAAACTTAAGAAGCCCTTTCACATGGACACGTTTGCTTGTGTGAGTAAACATGTAAGTAACTTTACTTGGGCTGGCATGTGAACGCAATTACTCGATGAGCAAATTTGCACCTAGTCAAGGTGTCGTGCAAAAGTATATTTACTAATGAGTAAATTTGTTGACAGGAGTACATTAGTCATGTCATCATATATTTAGCTCCTTAAACGATTTCTTCTCAATAACCATTTGATACAGAAAGCCACAATTTTCACAATAACATCTATATAATATGTAAAATCCTTCCTTTAAACTGGGCGTGGCAGGGTGGTGAACTCAAACCTTAATTTTAACTCCTAGAACTAGTAATGCTAGGACGCTAAAATTGTGAGTAGATCATCTTTGTATGATGGAGACCACAACATTTTCTACTGTGAAAGATATATATTTTAGATATATATATATATATATATATATATATATATATATATATATATATATATATATATATATATATATATATATATATATATATATATATATATATATATATATATATATATATATTATATTTTAGAGCTGTCATAAAATTCAATTGTTTTCCCTCTAGAAGACGACACCAGGGTGGGAGGGACAGTAGAGAATATTGCATAATGCAGTGTAACAGGGGGGTAGTGTGCAGAGAGGTGGAGAGCTGGTCATTGAGACCTGTTTAGGGACGATGCATTCCAACACACCACACTCCTGCCTGCCAGCCGCCCCCTGTCTTCTCTCCAACCCTCCGCCTCCCTGTCTTCTCTCCAACCCTCCGCCTCCCTGCCTCCCTTACCCTCTTTCTCTCGCGATTTTCAATATCGTGTCAAGGGATTGTACATGTAATTGGGATTGTACTTGGGAGGATCACCTTTACTTTAATATCTTTGCAATAAATGTGATACTTGGACAACCAATTTAATCAAACTTTATTGTCAAGTCATTTTTTTTGTTATGCACTGACAATTTTTACGACGGAGATTTTTCAGGCCCAGGGATTATGAATTATGTTACTTAGACTGCGAAAATAATATTGAAAACATATTGAAAAGTAGCCTCCTTTCTGAAAATCCCATTTCTGATCGTCTCCTTTTCAATATTTAATAAAATGGTGATTGTAAGACTAAATCATATTGAGAACAACCTATTTCAGTCTTCAACATCAAACAATATGAACCCTGATGAGCTACAGCGCCCATGGCTCTATTTATCCTCAGGTTTTAGAAAACCCGTGACATAAAATAATGAAGCACCCCCTTGTTGTCAATGTCTTGCGAACGCTTAGTAATTTTGCTTTTATTATAATACTTATGAGCAGATTTGCTCATAGGAGTAAATTTAGTGCATACGAACAGGGTATTGAGTTTTCACCCAGAAGATAAAGAGCCAATAGGTATGTTATGTTAATAAAATACCAAATTATTTTTTCAAAACATATAAATAATTCTAATCGCTAGGGACATCTTTCATCTACGTCATGGCGTATGAGAAATGATTTTCATACAAGGACAATCCGAAAAAAAATCAGTTTTGAAGACACGTACCCTGGATTAGCGCACACCACTACAGTTGATTTCATTAGACACATTGTCCTTGATTGCATGCATGATGTTGAACACAATAACAAAGCTTCAGAGACCAACAGTCTGTCAATTGCAAAGTCCCTATGACAATATGACATATTCTTTCTCTCGACTATCTTCGCCCTGCAGGTTTGTCTTGTCATTGCTGATTGTGAAGATAGTTATATTAATGTGTATTTAATCGTTTTGTAAAAACACAAAATATTGACATTTTATCTATTTAATTGTATTTTACTGTGATTATACCAGCAAGAAAATATCTCGTTGGCAAAAACAGCTATTTCAGTTTCGTTAGGAACTACATAACGCCAAATTTCAGTTTCCGTGAATAGGACTACTCATAGGCTATGCTTGATTCGGGACCCGGCGCACTACCCGGCGTACGCCGCCGGAAGCGGCGCAACCGGCAAATCACTTGTTTGGAACCCGGCGTACGCCTTAGGCGTACTCCGAATGCGCCGGTTGGAAATGACCGGCGAAGGCGGCGTGTAATGGCGGACAAATGTTACCCTTGCGACATTCAATAACCCTTTTGTTTATGAAGTTGCGTTGTACAATTAAATAGTTGACTGATTTATTTTTAAATGTCACTGCTTATTTAAAACATTGCATTACACGCTAATAAAATATTAATCAATGTTTTGAAATAATTTTTAAAAAATAGTTATATAATATAAATGATATGTTTTTTTAAGCTAGTTTGAGGGATGATGACGTCTTCCTGTCTGCACGCCGATACACTTGTTTCAACTGAGCCTAGTAGAGGAACGGCGTACGCCGGACATGTGACCGGTGTATACGCCGCCAAAACGAATCAAGCATAGCCATTAACTGTGTCTCTCTAACTTTTGTTTATTTGTTTTCTGTGTGAGAGTCGACCACAATGCTTTGTACTTGAAAACAAAAGACTCGATATATATTTAGACTTGAAACACCTTTACCAATTGATGAATTAACTAATTATCTTTCAATGAGAAAGTTTTTTCTCGGAAGGTTTCCTGCATTTTTATCAACATAATCAATGGTTCTTTAGGACATCATAAGATATCGATGAGGGGAGTTACATCAATGGTGAGATCGTTCTCATCTCCATACACCTACCTCCCACGACATACCCCATGTGTGAGCAGCTTTCTCAATGAATTGTATCAAGTGATGAACATTATGTTACTCTAATAACTATATTATGTTTGCTTATACCTGACGATAACAACATGTAAACATGATGTAAATTTACTTTTACTTATGTGTGTATATTCACTCATGTAAGTAAAATGCTTAATTAAGTAATTTGTGTCCATGTGAAAGGGGTTTTATAACTATCCATAGAATGTGTCCTCTTTCATCATACCGGTTTTTTTTATTGACTCTAACATAATTTTTATTATCTTGCTTATACTGTATTTGATGATGCAAATTTGAAAATGTTTATCCCATCGATATGTAATACCGTGGGATATAGTCGTCGCCCTGTCCGTCTGTCTGTCCATCCGTCCGTCCGCCCGTCCGTAATCATTTCGTTTCCGGAGCAGAACTCGAAAACCGTTCATGATATCTTTCTGAAACTTCCCATGTGTATTACCCACTAACTGAAGTGGTGCCTTTTGATATTTTGAGATTTCTGAAAAAAAATTTTTTTTCGTTTCCATAGAAACGTGTTGAATTTGGACTTTGTTCAGAGATAGGTTAAACTTTGTTTCCGGAGCACAGCTCCAAAACTCTTGATTATAATTTCCAGAAACTTTGCATGTGTATTACCAACTAACTCAAGTGGCGCCTTTTGATATTTTCATTTTTTCTGAAATGTTTTTTTTACTGTTTCCATAGAAACGTGTTGGATTTGAACTTTCTTCAGAGATAGGTCTGCTTCCGGAGCAAACCCCTTCACCATACCTGAAACTCTGCATGTGTATTACCCACTTACTGAAGTACAATTACAATTATCTGTCGAAGATGTGTTTTAAAAATTGTGTGGGACCGGTGGGATATGTCACCTTCTGATGACTCTTGTTCTTAGAAGAATCCAAAACGCAATTAATGTAAAGTTTTTTTCTTTAAACTGTTACATGTTTATATTTGTACAACACATATCTAGTCCCTCACTGTGTCCACAGGATTAGATCAAACATTGATTACATAGAATGTCTTCCTTTAGTTAATTAGATAATTAGTTCTGTGCTGAAGAGATCTGATAAAACATTAAAGTGAAATATCCTCTTTTGATATATAGCTTATCTGTACTTTCTCTCTGCGGAGACGTTGATGAAGCAGCAAGTTAAGACGCAGTCTCTTTAAATCGTAATTAATTTGTGTGTGGTTTAATCAGCTGTTTGTTTCAGCCCCCGGAGAGTCGTCACACATAATGAGCCCCCGGCTCATCAACAGAGGATCCACCGTAACCATAGACAACTCCTGCGAGCTGCTCCAGGCAGGCAATAGACGTCTCTACACCTTCATCAAGAGACGCAGTGAGTCCGCCCGTGAAATTAATTCCTCTTGAATGGGGGTTTCGTCTGAGGAGGGAAGTTTTCAATGCTATACCACACGTTATCGATACTTGCTTAGGGTTTGGACATCGTTTGAGGTCATGGTTGTCTGTAGGGGAATGTTGTGTTTGTGGATAACTAAAGCAGGTTTGAAAGATTTTAGGGCTGCTTCACTTGTCTTCACTTTTTGTTAGCTGTCTAGATATCTTCACATCACTGAAATCAGTTTGGTTCTTTGTTTACTACTTCTGATTTGATTGTATTTCTCTTATTAATATGATTCCATCCAAATACCTAAATGAGACCACCAATCAGTCAATCATCGTTATGTCATCGTATTCATCGTAATAAAACACCATCGTGACCACATCGTAACCATACCGTAACCAAATCGTAACCACACCGTAATCAAATCATAACCACATTGTACCATCACTATAACATCATCGTGACATTAACTAAACATCGTTACAACGAGTGTTTGAAATTATGTGTAAAGCCGACAATACAGTGTTATATATAATAGCATTGTTAGATTTACACCGTAATACTTAAAGATGCATGATCAGTTTTGCATGATCTTTCATTTGGTTCTAAAATGTACCATATTCCAATAGTGCTGGTTTAGGTTATATCTTCTTACTCGACGTTCATATTCACCCCAAATGCTTAATTAACTGACTTGAAAAGGAAATGCCACCACATTTGTAAAAACTGAAATACTGCAGTAGGATTAAGTCGAGTTTAAGTGCCTTTGATAATAACAGGTTTGTAAAGAGGTTCCCACAATTTCATTCATCTAGGTATGATACTTTAATTGTCATATCTGTTCAAACATACATGGGGTACTGAAATCGCTTTTTAACATAGTTTTTGTCCCGAATGTTTGGCAATTATGTTTAAAAATTATGAAATGAAGAAATATAGTTAATATTAGATGTTGACTTTCTAATTTACCACATTTGACTTTAATTCGTTGACTTTGAAGCAAATCTGTCTTCCTATCTACTTTGTTAAAGTTTCAAAAATTACGTTTGACTGAATGGCTGCAGCAAGCAAAGGTCCATTTTCCAGTTGTCGATTAAGACACGACTTTACGAATTATTGTATTTTCGTTATATTGAACTGATTGACCTTAAACTGGTTATTTTCTTTTAAAGTGTTGATTATTCTCAATGCAATAACATAAATTATAACATTGGTCATATATGTGACCTCACCAACATGAGTATTCCCCTTTAACTACCGGGCAGAAGAACGTACACACCTCAGTTGGTTTCGATTAATTCAATGTTTAAAAATAAAAAAGAGATGCATTTGATTATGGCACTAAACAATAACACTTATATGCAGTAGTTTGAATGAATTACATTGGTGACTGGTTAACGTTTAGTAAAGACATCTTTGTTGTAGAGTAATAGAAAGTTTCGTGACCGGAGTGAAGAGAAATAACAGGAATAAAGAGCTTTTTAAATTAATGTTGGCCTAGTTGCCTAATTTGGTGCATCTCAATGTAATAACAATACCACGGTGGTGTTATTTCAAGAGAAATTCGCCTGTAGGTGGGTAGAGTTATACACTGCGAGCACTGCTAGTTGAATAAAGGAAGGGTAATGACAATCTCATTAAAATCAGATAGTAATTAAGTTCCGCTACGTAACACATATATTATGTAACGTAGTGCAACTAATAACGTCTTATTTTAATGAGACTGGGTAAGTGAGGAGGAGGAAGTCAGAGGGAAAGAGCTCGAGATCGTACATGAGATACAGACAACTTGGTTACTACAGCATTGCTGACACAACACAGACTTGCCTTAATAAAAGTGCACAGAAACTGAAGAGTAATATAGTACGGTTGTATGATGCTACGCAAACTTTGGTTACCCATGGTTTTATATATGATCCGTTACTCTCCACTATATCACCCATGGGTGATATAGTGGAGAGTAACGGATCATATATAAAACCATGGTTAATATATGCTCCGTTACTCTCCACTATATCACCCATGGGTGAGAGAGTGGAGAGTAACGGATCATATATAAAACCATGGTTAACCGAGGATGGATGCTACGCTAATATTCAGTATTTACTTTAAATGGACTAAGGTTTCACCGCATTGCATAGCCACATGGCGTTGCGGGCTTTCTTCCTGTCGTAATACTAGCAGCCGCGATATAAGTTAAATGCTCTTGAGAGCGGCGTTAAACCCCAACTCACCTCACCTCACCTACAATGTATATAGACTAAGGTAAAAACAGTTGGCACCTCCCTACTCTCACTTAAGAATAAATTATATATAAAAGGTTGCTTATTGTACTTCATTACTTTCGGGAGATGCTTACATCCATTTCTTGACACATTGTTTTAGTAGGGATTTGTATGCGGTGATGGCAATGTTTTACGTTACCATACGTTCAATGTCAGTGATGTCGATACGTCGGAATAATTAGTATTGCAAAAGCTACAGAGCATTATATTCGCCGCTGATAATATGCCACTTGGATTTTCAGAGCCCGGATGCAAGTTCCCGTCCCGTCTGTTCGGCAGATGGAACTACACATACAGACATGCGCGTTACCTGGAGATCGCCGAGAGAAACATGACGTTGCAGTTGTTGAATGGAGAGAGATATAACTTCTACTGTGACGTCAGAGATAGGAACCATTACGTCACGAGGTTATTCCCATTTTGTACAAGCTCTCCTAGACATCGATCACATGTCTAAATGATAGCCAATTTATTTTCTTTCTAGATAACGTGTATATGTTTCTCCATATTATTTGATATTATCTTACAGTAATATATTCTTCTATTTCACCTATTTCGCCATCTTAAGAGATGGCTTGCAAACCCTACCCTTCAAATAGACAAAGTCCAAAGAAACAAAACAAACAAAACATTTCTAAGTTGAAACCCCCAAAAGGCACATCTACATGAGTTGTATACCAAATTTGGTGCAGATTATAATCAAGTAGTTTGCGAGTACTGCTCCGGAAACGATGTGATAACGGACAGACGGACGGACATACGGACAGACACACAGACGGAGCCAACGACTATACCCCCCCCCCCCCCCCCCCCTGAAAATGCGCGGGGGGGGGGGGGGGGGGGGGGGGGGGGGGGTGTTAAAATTACACCAATAGGCTGTCCTCTTAAGTTTGTCCTTTAAACTTCGTCCAATATATGTCGACGCTCAATAAATGCAAGAGATCGGTTAAAGAAAAATCAAGTAAGGAGGATCGAAGCATTATGCCTGGTAAGACCGAAGGGGTTGGAGGTTCTCAGAATGATAACTCTTTTAATTTACCAATTATTTGGGTCTTTGAAGGGCATTTAATGTTAAACTAACAATAAGTGGTTAAAACTAATAAACGTATACATGACCCAGTGATCCAAGTGTGCGAGTCCCTTATAGTAGAACGACTACTGGTATCTTTAGTCTGCATAATCTATATATGATAACTGTCGGTACATCTAAATTACAGTATCACAATGTCTACAGGGTTTCATTTCGGTATGTCATAGACAAAAAATGATCGTCTTCCAAAATAACTGTTTGGTGTTGAATAATGATTAAATCATATTTCATTCAATAACAATAACGACACATGTTTGAATTTATTAACATTCTAACAAAACCCCTTAATATTTCAGAAATATACCATATATATAATGTACAAACCATATAAACGTACCTATCAGAACACATCTCTGCTCCATCGCCCTCTATACCTCAGTCCCTCCCGTTTCAAATTGTATAAAGAAACGATACCACATTTTAAAAAGGGACACAAAATTGTTTTTATTTCTGCCGGATAAAGTCGATTTTGAATGTCTGTGATGGGGATATATTTCGTAAAGAGGTATGAAAATTTCATTCATTAGAGTATGATGCCAATATTATATATCTGTTTAAACACACATTGGGTGTTGAAATTGCTCTTTATTATTATTTAGGTATTTCAAAGGGCGTATATAATTCTGGGTATTTAGGGTAAACATTTTTTTAAGTATGGAACTAAGATATCGTTGGCATAATATACCTTCTTGGACTAAAGTTCGTTGACTCAGGAGGTTAAATTTAATTTATTTCGCTTCTGCAGACATGATGTAACTTCCGCTGTATGTATCGCTTGTGGATATATATCGTTTCTTTTGCCCCTGGGTGTATCATGGTTTTTGAAGCAATGTTTTTCTTATACATTATTATGTACTATTCCAGAAACCACAATTATCAGGGACGCGAAAGAGATGCCATCATGTGCCTAAGAATCACGCCGTTTGAAGACGACCAGTTCTACGACTACCAAGTGTCCAGGACAAACAGTAAGTAGCTACTTTCGGTCCCAAGAACATGTAATAGAAGAAACTCGTTCAAACACTTTCTCTTCTTCTTCTTCTTCTCCACTCAGTTCTTACATCGTAAATCTCTGTTGCAAGTGGGGCACTAGAAACAGATAGTGCTGATTGGCTGCATCAAAATTTTATTGTGCAATACAACGACGTTGTTTCAAATTGAGCATTTGCCCTCGTCCCGTAACTGTCGAAATGACTACAGCTGCTTCATCTGTGCGACTCGCACATATCTCTTACAAGACAGAATTCTGTCGTAGATATAAAACGATATTTGATTGGATAAAGATCGTTAGGAGTGTTGCAAACTTTCATCTCAAGGAAATTTGGGGAGAATCGTGAAATTTGGCCCAATTGAAACAGAGGTTATTATGTAAAACATAAGTGGAGTAATAATGTCCAATAATCCTGTGGTTACGCCAATTTATAGGAATTTACATGTATACGAACTGTTGGTCCTTTAAATATGCTCGACAGACGTTTGAGTGTGATTACCCCTATGGTTGAAAATAACCGACTTAATATTTGCGACACGAGCACATGTGCAGATATCACGTTTGCCTATAAACCATTATATCAGGGCGAGTTTCCGTATTTCCTCGATCGTCTGTGACGTCATAAAACAGTAGTGTGTGATGACATTGTAAATGGTCGTCGCAAGAGAAGTTGGTCGTTTTCTTGTTACGTTTAATAGAATAAGTAATAAGGCAATTATTAATCGAAAGTGTCCAATGTGTTTTTTAAGAATTTGTGTATAACACTTGGTCTTGCTCGGGCAATACAACAATACACACTTTTATCGCAAAAGCAACATGTAACACTTTCTCTGGCAGTATTCCCTACGTATTGTGGATCTTGTTTACGTTAGTGATTATTCTAAAACCAACACGATTCATTTATTTCCCAAACTTTTCTCACACAGCGTAGGATAATTAAAAGTCAGGTCAATGCTATTTTACGTTATTTATAAATGTACAAGTATTATTCATCAACCGTCGAATGTATATATGTAGTTGTCAATACGATCTCAAATTGTTTAAACTATTTTATGTACGCTTTCCACATTCCGGGAAGTTCAATAATTTTATTTACGCTTCCGACATTCCGGGAATTACAATAATTTTATTTACGCTTCCGACATTCCGAGAATAACAATCATTTTATGTACGCTTCCCAGAAAACGGGCATAATAATAATAACAACAATCAGACATTACAAGCATGACAGCAAACCCTACCATTACCAATAAGAACAATCGTATCCACTTTTTCAGGTGGCACAGAAATGGACGGCAAACTGCGTCTTGTATCACGTGGTGAAAGGGTGTACCTGCACGCGGACTGTGATTGGCTGGACAGTCCAGCCAGACCGGAATTCCTCTACCCCATATAAGGAAATACTATGAGCACGCTGTTCCCGATAAGCGTGAAGCCGGAGCTAAAGACATTGTCATCACCGGAAGAAGACTATTTGTGATTGTCACGAACTTACATAGACGCTGAGGTCGCTGAAAATAATCATGATATTGATGGCATGATGAGCGAAATTAGCGCGTCGAAGCAATAAACACTTTTTATTATAATTATAATTTGATGACATTCTGAAAGTGAAATTCAACAAGGTCATCGGGTTTCATAATTCGTGTTGAATACAAACTGTTATAGAGGTCATTGGGTTACTCATGTACTGTACATATTTCTAATTTCGTTTTCATTGGCTTGAAGAAATTACATGTGGTACATATTTATATGCCAATGTGTATGCGAAGTAATTCAGAACCATTTAGAACCGACGATATAACTTGAATTGTAGATTTTTAAATATGCATGTCACTTAAAAGAAAAACGTCAGGTTCTAGATATAATTATATGAGAGTGATAAAGTAACACTCAATATAGTGGCATATTCGTTTTAGTTTCCACTTTGAGTTTAAGACAAACATAAACAGCTTTTGTATAAATGAATATTTGTAACACTTAGATATTAGAAGTTGCTTGATTTATGTTATCTTTTGCTTGTTCTGAAATGATAATTCATTCATTTGTAAAGAGTTCAATAAAACATCTTTTTATCAATTCTTGTGATTTAAAATATTTTCTCATACATGCCAACTGCACGTTTAAACTTCTACGTACCAAGGCGGTGTTGACTATTATCTCATACATGCCACCTGCACGTTTAAACTTCTACATACCTAGACTGTGTTAACTATTATCTCATACATGCCACCTTCATGTTTAAACTTATAGGTACCAAGACGGTGTTAACTATTATCTCATACATGCCACCTTCATGTTTAAACTTCTACGTACCTAGATGGTGTTAACTATTATCTCATACATGCCAACTGCACGTTTAAACTTCTACATACCTAGACGGTGTTAACTATTATCTCATACATGCCATCTGCACGTTTAAACTTCTACATACCTAGACGGTGCTAACTATTATCTCATACATGCCACCTACACGTTTAAACTTCTAGATACCTAGACGGTGTTAACTATTATCTCATACATGCCACCTTCATGTTTAAACTTCTACGTACCTAGACGGTGTTAACTATTATCTCATACATGCCAACTGCACGTTTAAACTTCTACATACCTAGACGGTGTTAACTATTATCTCATACATGCCACCTGCACGTTTAAACTTATAGGTACCAAGACGGTGTTAACTATTATCTCATACATGCCACCTGCACGTTTAAACTTCTACATACCTAGACGGTGTTAACTATGCATACATGCCACCTGCACGTTTAAACTTCTACATACTTAGACGGTGTTAACTATTATCTCATACATGCCACCTGCACGTTTAAACTTCTACATACCTAGACGGTGTTAACTATTATCTCATACATGCCACCTGCACGTTTAAACTTCTACATACCTAGACGGTGTTAACTATTATCTCATACATGCCAACTGCACGTTTAAACTTCCACGTACCTAGACGGTGTTGACTATTATCTCATACATGCCACCTGCACGTTTAAACTTATAGGTACCAAGACGGTGTTAACTATTATCTCATACATGCCACCTGCACGTTTAAACTTATAGGTACCAAGACGGTGTTAACTATTATCTCATACATGCCACCTGAACGTTTAAACCTCTACGTACCTTGACGGTGTTGACTTTTATCTCATACATGCCACCTGAACGTTTAAACTTATAGGTACCTAGACGGTGTTGACTATTATCTCATACTTATTTTGATTGTGGCGACTATAGAATCGTTACATTTTGTATTGTGGCGATTATGTTATCGATACTATCAATTACATTGCGATGATATATAAGTATCGATATCTTTACATTGTGATGGTTATTTTATCGATACTATGATTTGGATGGTGACGATTATATTATCGATACTATGATTAACATTGTGATGATTATAAACTGAACGCCATGGAGCACCTCTGGGATAACATCGATCGAATGATCCGTCAACGTCGACACCAACCACACACACGTCAACAACTTATTGCTGCATTAAAGGTGCATCCATTGTGTTTCATAAAATTTTATTTGGCTTTAATACGTTTCAACACACCATATGTGCTGTTTACAATACAAACAAATTCACTTAGCTTGCATATTCATCCCCAATCGCCAAACATATCATAATTACTAGTTTCCAATTAAAATCGAGTAACATCATTATGCATGTGCAGAAACCTATATTTACATGCACAGTAGTTATATGACCTATTGAACATTATTAACTCAAATTTGTTATTGTGTCTGGTGTAAATAAGATTCCAAAATTACGTTTGACTCAATGGCGCGCGCCACACGCCGTGCATCGTCCGGTTTTCGATCAGAAATCACTACTTTTACCTTCATATCGTCAATATACTAAGTCGAGTATCATCAAAATGGTTGTTCTCGGTAACAGTTGGTACTTCTCGATAAAATAAGACCATTTATAACGTTTGTCAAATTTGACCCCCAACAACACAATGGATGTAGCTTTAATGGCCGAATGGAGGCAGATACCAACTGCTTTCATCAGACGATTTACGTTTTCTGTGAGACGAAGAGTTCAGGCATGTTTGAAAGCCAACGGCGGACATATCAGATACTTATCACATACAATTTGTCATTAAACTAATGATTATTCTATAATTTTGTTGTTTTTGTGCATTATCGGAAATAGGACAATTGACCCCATCCACGAAGAACTGGCGATAACTTATTTACCATTAAAGTTAGGTCTGCTATTTTAACACAAAACACTTAATCGATCGAGTGTTACAACACAACAAAGCAAATTCCTCTGAACACGTAACTTTTTATGATATTCAAATCCAAAGAGGTGCAACATTTCTTTTGGCGTTCAGCTTACTAGCGATGCTGCCATTCCTTCAAGTGGAAAATCGCATGCAACACAAGACAGGACATGTTTTGCCATGAATCTCTCACAGACAAATACACAACCTGCAAACTTATGCAAACGATAGTGAATCTATTTTATATTTCAAAAACGGATACGATGTCATACTTAATATGTATACATAAAATGACAGGATAACCAGAATTTATGAAACATTTAAATCCTCTTTCTTTGACATAGCAACTGCATATTTATTAATACCATTGATGGATGAATCCATGGAAACTTTTTAAATAAACTAAGTCATAACCATTCATGCATTTTATTTTAAACATTTAAGATTATGTGTACAGTTTGTCATTGCAAATACATATAATATCTTTTTAAACTAGTAAATCAAGAGACATCTGTAAATTAAATGAATATCCAATTTCAAATTACAAAACAATGTAAGATGAAAAGTACACCAAAATGATAATCGTACGACTGGAATTTAAAAATACAATCGATGTACTATAGTTAGTTATTTAGGAAATAAACCTACTGTGTTTTTAACTTTTTGTGAGTCTAACGTAGATTCGATACCGATTTTTATCATTCGGAGCCGAACATGAAGCAAGCGAAACAAAGTACCCTGGTTTTGAAGATGACGCTTTCGAGGTGTTTGGTGAAACTGGACATAACTGATCTAAGAATGGTATAAGCTGCCGAACACGAGCCCAGTCATTTCTCACAAAGACCTCGTTGGTTAAGTGAACAGTCAAGATCATTCCATCCACGGTCAGTTTGCTGAACACAGATACCATCCCCGTTTGGTTCATGGTCGGCCCATCTGGTTGGGTTTGCCAGGGTTCCATCTTGCAACATCACCTTTCCGCCTGACTGTTTCACTCCATCGATCCAAAAATATCCAGAGGCTGGACAATAAGCAGTAAGATAAATATATAGACAATTCAATAGAATTCGACATTTCGACATTAATTACCTTCTTAGACTTTAATTCGTTGATGCATTGCAATGTAGGAAACTAAAAGATATTTTTTATTCTAAAATGTATCACTCGTAGAATAAAATATCTATTATTTTTGTTAGTGGTGTTTCCTTAGCATGTGACTATACATGAACACTTCATCTAGCCTCACTTTGAGCCAAATATCGAAAGTAGATATCAACATCAGGAGAGTCAGCTCTGGCCAGGTTAGCTCCCACCTCGGAACACCCCACCTGGAAGTAAATCCATGGATCATGTTTAAGTCGGCATACACGAAGTTTTGAAGATTATCTTTAGGCTACTTTTCATCATGTGGAAAGAACAAAAATACAGAGAGATCAACATTTATACATGAATGCAGGGCAATCATTGTAACAATTCACTAGAAGGCTGTTAAAGCTAAACCTTGGGCGAAAATGATTCCTTTACCATAAATTTACCTGAGAATCGTCCTTGGACATTTTAGTAGGGAGGCGATAGAAGCATCGTCCATTGACCACTGTCCAGTTGTCCTCACATTCTGTTACAATTGAAAAACATATAGAAATGCTGGGTTAGAATTTATCGATATAAGGATAAAACATCACAAAATCATTGGATCAAAGACAAACCAGTGGCTGGGATTTTACTGGCGCTTTATGTGAAATTTATAGACGGAGAAGGAGATACTATGTTGTACGAGGGGCGTTCAATAAAAAATTCTCCTGATAGACTTCTACTTTACTAAAAAATAAACTTGGTACAGTTATTAGGCTTTCTCTACATAGGCACCACGCACATTTCTCTCATCGCTTGATGCATCAGATCTTGTCAAAAGCCAGGACTTGACCTCATTAATGAGGGTTTCATCATTAGGGAAACGAAAGCCTTTAAAAAATGACTTCTTGTTTTGGAAGAGGAAGAAATCAGATGGTGCAAGGTCATGAGAATACAGTGGGTGAGGAAGTATTTCATAGCCGCAGGTCTGCGCTTCCGTCTGAGCTACACATGAGTTGTGGACAGTCCTGAGCATTGTCCTGAAGCAGGCGGACACATTGAGCATACCGCGTCTCTCGTTTTTGATAGCTTTCCGCAATTCCTGCAGCAAACTAGCGTAGTATGCCCCAGTAATTGTTGTACCCCTTGTAATCCATCTTATAAACCTAGGTCGGATTCTGTCTGTTGTTTTGTAGGTATCTTCTTTTCTTGGAATAACCTCTAATGAGGTCTTACTTCCGAGAATAACCCGGTATGAGGTTTTACTTTTGAAAGTAAGACCTGAACCTAAGGGTTTTTTTAAAGTAAGACCTGGAAATGCACTTAGAATAATTTTTCAGACTTGCAACGCAATAGCCAACAAGCAGCAATTATTATCGAAAATTATACACAGTTAAAAAATTCCAAATTGAAATAGCTGGATTCGAATCTGGCACCCTTCGCTCTCTAAACTGGCGCCTTAGACCGCTCGGCTATGCAGACCGAGATGATGAGTGGAGTTGAATTACTCCATTTATAGTCATACCGTCTTTGCCTCGATATAACGCAACCGAGGGCGACATACCCTTTATAAAAACACGATTTGGGAATCAAAAATTATAAAATGTAAATTTTTACATTTGACGTTTATAAATAGGAAAAAAAAAATCCTCCTTCGTCTTCTGCTTTTAAAATGGTCTAAGCGGAGGAATTAGGCCCTTTGAGCGTCCGAAACTATAACTCGTAAATTTTGATAGTTGACGGTTTATAAGCTAGAGAAAACACTCCTCTTCGGTCTTCTGCTCTGAGAATAACCTCAAGGTCGGGATAGCCCCTCGGGCTAACGCCCTCTGGGCTTTATCCCTCCCTTCAGGTTATTCTCAGAGCAGAAGACCTCGGAGTCATGTTTTCTCCTTAACATAATTACACCATGCTGATCCCAAAATACGGTGAGCATAACCTTGCCCTGTGACTGAAGATGCTTCCACTGCTTTGACTGGAATTTACTTTCAGGGTCATAGTGATTGACCCATGTTTCATCCTGTGTGATTAGTCTGTAGAAAAAGTTGTCCTGGTTTTCTTGGCACATTGCTGTGTTTGGAAAGGTGTGAGCAGTCGGTTTATCCACCGAGCTGACAACTTCCGCATGTGTAAATTGTCATGAATGATTTTCTCCACAGACCCCACACTTATATTGACATCTTGGGCAAATTGACGGACAGTAATTCGGCGATCTTCCAAAATTACAGCTTCCACTTGCCTGATGGAGTCATCATCAATGGCTGACAGGGGTCGACTTGGAATTGAAGGAGGTCCGACCACACTTGAACTGACGATGCCAGTGTTTGACCACGTCATACGATGGGGCATCCTCTCCATAAGTTTCTTTACATCTTATTTTATGTATTTTTGTTTTGCCTGAAAACAGTGCACAACAAATTTCCAATGGACATTAAAGAATTATCTTATCTCATCAAAAGTCTCCTTTGGTGTACGACCCTTCAAGAAAAAAAACATGAAATCCGCTCTGTACAGGCGATTATCTGCCAATCCATATTCAGGTTCATATCTCCAATCCCTTAACACAAAACCTGTTATCTTAGCAAGCTATGTTTGTAAATGAATAATTCCAAAAAAAGGAAAAATCTCCAACTCAAATTGGATTATCCTATCTTGAGATGGGATAGCAGGAATATAAGAAAAAATACTTTGAAATAAATATTTTGATGCAAAAATACTTCAAAGAAAAAATTCTTTCAAAAAAGAAAATGATAAAAATTTATTTTATAAGATATATTGTATTTGATAGGAAATGTTGATTGAAATGAGAGAAATGTTTTGAGATAAATTTAGATTATGAATATATCTATCTATCTGATAAAAATGCAACTTTGAAAGGAAATGTTGACAGTTTCAATTGAAATGTTGATAATAAAAAAAGACTTTGACGAAATTTCAGTTTTGAAATGGGGTGTTCCAAAAACATAATGACTTTGATAAGGAAACTTATATTGATAAGAACAAAATAATTTGATGGGGAAAATAAGAATGAGAGAAAAATTTTCTTTGTTTGAAAATAACTGAACTGGATTGAATTTGTGCCCCGCTGAGACTTATCACTTTTCGCTCCATTGCGTAATCGAAATAATGAGCCACTCCCTTTTTTACCGTTATTCTAAAAGAGACTTCCGGTGAGGGAATGCTCCCTTTGTTTTTCAACGAACGATGAGAGGGAAGAGATCTAATGTTTAATTATGACTTTTTGCAAGATATAAGACAAACCTTCACGTATATATAATGTTAACATGTTCCTGATCAATGTTATGTTAATAATTCCTATCAATATGTACTTTAGTTCTTGAAATATATGTGAATGTAAGCGCTCAAAAACTTTGGACGAGTCCAAGTTGTTACGTCAATAGGGGTAATGTTTCGCAGCTATCGTATGATTCTATTCATGGCTATATTTTCAAGTGTTCTTATTTACTGAATGTGTATTTCAAGTGTTTGAAACCTTTGCAGTTTATTCGCTAACAACCGCTATATAATTCCATGTATATTTTATTGTCAGTTTGTTATAACTACCTTTCACCCCTGTTGCCAAAATAAGCTCGTCTTCCAAGAATTAGTCGAGTCCCCGTTGTGTGTATTTTCAATGGCACGAACTTTGTAATTCTTTCATCTTTTTTAAGACTAATTCAAAGCAAAGAATCGTTGTATATTAACAGTGCAAAGATTATAAATATATCTGTAACTTTAGAGTATAAATTTATATTACTGAGTGAAGAGCTTAAATATAAGTGTATTATTGGTTATCAAATGATCTGTATTAACGTACTGTACGCTTCAATGAGTTTGTGAGTTACATTGTTAGATGATTTAACTCAAAATATTTTTCTTTGTTTGTTTCAGACATGCATAAGATTTCTGTAAAGAAAGATCCAATACAGAACATATTAGAAGAACCCATGGCCTCAGTTGTTTGTCTTATTCATACCAAAGTTTCTGAAGGTTTGAGCAAAGTTGCTGTAGGTTTGAGCAACATTCCTGAAGATCTGAAGACAATAAACTGTGAGGATCTGAGTGAAGTGTTTGATGGAAGTTCCTGAAAATATGGAGCATATTTTTTACTCTCTTGAATATTCCCGTCTTTACATTTATTAACTTCAGCAATACTGTAAAAGTGCTTGGTAAAGAACATTCAACTGGAGATGGCAAGCTCAGAGAAAACCCTTTCAAGGAAAACCCTTCCACTAATATGAACACTCCCTCAACTGATGGTGTAAGTGAGAGAACAAAGCAGTTAAAATCTAGAAGAAAACAAGTCAGGGGTAGAATAACAAGAACTATAAACAGAATAAAAGAGAGTTGACAGAAAGAAGAGCTGTGAAAATAAAAGATGACCTTAGGAAGGATCTTGATGTAGTGCTAGCATTACATGCTGAACTGTATAATTTCGAAGACGCAAATTATGGTCGCCTTGATAAGTGGGAAAGTGAAGTCACAACTGATGTTTATTCCATAGAGGAGAGAATTGAAGACTATTTGTCAACACGTGGAGATATGACATCAGTGAAAGAGGAAACAACAAAAATGAGAATGCCAAGAGTGAGACACCAGAACTTGAAGCTGGCATGAACTTAGTGAATATTAGTGGCTGTCATGGTGCTGAAAATATACATGAAAGTGTTGACTGTTGGATTGATAACCTTGTTGAATTCCAGGGGCAATCTCCTACCCTTGAACACATTAGTGACTTCCTGCGCAAGAGAGTGCAAGCAGATTTCGACCCAGATTTTGGAGACATTGAAAGGTCAACTCCTTGGCACGGAGATAGTGTAAAACCCACACAGAGCAGAAGAGGAATTCGTGCTGCGCAGCAGATGCAGAGACAACCAATGAAAGGTGTTATGTGTGCATGGAAGCACACAGGATTACAGGCTGTCAGACATTTAAGTCATACAGTGTTAATGATAAGGTAGCATTTGTTAGAGATAATAGGTTGTGTTATTCTTGTTTGTTGAGAGGTCACAGGACAACAGACTGCAGATCAAGGACAGCCTGTGGTGAAGATGGCTGTAAGAGGACACATCACGACCTATTACACAGCACGCCACAGAGTGCAGGTGGAGCGCAGTCAGTCTTGGACAAGGCCAGTATCCCACCAGTGATCAGGGTGAAATTTAGAGCACCGAATGGGAGAATCAATGATGGTAATGTCTTGGGCACTATCAGCTCAGAGTTTGCTAGTTCCTTAGGACTACAGGGTAAAAGATCAGGACTAGACCTGCTAGTGGTTGGAGGAGATAGCCCCAGAGAGCGCAATAGCAGAAGATTGAAATTTTTGATTTCACCAATACATGGAGGTGAGGATTATGAGATAGAGGCGAATGAAATCGAAAAAACAGTTCCTGATGTCCCGCCTTTGGATAGGACATGGCTGAACTCATTCAGACATCTAGATGATATATATCCTTTCAGCAGAGATATGGAGCTGTAGACGTGATACTTGGAGTGCAGTACAGTCACATACACGCTGAGCAAGAGATCAGAGAGGGTTAACAGTTTGAACCAGTGGCAAAGAGAACACGACTCTGTTGGACGGAACTGGGATCTGACTACAAAGAGACGGGATCCAAACTGTCAATTGGATTCTGCGAGAAAATTTACATTGCCATTGAGAAGATGTACAACCTTTAGACAATCGAGATACAGGCGACAGACTGCGAGTGCCCAAAGATATCACAGAAGGACAGAGCGGTTCAAGAGATGTTTGAGTCCTCATGCAAGCTGGAGGACAAGAGATACACAGTTGGCCTTCCATGGATGAAGGATCCAAAGGATTTACCGAACAACTATGCGTTGGCAGACAAAAGATTGATGTCGTAGGAGAAAGGTCTTCTAAAAAATCCTCAGAAAGCAGAAATGTACTGCAAAGCCATGAAAGAGTACGAGAAGAATGGATGGAGTGTACAAGTTGATCAAGATGTCAATAGAGAGACTTCGTACTATCTACCCCATCATGGCGTGGTGAGACTTGACAAGGCGAGCACACCCCTAAGAGTTGTGTTCGATCCAGCTTGTTCATTCAGCGGAATGTCCCTAAATGCTTTACTTCACAAGGGACCATCTACACTGGGAGACTTGTTTGGAATCTTGATTAGGTTTAGATAGAAACATGCAGCATTGGTAGGAGATATCAGCAAGATGTTCCTCCAGATCTGTCTACCAGAGAGAGATACCCGTCTCCACAGATACCTTTGGAGGGATATGAACATGACGCAGAAACCAATTGTATATAGGCTGCTACATGTGACCTTTGGAGACAAGTCACCTCCTGAAATGGCAAATTTCATAATGAAGAAAATTGCAGAAACAAATAGTGAAAGATTCCAAGGTGCAGCTGAGATTCTACAGAGAGACAGATATATTGATCCACTCATGTGACAATTAAGACTTGTCGGAGAGGTTGAGAACAGATCTCGACACAGCGCTGGAAATGGGAAGTTTCAGAGTGAAAGAGTGGCATTCTACGGCAGAGAAATCAGATGACGTACAGAAGCTGACTGACAGGAGACAAAGACAAAAAGGTGAAGACCCTCAGTGTTTCATGGTGTCGTGAAACGGACTCTCTGCATATAACAGTGAAGCATTTGTCTGAGGAATACTACACAAAGAGGTCAGTTCTGTCAAAAATAGCCACTGTATTTGACCCTCTGGGTCTCGCTTCAGTCGTCACCATCAGAGCAAGAGTAGCTATGCAAGAGATATTGAAGATGAAGCACCTTGATTGGGATGACAGATTGCCAGATGAGATGAGTCACATATGGTCCGACATATTCGATGACCTAGAGAGATTGAACTACATACACTTTCCGAGATGTCTGAAGCCAATAGAGACTGTGGGTATGCCAAGACTACATGTGTTTGCTGACGCAAGTATGACTGCTTATGGTGCCTGTGCCTATCTACTATGGCCAACCCCCATCGGATCAAGCGTCAGACTAGTTGCGGCAAAGGTATGAGTGGCACCGCTTCGTCAAACAACCATAGCTGATAGCCGCCCTGCTTGCTTCCAGATTAGCGAGGACGCTACACACAGAGAGAAACAAACCAGAAGTTTTCCTTTGGTCAGATTCTCAAGTTGATCTGAAATGGCTGCAATCCGAGTCAAGTTCGAAGAAAACGTTTGTTGCTGTCAGGATAGCAGAAATACATGGAGAATGGGACAACAGGAGCTGGAAATATGTGCCTACCAAACAGAATGTTGCGGACGATCTGAGCAGGGGAATCTGGGTACAGGATATTGCACATCGATGGTTCCATGGACCCGAGTTTCCCGAGTTCCGAGAACAATGGCCAGATAAGGAGTGTATGGAGAAAAAACAGATGAGAAAGTTGAGAATGAAGACAGGAAAGCATGGCCGAGATGTCTCGGAATGCAAACTCAGGAGAAAGTAGAGGGAAGATCTAACGTCGACAGTGAGAGATACTCCTCATGGCGAAAACATCTGAGAGTGACAGCATACTGTCTGAAATTTGTAGAGGCCCTGAAGAACAAGGTAAAGGGACTACCCATACCAGAGACCAATAAAGAGGTTCTTCAGCCCATAGAAATACAGAGAGCAGAGTACTACTGGGTACATTCTGCACAGAGAGATATGATGAATGTGACAGAGACATGTGCTGAGTTAGCTCCGTTGATGACAACGGAATTCTACGAGTCGGGGGAAGACTGCGTAATACTCCTTTTTCATATGACGAGCGACATCCCATGTTGTCGCCATCATCGAGCCACATCACAAGACTTTTCCTGATGGAGACGTATGAGAAGGTACTCCATGCAGGAGCAGAGCGGACACTGAGTGTGAGTCGACGCAGATTTTGGGTCATCCGAGGTAGAAATGTGGTGAAGAATATAGTGAACAAATGCGTCATTTGCAGAAAGCTGAGGAAGCCTCCTCACCCAACAGTGATGGCGGACTTGACTCCAGAAAGCCTGACGGCCTTCTCATCACCATTCACTACAACTGGAGTGTACATATTTGGCCAATTTAACCTGAAGTATGGCAGAAATAAGAAGATTAAAGCATGGGGAGCATTATTCACCTGAGCTACAGTGAGAGCCATGCACTTGGAAATTGTTGAAAACCTATCAACGCAAGCATTCCTTCATGCACTGAGAAGATTCGTGTCTCATCACGGGTGGCCTTTGAACTTGTTTTGTTGGTGAAGAAAAAGAGCTGAAGAAATTGTTTGTTGAAGGATGTGCAGAGATAGAAAACTTCAGCACTCTTGAAATGGAAATTATCCACACCCTTGAGCCCTCACCAGGGCCAACCTTGATGAGGAGGACAAAGTGGATATCTAAAGGGAGACAACTCCAGATTGGAGACATTGTGTTGCTCATTGATCACAATGTGAAGAGAGGGAAATGGAACTTAGGCCGAGTGACTGATGTATATCCTGGAAAGGACGGTGTGGGCAGGAACGTCCGGTGAAGACTCAACATGGACAATATAAGCGCTCCATCCAGCAGTGTTGTCTCATCATTGAGAATCTACTTGCCTAAATGTGACACTTTGGGGCTGGGTGGAGGGTTGGATTGAATTTGTGCCCCGCTGAGACATCACTTTTCGCTCGATTGCGTAATCAAAATAATGAGCCACTCCCTATTTTACCGTTATTTTAAACGAGACTTCCGGTGAGACTTCCGATTTCATATGTTTGAAACCTTTGCAGTTTATTCGCTAAAAAGCGCTATATAATTCCATGTATATTTCATTGTCAGTTTGTTATAACTACCTTTCACCCCTGTTGCCAAAATAAGCTCGTCTTCCAAGAATTAGTCGAGTCACCGTTGTGTGTATTTTCAATGGCACGAAATTAAGTCAAAGCAAAGAATTGTTGTATATTTACAGTACAAAGAGTATTAATATATCTGTAACTTTAGAGTATAAATTTATGTTACTGAGTGAAGTGCTTAAATATAAGTATATGTATTATTGGTAATCCAATGATCTGTATTTACGTACTGTACGCTTCAATGAGTTTGTGAGTTACATTGTTAGATGATTTAACTCAAAATATTTTTCTTTGTTTGTTTCAGAATATACATAATATTTCTGTAAAGAAAGATCCAATACAGAACATATTAGAAGAACCCATGGCCTCAGTTGTTTGTCTTATTCATACCATGAACAGATTTGATTGAAATAGAAAAAATGACTTTGATAAAATATACATAATTATATGAGATGCTACGTGTAACGTTTTAGCTAATTTTAACGACGGATTATTTGTTTGTGTAATTACTAATTAGATGTTTTACCCTCTAAAGTTAATTTGAATGACATAAATTATCATTATTTCAAGATCAGTTGTTCTTGGAGATTTTAATGTTGATTTTAATAATGGAGGCAATCTACAATGTCGCAAAACGAGAAAACTGCTTCGGTCATTGCAGTGCACACATATGGTAACAACTGCAACACATAAGAGTAGACACGTCCTAGACTGGGTCGCTTTCATATGTGATGTGTGCTGTTTGATGAATATTACTGTGCTTGACCTCCAACATCTTCACAACGTCACAGGCGTAACGAAAAGAGTTTCATATCTTCTCCTTCCGCCCTTGACCTCAACCCTCGCATTTTCAGTGCTAAGATTTGAACGTACTGCAGGCAAATCGGATAAGCCAATCAGAAGACAGTTGTATTGCCCCCTGTGACTGTGTCGATCGTCGGTATTTTTAATTGGTTCCGAATGTAAACGGCGATTTCATTGGCTGCATGTAAGCAGATAGTAAGGGACGTAATTCGTGATAACAATAGGTGTTGCTGATTCGTTTCACCACTTCTGCCTAGGTTGAAGACAAGGTAAAAAATGCAGAGATCTCGATACATTTTCACCTTGCCGTGGGAAGATGGACCTCCAAATCTCAGATCATTTTCTTGTTCCCTTCCTTTTGGATACAGACAAACCACCTCTTCCAAAGAAGCTCATACATAGAGAATACTACACGAGGTCTCATTAGATACGAATTATACGAAACGAGTGAAACCATTTGAAACATTTTGACACCGACAATGAATGTGAGATGTGTCCGGATTTCCAAACAACCCTTGAACTGTAAGTAAATACAGCGCGTTTGCCGATAGTTACAGCTATTCGCGATATCAATGCTGCATACTGGCCAAATGTGGAACATTCTAAAAGCATTCACAATCTATGTTGACGCATATATCTAGCCAAGGAATTAGATGGTATGAGTGGCACCGCTTCGTCAAACATGTGATATACGTCCTTGATCTAGCATATAAAGTTGTGACATGAAATGTTACGTGTATGTTTTTAATTCAAAAGTAGTTCTGTTTCAACTTGACCCCAACTGAGAGGTCATTGGTTATCCAATCAGATTGTTGGAATGCGGGGTCACTTCGTTACGACACAGGTCAACGTGATACGACACACGTGGGACGTACAAGATTATTATGTCATTAGTTGTACGTTCACCACGTGTGCAATCAAGTATAGAAACATAAAGGGGATTGATCACTCAGTCTTCAGTGGTGATTTGGCTGCCAGGAGCCTCGAGCAATGCTCGTCCTCTGACCCTTTATAATTCCGAGCTTTGTGAGACTTTGGAGAAACATGCACCTGTTAGAGAAAAACTGGTGACAGACAGGCCTGTTACGTCATGGTTTATGATGCTAAACAGAGGCGTCCCCGGACTGAGCGAAAGTGGAGACATTCGCATCTTGAAGTAGACAGACAGATCTATTGTGTAACCAGAAACAAGCTCACCTCCGAAATAAGGCAAGCCAAAAAAGCATCTCTGAACACGAAAATCATTGAATCAAGGCATGATCCAAAATCTTTACATAGACTTTGTCCCGTGTTCTTGGCAAGGTCTCAACAAACCCTCTTCCATCGTCACAGGTTTCCGAGGATTTACCTAATCGCTTCCAGGAGTTGTTTATGGACAAAATCCAACGCATTCGTGATTCCATGCCAGATGATCTGGAACTTCCTATAGTGTCCATTGACAGCAGAGTTTCCAACCCGGAGAAACTCACAAAGTTCAGACCCTTCAGTGAGACGAAGTACGGAAGCTGATTAAGAGATCCAAACCGACATCCTGTGCCTTGGATCCTATACCAACTTCTGTTCTCCTAAACAACCTTGGCGTCCTTCTACCAGTCTTGACTGCTCTCATCAACACCAGTCTTGAATCAGGTGTCATGCCTGATGTGTTCAAATCAGCACTTGTAAAACCTCTGCTGAAGAAGTCAAAACTTGATGCTGACAAACTCTGCAACTACAGACCGGTATCTATTATTATTTAACCTCACATATGTCTCAAAGCTCATTGAACGTGCTGTGTACGACAGACTTTCAGAACACCTCCAACAACATTGTCTGTATGGCAATCTGCAGTCGGCGTATCGAGGTAATCACAGTACCGAAACTGCAATGGTAAAGGTCTTGGACGATTTGAGGAGGGATGTTGATGAACACAAAGTCGGAATATTGACGCTTCTCGACTTAAGCAGCGCCTTTGATACCATCGACCATGGTAGATTGATCCATCGTCTCAGGTGCGACTTCCTTATTGATGAAACAGCTCTGAACTGGTTCAAGTCGTATCTGTCCGGGCGCGTTCAGACTGTCATCATTGATGGCAATTCTTCATCCCCAGCCACCCTTAAGTATGGTGTGCTACAAGGCTCGGTCCTTGGGCCAGTTCTATTCACCCTGTACACAAAGGAACTTGGAAGTATCATTGATAAACACCACGTCAATCGACATCACTATACGCAGATGATGCACAGGTGTTCAGATGCTTCAGTCCTAATGATGTACAAACAACCGTTGCCCTGGATGATATGCCTCGATGCTGCAACAACATCAAATCTTGGATGGAAGTCAACAAATTGAAGTTGAACAGTGGCACGACCGAATCCATTCTTTTGGGTCCTGTAAAACGGAGAGATATGTGTGCTTGCAACTTGTTCGAGTTTGACAACTCACAAATTATGTTTGCTGATAAAGTTAAAAAATCTTGGCGTGATCCTAGACTCCGACCTTTCACTGGACAATCATGTCTCCAATCTAGTTCAAACCTGCTTCATCTCCCTCCGTAACATTGGTAATATCCGCCAATATTTGACCACCGAAGCAATAACAACTCTAGTTCTATCCCTTGTAACGAGCAGACTTGATTACTGCAACTGTTTGTTGGCTGGTGCAACCAAGTCACAGATACAAAGGCTGCAAAGAGTTCAGAACGTAGCAGCCCGCATTGTTACCAGATCATAAAAAGACCGGTCATATCACTCCAATTCTATTCTCTCTACACTGAATGCCCGTGAACGTCAATATAAACTTATCTGTCTCACTTTCCGTTGTCTATTTGTAACTGCCCCACCATATTTATCGAGTCTTCTTTCTATGTAAAAACCGCCTCGTTCACAAGACAAAAACCTCCTTTTGGTCCCTCAATCCAGAACAGTGCAGTTTGGTAATAGATCATGCGCCTACGCAGCTCCGGTGGCCTGGAACAAACTTCCACAGAATCTCAGAGACTGCAGTGACTTTACCACTTTCAAATCGAGGCTCAAAACACATTTGTTTCGAGAGGCTTTCCAACTGTGATTGATACATCCCTTCATTTATTCTGTGTGCGCTTTGAGCATGGTCTTCATGGATAATAGCGCGTTATAAATATGTTATGATGATGATGATTATAAATGGGGAATTTGAAAGAATTTTTTTTTTGCAAAACACGTGCTACAGCCCCTTTAATGATTCTCAGCAAAATAAATTATTATTATTACGAAATAATTATGTAATTTGTGAAGCCCTGAAGGCATCGTAGCATGGCGGATGAGGATGAAGTGCCTTGCCAAGGAACAAAACAGAGTATGAGACCCAGGACACAAATTTGTTGGTGTGTCTCCACCGGGATTCGAACCCTTAACCCGGGCCTATGGCGTGAGAGGCCAGGTATGTATATCCAGTGCAGTCATTAAAGGTACATATGAGGATCATAAAACTTATTTCTTGAACAAAGACAATGATTTTTAAAAAATTTAGAGTTTCTTCAAGTTCCTAGCTTATTAGAATTACATGTAAATAAAATATTCATTTTGTACATATTTGGCCTATTTATAATACTATTTAGTTTTCTCTTTCTGATTGTAATATAGGACATACAAGTAAATAATGAAATGCGTCCCCAAGATCATTTATCTTACAAAGAGTATATTTTCTTTCATGAACTGGACTATTTATACCCCCGCCTTACTTCTTCTGCCGCCAAATTTCACTCTCAACGTGTATACTTGCAAGTACGAGAGTGGATTGGAGATCGACCAGCTGATATGAATCCTCTGAAGTGGGGATGGGAAAACAAGAATGGATTCTTGGTTCCTGTCAAAATGGACAAACCACCAGCACCACAGCAGCTACTCAAAGTTGTTCATTGTAACTGTAAAACGGACTGTGTGTCCTCCAAATGCACATGTCGGAAACATGGACTGTCCTGCTCTACAGCATGCGGAGAGTGTCGGGAACTAAGTTGTGCGAATTCAATGAAAACAGATATTGACTCTCTAGATTAGAATACATGTCCTTGTGTATTCAAAAAAGTGCATTCAGATAATTATTGAAACAAAACAGCATCATAGTGTTTGAATTTCGTATAAATTGTTATGGAACTGCACAGTGTCAATAGATATACTTCCTTAAACTAGTCACTTGAATGAATGTGATATCCAGAGGGAATATACCTTAAAGCGAACGGTCGATCATGGAATTTGCTGGGTAGATATGAAGGCTAATGGCATGTTTTTGTATATATTAAAGTATCACTTATTTCATGCTAAAATTTGTATTAAACTCACTGTTGTTTTTAAATTAGTGTTGTTTATTCATTTCTTAACATATGCTAATGTATATTTATACTGAATGAAGTAAGGTGTTTCTAATACGTGAAATGAAAATTTTTCAAACAGGGGTTTTCGGGCGTTTCCATGGCAACCACATTACGTATTATAAAAATAATGTCCAAAATACTTCTCCAAAATACGAGTGATGATGAAAGTTAATAATTTTACTTAAATCAAACACGTAATCTGCTAAAATATAACGATGTCTTATCAACTATAAATGAATGTATGTGATATTACGTTTCTGAAACTCAAACAAGGATTGATTGATTGAAAACATATTTTATTCATTTAAGAAATGGATTGGGCACAAGTTGTGAAACTTATAGAAGCCCTCTCCACGTAATCAACAATTATTTGACAAGGCTAAAATACATAACACAATATATGCAGAAGAGAGTAAGAAATCTACAAGTGACGAAGTGGGTAAACATGTAATAAACATTATTAAGGCAACACACAATTGGAAATGTTATTCTTATGAAAATGCACTTTGAATATGGTTAATACGTACATTAGTATTAATGTATTAATTGAACCGTTGACTCTTTCCAATGAATTTATGAACATGGTGAAATATGTTTTCATTGACTGTTTGTGGAAGATTTGGATTTCCATACAGGATTGTATTAAGATCAAATTCTGCCTTTAAATTATAAAATCTTTGCTTTAATTCTAAACGGAGATCAGCATGTCTTGGACATCTCAAGAAGAAATTATAAACATCTTCAACTAAAGCACCACAAATGCAAGATTTACTTTCAGATAAATTGACACGATACAGATCATCGTTTAGGGAACTACAAGAATTTCTTAACTTACTGTGTATAATGTTCATCTTCCTATCGCCGAATAGAAAACAAGGATAAAACACATACCCTAATTTCATACAATCATTAAAAAAAATATCGTTGTCTATATTTTCCTATACTTTTGTTATATTGATCAGTAAGTGTCATAGATTTGAAAACACAAAAAATTGCTTTTATTGCAATTTGTTGTAGGTTGGTCAAAATTTGAGCTAGAATGACTGGACTATACAGCGTAAGCGGGGGGTATATAGCGTTCATTCTTTCCGTCCGTCTGTCCGTCTGTCCGTCCGTCCGTCCGTCCCAAAACTTTGTGCGGAGCAGATCTCCCAAACTATACATGCTAGCATCACCAAACTTCATACACATGTCAACCATGATCCCTAGTTGTGCCTTTTGAGGGTTAGAACGATATCTGAATTTTAATTTTTGCGGTTTCCATGGAAACGTGACTAAAAAGTGACTCTGTGAGGAAGTCATTTTGTGCAGAGCATATCTCCCAAACTATACATGCTAGCATCACCAAACTTCATACACATGTCAACCATGATCCCTAGTTGTGCCTTTTGAGGGTTAGAACTATTTCTGAATTTTGATGTTTGCGGTTTCCATGGAAACGTGACTAAAAGTGACTCTGTGAGGAAGTCATTTTGTGCAGAGCATATCTCCCAAACTATACGTGCTAGCTTCACCAAACTTCATACACATGTCAACCATGATCCCTAGTTGTGCTTTTTGAGGGTAAGAACTATTTCTGAATTTTGATTGTTGCGGTTTCCATGGAAACGTGACTAAAAAGTGACTCTGTGAGGAAGTCATTTTGTGCAGAGCATATCTCCCAAACTATACGTCCTAGCTTCACCAAACTTCATACACATGTAAACCATGATCAATAGTTGTGCCTTTTGAGGGTTAGAACTATTTCTGAATTTTGATTTTTTTTGCGGTTTCCATGGAAACGTGACTAAAAGTGACTCTGTGAGGAAGTCATTTTGTGCAGAGCATATCTCCCAAACTATGCATGCTAGCTTCATCAAACTTGATATACATATCAACCATGATCCCTAGTTGTGCCTTTTGAGGGTTAGAACTATTTCTGAATTTTAATTTTTATGGTTGCCATGGAAATGTGTCTAAAAAGTGACTATGAGGAAATCATTTTGTGCGGACCCTTTGTCCAACACTATTCATGCTAGCTTCATCAAATTTCATGCGCATGTCAACTATGATCCCTAGTTGTGCCTTTGAGAGTTAGAACTTAATTAATTTTCAAATTTATTATTGAACATAGAACTATAGATGTGTCTTTTGCTGATAATGAAATTTGTTGAAGTAAGGGAGAAGCGGGGGTATGTGAGTTATACTCGCTTCTTCACTTGTTTTCTATCTACCTGTCTCGATTGGCAGAAAGTGATTAGCTGTTCCGAAGTTATTGTAATTCAGAAAATTAAGCTATTGTTTAAAATGGAGAGATAGATTTTTAAATATACTGTATATAGTTGCTTTCGGATTAATTTTCAAGGAGGGACAATAATTATTCAATTGTTTTGTTACCAGCAATGAGCAATGGTCATCATGTATATTTGGAGTTACATCATACAGCGGCGTTTTCTTTATAAAACAAATATTCACACAAAGCTAAGATAAACGTACCTCGTCGCATGACGTAGTACATGTAGCCAGTTACAACATCGAGTCCAGTTTTGCTGTAGTGTCTGGTCAAGCTTGGAACACAGCTCATCTCGACAGCATTGTAGAAGAACGAGGAACACCCATCCATTCCAAGACAGACGTTTGCACAGGCGATTTCACCAACACCCAACACAGGCACAACACCTCTTAAATTTACAACGTGTGTCAGTAAAATCTTGAACATATGATAAACTGCCATCCTAGTCTCGCAGTGCAGGATCTTCTGTCAGGCGCCTGGCCGGGTTCTTGATGAGTGTTTTACTATTGACGTTGTTATTTATTATTTAAAACAGATACAATTATTGGGGTGACAGTCAGGTGATAGTCAGTTGACTGTAACGTTCTCTCTATATATCGTAGCTAACAAGCCTTTAAGACATTGTTCTTGACGTTTCGATTATTTTGTCGTTAATGATGTTAAATCCACTGACTGATGACTTATAACGATTATATAACTACTTTTTCTAAGGAACCATTGTTTGTCATAATAAACAATTCATATGTTTGAATTTATACGATGCTTTGTTGGTTTCCCTAGTTTTTTGAACGGGTTCATTATAAAATCAGCTTGTAACCAACATACACACGGAGAGCTATTTATATAAGACATCAGGCTTGTTTACCGATCTGATCATTTTCATGGAATAAAATACGTTTAATACATACATACGCTTTTTCCGTTTGCCTATATACCGTGTTTTCATTGGCAAATTGTAAAACATTGATTGTATCAACAGTTCGTGAATCAGTTGCAATTTGGATGAACAATTAATGTCCGTTGGGCGAAATGGATATAAGTTGAAACCCGTTGTCACTTTATGGTGTTTCTAAAAGATCAAGCCAGAATGTAAACCGATGCTGTTGTGCTTTGCTGTAACGCATGCTGCCTATTGTCTACTACTATTCTACAATACTGTTCTTATACAATACTGTTATATGTATGTACAGCTGAACGCTTTGGACTGTACATTTATCCGCTACTTTGAACATTTAGGTTACTCAAAAGATAAATATAAAATTAATAGACACTAAAGTAAGGAAACATCGACAGAATCAATGGTTCTAGGTCTACGAAAACATTACCATCGATTTGTATTTGAATAATGAAATTGCTTTGACTATTAAGAACGCACACGTTACAAGTTGACAATATAGTTTGTGAAAAAGGCGAGTTAAAAACGCATTTTCAAAACAGGGGACCGTTCACTAACTGATCCTAAATATGCGTTCAATAATGAGCCCATCTATGACATTGAATAACATGTATATTAGCCTAAAAGCAGTTAATGGAACGGCACTACAATATATTAATATATGACAACACATAGTTGTACAGTGTACAACAAAGACCTTACCTAATTGTCTTGGTATATACCATGGTTATCTCATCGAGTGATGTACACAAAGATAGCTCAATGGCGCAGCCATAGTGCAATATAAACTTTTCAACCTCACTTTACGAGATAAACATGGTATTTTTCAAGGAAAAACAGATTTTCTATTTATTATTTCATAATTTCTATGTTTTATATTGAAATTGATTGAGTTAAAAAAAACATGGATTAAAATTTATGTACAGCTTAATTTCACTATTTTCTGAACTTGCATAACGCACTTGCGACATTTTTTGTACAACGTTGTCCATAAGCTGGATTTGATCAAAATGGCAGCATAGCTGTATAGGTTAAAGGCAATGTAGCACGGGATTTTATGCATGTTGAAATTTGCCATTTTTAGTAAAAGTTTATGCAGAATATCTTTAATTAAGAGGTTAACAACCTATTTCACGCCCTAATCATCCGTAATCTTAGAAAACGGTGCACGTATCAAATGAAAACTGCAAGCGATCAGTTTAGTGTGAACACCTTTTAATAATTCGAGGATGAGAAATGGATACGGGTTGCTTAAGCGAAACATAAGTATTCGTTATATAAATTTATTTATTGATGAGGACTGTTTTACAACTGGTGTCATTTCTTTTCACTGTTTTTAGATCTAGCTATAGATCACTTTATTTCCATTAGAAAACGTGCTTCAGCCCCTTTAACGGTAAATGTACGGCCTTGGCAAACTCTCAGCATGACGACATGCCATTTTCGATAAAGTTTATTCACACACAGTAGAGTGATGACAACTGCCAATGTATCCCGATAGAAGGTTTATTTCACTCATAGAACGGATCATCTCATTCTCAATGTATATGATTTATTATCCATGTGTGTTGAAAGTATGTCATGACACTTATATCTGTGTATATAGTCATGGTTCATGTGTAGATATATTTATAATTATAAATCCATACAACTTGTGTTACTTCATCTTACTTACTTAGGCCCTTTCCCCCCTGGAAGCACCGACGACAACCCTCCAGCTAACTCGGCTCTGGGCTAACTGCTCTATTTCCCTCCAGGTCTTTCCAGTCAGTTGAGCTTCCTCCTCTGTGTCTTGTCTCCAGCTGTTTCTGGGCCTTCCTCTCTTTCTTTTCCCCTGTAAGTTCCATGTTCCACACAACTTCATCTTACCAACTTCTAAATGCCTCTAAAAGAAGTTAAACATCATCGAGTAACCCAACCCGGTTCTGGTCCTGAAGTCCTAACGTCCTGACCTCTGTTCCATGTCTCTACCTGATAATTTCTGACCCCATAATCACTGACTCCGACCAATATACCTTCAACTATGAGCTTCTACCAAAACGTCTCTCATCGATCTACCCCTAGTACCCTGTTCGTCTTCTATCTCCAAGCTTCGACTTCTTAAAACCTCCTGTTTTAACCCGTAATCCCTCGGCACATTTATACGTACATTGATACCAAATGCTCGAAACACGTTCCACCCTGTTACTTTACTTCTGTATTGTAGCCAATTAATTAATCCATAAATCCTTAAATCTGTTACTTTTTCCTGCAGATGACGACTGTTCCAGCCAGCTCAACTGCAAAATCCATTTTACCAAGTATAATTAATTCCCTCTACATAACAATTGATGTTATGTGAGTACTGCATTGTACAATAACAAGTCGCACATTATTGAATTCGGATCCCAAATCATTATCTAAAAAATATTTCTGGAGAATTTGAGATTTTTAATTTTGCTAAATGTTCAAATACATTAAACAACATTATGATATCAGAGGGTCGATAAAACAATTAGAGTGGTGATCAGTGCACTTATCTATGGAAATATCGATAATGCTTTATCAAAAGTAGGATGTTTTGTCTTTGAAGGTGAAGAAAATCAATCACTTTTCGCAGAGTGAAGACAAGCGAACATGTGCCCTGCCATCATTCCAGCCCGCGTCCCTTTGTTGTCCCCCGCCGCAACGCGGAACGGGGGACTATGTATTCAGCGGCGTCCGTACGTCCGTCCGTACGTACGTCACATTTCTTGTTTACGCGATATCTTATGAAGCGTTGCATCAAAAGTCTTCAAATTTCATGTGTGCCTACATTGTGGGAAGACGCAGACACCAGTCAACTTTGGTGACCTTGGTCTTATTTTCAAGGTCACCACGACACTTTGACAACTTTTTGAACTCTTGTTTACGCGATATCTCATGAAGCGTTGCACCCAAAGTCTTCAAATTTGGTTTCTGCCTACATTGTGGGAAGACGCAGACACCAGTCACTTTTGGTGACCTTGGCCTTATTTTCAAGGTCACCACGACACTTTGGCCACTTTTTTAACTCTTTGTTTACGCGATATCTCATGAAGCGTTGCATCCAAAGTCTTCAAATTTGGTTTCTGCCTACATTGTGGGAAGACGCAGACACCAGTCACTTTTGGTGACCTTGGCCTTATTTTCAAGGTCACCATGACACTTTGACCACTCTTTGAACTCTTGTTAAGGCGATATCTCATGAAACATTGCATCCAAAGTCTTCAAATTAGTTGTAAGCCTACATTGGGGAAAGACACAGACACCAGTTTATTTTGGTGACCTTGACCTTATTTTCAAGGTCACCGCAACACTTTGAGCCCTTTTCTAACTCTTGTTAACGCGATATATATCTTTACCAGTTGGACTCAAAGTCTTCAAATTTGGTGTCAGTCTACACTGGGGGATGACGCAGATACCAGGGGATTTTGGTGACCTTGACCTTATTTTCAAAGTCACTACAACACTTTGATTACTTTTCGAACTCTTGTTATCACCATTTATTATGACCGGTTGGACCAAATGTTTTCAAATTTGGTGTCAGTCTACATTGGAGGATGACGCGGACGCCAGTCGATGTGGTGACCTTGACTTTATTTTCAAGGTCACCACAACACTTTGACCACTTTTTTAACCCTTGTTTACGCGATATCTCATGAAGCGTTGCATCCAAAGTCTTCAAATTTGGTGTCTGCCTACATTGTGGGAAGACGCAGACACCAGTCACTTTTGGTGACCTTGGCCTTATTTTCAGGGTCACCATGGCACTTTGACCGCTCTTTGAACTCTTGTTAAGGCGATATCTCATGAAACATTGCATCCAAAATCTTCAAATTAGTTGTCAGCCTACATTCGGGAAAGACACAGACACCAGTTTATTTTGGTGACCTTGACCTTATTTTCAAGGTCACCGCAACACTTTGAGCACTTTTCTAACTCTTGTTAACGCGTTATATATCTTTACCAGTTGGACTCAAAATCTTCAAATTTGGTGTCAGTCTACACTGGGGGATGACGCAGATACCAGGGGATTTTGGTGACCTTGACCTTATTTTCAAAGTCACTACAACACTTTGACCACTTTTCGAACTCTTGTTATCACCATTTATTATGATCGGTTGGACCAAATTTTTTTCAAATTTGGTGTCAGTCTACATTGGAGGATGAAGCGGACGCCCGTCGATTTGGTGACCTTGACCTTATTTTCAAGGTCACCACAACACTTTGACCACTTTTAGAACTCTTATTAACACGATATATCATAAACCCAAGTAGCTCCAATGATGTGTCTTACTAGCTCAATGTCACCGGCGGGGGACATTGCCATGTTAGTGGCAAACACTTGTTGAAGACAAGTTCCGTCCCCATCTGGCTGGTACGGAAGCCAATAGAAAGTGGAAACTGGACTACCATCTTGCCATATCCAAGACACCTCCTGCCTCTTGCTTCCCTCCAATCCAAAATGATCCTTTTGTAAAAAAAATAAACATACATTGTTGGGTTTGGGGATGGCAAGTCGCCACCATACAATTACCAACAGAATAAACGCCAACAAATATTTCTATATGAAAGATAAAAACGTCATTCTTGGCCGAGTTTAAGGCCCAAATAAAGTGAGAAATCCCTATTATTATTAAGGCGTTGCTCAGTCTAGATATAGATCGAGGCTTCATATATTTCCGCCCATAGCAGTCACCTAACACATTACAATCCTTTTCGGAGACTGTCAATCTCGTAGCCTTGAGAATCATTACCATTGTGTTCTCTGGCAGAAAGAAAAGCATGATATCAACCAATTCATTAACAAGCTATTAACAATGGTTGACTTTAAAAGCTGGAAGAGTGGGTTTTTTTATATGCATTTTATTTTGAAACTTTTTCAATCATGATCGACACTCCGCGAGGCACATCTGGTTAAAAGAAACTGTGTTGTCACTGATATATAATTACAACCACTTAAAGCAGGACTCCTGTAAGAGATCAGGGCGTCAAATGACTGGCTCCACCGATGGCTACTTACAGTTTCAACTTAATTTAAAATAAATTGCACAATGTTTACAAATGCCATCATGTTCAAACTATTGTCACTGTAATCAAGTGGTACAAACTGAATCAATGATTTTGTGTCTTTACATTTTTTACATCCACGGCCAGTAAACGAATTAGAGACACCGTGTTGACGTCAGCCAGGGTGACATGGTGCGTCCCTCATTGTTCTTATCTAGTTGTCCCGTTTTTGACAATCATCGGTAAAGAGATACAATTGATTGTCATGAATAAAATTGCAACGGGTGGCATCTGGTTAGTGGTTTGAAAACTGGTTAAAGATTAATATTACGGTTGTCACTTCTGAATAATGGATTCCACGAGGTAGAATTCAGTATGACATGCCTACAACAGAGCTTCTAAGCCTTTATTGTTGAACACATTAAAATTGTATAAACTATTTTGGTCTTAATCAACACTTCTTCATGCATGGTGATTATGTATGTATCTTGTTTGTGTAATACTTATTGAAATGGGTTCACCTTCCTGAAAAGACTTGAAGAGGACATCCTCAGCGTCAGAGTCTGTTCTAGTTTGACATTATGACAGTCTTAACAGCGAGCGCTTATAATTGCTCATTGATCGCTCAATGTAACGCTCAAGTACCATAAATAAAATAAGCCAAGCAAACTGTCGTGGAATATTTATATTAGAGGAAGAACCAAATGTGTGCTCCTTGCTATACGCAGATGACGTTACCAACGCTGCTGATAGCACTGGTAGACTACAAGAACAGATTAACTGCATCAGTGACGTTTGTGATCAGTGGAGACTTTCGTTAAACATGAACAAATCTAAAATTATAATCTTTAGGAATGGTGGACGTTTACGACATTATGAAAACTTAACTTACAGAGGTGAAAGGATAGAGACAGTTTCATTTTTACAAATATCTCGGAATATTCTTCACTCCTAAATTAGTATGGACAAAAGCAACATCAACTCTGGCACAACAAGCGGAAAAAGTATGCATAAACATTTATAAAATACATCATTTATCTGGAGGGCTATCCGTTGATACTGCAATTAAGATGTTCTGTATGTTTACCTATATTGACATATGGCTCTGAAGTATGGGGTTCCAAGTTTATGAAACCATCGAGAGGGTACAGACCAAATATTATAAACGGATCCTTAAACTTTAGATAAATGCTAGCAACGATGCCGTCCTTGGAGAAACTGGAAGACCACGATTATATGTACATTATATCACAAAATGTATTATATTTGGGACGAAATTGATTTCTATGAACAATGAACGCCTACCGAAGCAAACATATTTAATGTTGTATGGATTAGATGAAGCTGGTCGTATATCTTGGGCAACATTTATAAAGAATAATCTTTTTAAATATTGATTTGCCTACGCCTGGATAACTCCAACTTCCCTAGGAAATACCACAAGGCTTAAATCAGCCAGCAATGCAGACTGGCAAGAGTTATGCCTTGCGTTCGGAAGTTGGGATAACTCAAGATGCTGGAAATCCTCAAATATTCATTTCTCAATTCAAACAACGAATAATGGACTGTGATCAACAACATGGGGAGAATCCAGATGGACATACATACATACAGACAGACAGATGTTTTATTATAGTCTCACCTCATTACAATGGATTCATACACAGACCATGGACAATGGGGTAGGTGTTGATTAAAAGCTGGTGATTGAGAGGGATTATGATAAGCTAGCGTTGATTCAGGTTCCTCTGAGAGTAAAAATAAAACAGCTGCACCTATATCGTTGTCTACGTGATGCCAACTACTTATGGGACCCCTCTCGTACTCAAACCCAGACCATTAACATTACCATCAAAATACATCAGGTGAAATTGGAATTGCCATAAGAGAAAACGTAATAGATAGGTTTATCAGTCATTGAAAAGCATAGAAACTATATTGTATGGATGAAGTATTCCTAACGTGTGTTTGTCCAGAAGTGAATCCTTGCTTCTACTGCACGGATACCAGACAGGTATACGTGATCAAATCTGGATGTCTTTGTTAAGATCCTGGCTGAAACAGTTCGAAGCTTTTGGAGTGAAGTGAGCAAGCTGCTTCCCAAGTCGGATCTGGAGAGAAGGGACCACTGCACTGGAGTCTTTGCAGCAGCATTCTGGGAGATTCGATTTCCTTTCTACTCAATTCTCCCTAAATGATGACAGCAAATATTGCATATGATGTATGCTTGTGTCGACATATTGAGATGTAGATCGAAATAAACACCAATATATTTTACTTTCCTTGTGCTGATAATCCACTTGAATAACCATCCACTGACATACTGGCATCGCCGATCTTTGTCCACCAACATTACTTTTCGTTTTGTCGTCGTTAAATTTCAGATGTACAGGTGTCATCCATAAACTGATATGTCTGAAGCGGTCATAATACTCTTCGCAATGCCTGCTGTGTTGAGTAGTTCTTCCACTAGATCAAATTCCGAAGTTGATGTGGGAAAACTTGCCAGTAACAGGTGTGGAAGCAATGCTCATCATGCCATGGTCAACCATCTTCACGAAAAGTCCATGCTTCCGTGTTCTTGTGTTAATCATGACATGGTCAACCATCTTCACGAAAAGTCCATGCTTCCGTGTTCTTGTGTTAATCATGACATGGTCAACCATCTTCACGAAAAGTCCATGCTTCCGTGTTCTTGTGTTAATCATGACATGGTCAACCATCTTCACGAAAAGTCCATGCTTCCGTGTTCTTGTGTTAATCATGACATGGTCAACCATCTTCACGAAAAGTCCATGCTTCCGTGTTCTTGTGTTAATCATGACATGGTCAACCATCTTCACTAAAAGTCCATGCTTCCGTGTTCTTGTGTTAATCATGACATGGTCAACCATCTTCACGAAAAGTCCATGCTTCCGTGTTCTTGTGTTAATCATGACATGGTCAACCATCTTCACGAAAAGTCCATGCTTCCGTGTTCTTGTGTTAATCATGACATGGTCAACCATCTTCACGAAAAGTCCATGCTTCCGTGTTCTTGTGTTAATCATGACATGGTCAACCATCTTCACTAAAAGTCCATGCTTCCGTGTTCTTGTGTTAAACTAGTTTGGTGTCTTCGTTTCTGTAGAGTTACTTATATTTTCCATATTACTGATATTCTTCTGACCTTGTTCAAATTTAACCTTCTTGATTACTTTGTGGAGAAATACTTCGAGAATTAGATCTGCCCGTGCTCGTGTGGCACAAGGCCCGTTTTTTCTCCATTTGTGCCCGTGCAGGTTTTTATTACCACTCCGCTTGTAAAATGCCCAGGTTGTATCATTCATTACTTTTCCCCTTAGTGATAGTCTTGTGTTTGTCAACAAGCGACGTTAGAGCTTCGTTCTATACACAGAGTCGAACTACCATGTGGCGCAAATAGCATGTGCTTGAAATTAGTAACCACGGAGTTAATGACAGCAAGTCACTGAAATGTGTTTCTCTCATTTCTGATGTGGCAAGCAGAAAACTAGTTTCATTTTACCATATTAGACAAAACCAATCTCTCACTGAAGTTGGAAAGTAAAGTAATACAAACGCATTCAGGTTTCATAAATATATTTTATCTAAAAACATTAGAGCCACAACTTGCAGCACATGATACATCCACAAGGAAAATACGATAACAATTTGAAATACAATGTCAAGCACATCCATTGGTCATTGATCCACAAATAAACAAACGATCATAAACAGTTACATAACCAACTGATAAGATTGAAAATATAGTACCTGTTCCAAAGTATGGAATAAGGTAATTTATTATTAAACAAATTCAGATATGTATTAATAAACATAATATAATATTAGTATATCAAGTCAACAAATTTAATAAATCTATTACATCATGGTGAATAATTTTAAGGGAATGCATGAATGTCAAAGCATAATCTACCTCATTGCGGATGGCCTAAAACTGAGAGGTTTTTCACATGGTACCTGCTGATATGGCACCTGCTGATATGGCACCTGCTGATATGGTGGGTGACAAACCTGAACAAACAGAGGACACCACAGGATATATAGGGTTGAAATGGTTCACAACTGCATGTATATTACTTTAACCAATGACTTACTTTTTACCTCAAAGTAAATTTTTCGTCTTGTACGACATACTATATTTAATGTGTTGAACAAACATATTTTGTTCTCAGTTTTTTTTAAACTTTTATGTTTCAATATATTTATATAATTTCAAAGTAAAAAAAAGTGTTTTATTTCGACTTTAGTTTTTTGCATTTTTAATCTGAACTGAACCACCGTACCACAATACATACCAAACAGAAGTGTACCTTTTTACATATGAGTGTAATATTCATAAGAACAGTATATGAACATACATAATCAATCATGCTGTCACTGAATTAAGAACCCAACATCACAGGAAAAAAATGACTTCAATCAAATCAAGTCAAGGTACCATGACAAAGTGATAATTTGCTCAAGGGACTCATATAAAAATATTAATCCTGATACGTCTGGCCTCATAAAAACAGTTATGTTAACTCACTGACCAAATTGTTATCAAGATTTAGCTGGTACTGTCATAAACTAAGAATACCTGAAAATTCTTCAATGGCATAAATGGGGTTAAACAAGATGGTTATAAATAATGCCCATATCTGCTACACTACATGAGTATATTTGGGTCATATAAGAGTTTTTATATTCTCATTCATATTGAAAATCTGTTGCCATGCGACCATATAAGTCTGTACTTCCCTTGTTCAGGTACCCATTTAAACAGCTGGGTGGACTGCCTGCAATGTGGATGCAGTGCTTTGCCCAGGGGCACAACACAGTATGAGACCCAGGTCACAATTTGTGGTGTTTCCACTGGGATTCGAAACCGGGTCTTTCACGTTAAGAGACAGTTATGAAAAGGGATAATAGAATGTTGGTACTCATTGATTTCAGATTCTTTACCTAAACACAATTATGAATTAATAACTCAATCTTACATGATACTAGTGTTATTTCCAGCTCAACCTGCCTTTAATGAGAACAGTAATTCTTATTTCTTTTCAAAATCTAATATAAAGCAATGGATTTACAGTTTATACTATCTGTTCTTCAGATACTGACATGACATTACAATGGCACATGGATATTGACAAAGTAATGGCACATACTTCTATATTATTTAATTATGTGGCATGCACTTACAATTCAGTTATTATGAAGGTAAATATATAGAGAGATATACTTACAGAAAAGACTTCAGTACTGATTTTGGCACACCATTCTGCCTTCATGATATTGTCACATGGCTTAACTGTATAGTTTTCACTATGGTATGTGTCTTTGATGGGGGAATACTTACACACACTATTCAAGCACTACAAGTATCACTTCAGCGGATGAAATATATATATATATATATATATATGTGATTACAACAGGCCTCTTATAAGGACACCATGTAGCATTACAACTAAGTGCAGTTTGTAACATACGAATTACTAATTACATTCACAATTACAGATATTACAGTTCTTTCAATGAGAATTTCCTTTTGATAAAAAGAAAAAAATAATCTAAAGCAAATTCGAGGGGGATATCATATTGTCATTGATGCATTTATGCTCAAATCATCATGTTTGAGGTGAGGTGATTTTGGGTTTAACGCCGCTTTCAAAAGTATTTCACTTATATCACTGCTACTAGTATGATTAGAGTAAGAAAGTCCAACATTATGACCACATGCAAGCATTTCCTGGAAATTAGGAACCATATGTGTTACTGCGCTGAAATTCAGTGTTGCATTGCACCCAAACCTTACTACATGAAGAACATTTCTGTACAGCAGACAAAGTTGCCAAGCCCCTGGCAGGATTTGAACCCCAGACCTCTGTAACTGAAGCCAAACACACTAACCTCTGTGCTATCTCGCCCTCTTGCTTGAAATGGACTAGCTTTAAATCATGCATTAAAAACATCAACAGAAAAATTTCCTCAACTAAAATACTTTGGTTGAACTGCCCCTTTAAAGGTGAAATACAAGATGTATGTGCCCAGATACTTATCAGGAAATACATTTCAGTCAGTCAGTTTGACAATTCATTTAAACCTTTCTCACTCTGTTCTAACAATGTATGAAATAAGTTTAGAAAGTCAAATTGAGAAGCTATAGTTCCCTCACAAAATAAAATTAAACAGCTTGTGATCTTTTAAAAGACCTGAATTGAAAAATATTCTAATCAAAATAAATGTTGTATGCAGCAGATGATGAACTGATAAAACGGAACACCTCCTCCCTCCTGATATCTGTGTGGTCCAAAAACAGACAATTATTCATGAAAGCAGATGCAGAGGGTATATTTAGGATCTAAGGTTATAACCAAATTATTGTAATAATGAAAGATGTCATAACGGAAGAGAAATGTATATTGACAATAAAATGAGATATTTTTAAAGAACATTAAACATACACAACATATACATGTATGGCACTGGTCGATTGTGAAGCAGTTTGTTGTGTATATAAGACTTTCGGAAATTGGACCTTTCCACCTTCACATATAAGGGGTAGCCATATTCCCTTCAAGGTGAGTCTTGTAACAAGTCTAGTCCCTTCTGGTTCATGCCTTGCTGAATTATACCAACTTTTGAATGCAGCATAATTGGCTTGATTTTAAGTAATAGATACAAATCTTCTTTAACTTGCAGTTAAGTGTACCACACAATATTGAGACTTTTTAAAAATGAGATAAATTGTTTCATAAATGATATTTCTTGTGTATCCCAAAATATTTAGAGATTTTTTTAAAATTTTGATTTGTGAGTCAATTTGGAACACGCTTCATTACCATAAGAATTTGCCCTTTAATTAATTAAACTATTACTGTGTACACGTATCGGCTGACGGCAGCATCATATTAAATTCAGTCTCTGCTTTGGGTTTGTTAGACAAATTCTGATTGGACCAAGTCCAAGACAATGTGCTCTTGGTTTGTTAGACACATTCTGATTGGACCAAGTCAAGGACAATTGAGGTAAGATAAAAACACAACAGGTCTGTAATGTGGCTTGCTTTGTCTTATCTATCCAGGGAAGATGGTTATTGTTTAGATAATACAATATGAATCATTCATCCTTGGTCCATAGTTGATACATCCAAATGCTAAAACATATAATATATGACACAGGTAATAATTAGGGTAACCTCGCAATCAAAAAATACCTCTATGATTATATTATTCAAACTTGTGTAAAAGGTATGTCAGCAAGGATAAGTCAGCGAGAGAGATCTAGTAGGGTAAATCTATAAAAGATTGATATATCACAAAGAAAATGCAATGAAAATATCAGTAAGCCCTTCCCTTGATTTAACCCATTGAAAAACACAATTTCTTTAACATTTCTTCCAAAAATATTTATCTGTAAACCTAATTATGCACCATGTTCATTTAAAACATATAAAGGCAACAAAGTTTTTTTGTGATGGTCATGTTATTTTGGCAAGCAAGATTTTTGTTTACAAAGTATTATAATTGAGATACAAAAATATATGAAAAAGTTTTACAGAGTATCATGGATGGAACTTACAAACTGCAAATCGTGAAAAGCTTGATAACAAGTTTGTTATTATTAAATTCAAATAAAATGTTTACAAATATAGAATTTTGTATGAACTATCACAATGTAAAATGAGATTGATAAAAATATATGTATAGCATATTCATCTAAATGTTTTAATTTGGTAGCGAGCCAATTTCATTAAAAAAAGAACAGAAATTTACTTCATTTCGAATTTAAATCACCAAAACTTTGTCAAAAATAATTCAAGGAAAAAGTACATTTATTACTTTTAAATTATGTAATTCATAAACTTCAAGTTCATTTATGTTATATGAAACTCTTATTAAACTGTAATTTACCATGTTGAATTACAGCTAGAGCTGAGATAACCATAAGATAAGTATTAGACTTATCATACATAGTGTTAGACAAGCTTTAGTTGGACACTATAGTTTCAACAAATCACTTAAATTTCAACATAATTCAAGTATTACTTTGATTTTTAAAATCTTCATTGTAATTAAAACTGAAACCTGAAAGTAATGATTCATTTTGAACAGTTCAGTTTATACAAGAAGATATTGTTTTCTTTAAGATATGAAATATATCAAATTTCTATGTATTCATATTTTAATGATACAGAATATTTCATAAGAAATCTTTTGGTTAGTTATATATTTAAATGTAATGTACAGACACGCTGGAACAAAACATTGACTTCAAATTCAACATAAATGAATCTTAATTTGTTTCAGGATTCCAGTTTTGCGGGTAACTTTCTTCCGTTTTTGGAGCCTGTACATTATCCTGACCTCGCTTACGGAAATACATTAATATCGGCTCTGCAGTACGAATTCGATTTCTCAACCTCCGCCAGTGAAATCTAGCGCTAAATCGTCTCTTCTTCCTCTTTTTCAGCCTACCAGCATAAGGATCTTCTTTCGAGGGTCTAAACCTTCCATATTTGAAAATCAAGAAGCCGAAAACCACAAAGACACAAAGGCTAGGCAGAAATGCCATTCCTTTGGCGGCGATCGGGAAATCATAATATCGCGTGTTCATAACATTATCACCCTTGATGTAGGTCAAGTTCGTGTTGGGGTTTATGGTCGAGTTACGATACGTGAAGCTAAACTCGGACTTGTTGAAGCCTCGGTTCAGACTGTACTCGTCGATGACTGTGTGGATTTTACCCTCGGAGTCAACGTACTGGCCGAAGTCGTAAGGTGTGTAAAATATCTGGTTCTTCCACATGTTCAGATCTAAGATGAGTACGAGAAAGAGAACGCCATAGTTGAACCACTTGCCTACAAGAAAATACAGAAAACACAAACCAGTTAAATATCAATGTGCTGTAGTTGCCCCAAAAAGTACAAGAAAATTACTGAAGGTAGTGTTATCCCAGATGTAACAATGTTAGTGCTGTAATTTACTCTTCCCCATGTAATACATTACATTCAGGTGAGTTGCTATGCTGTCGTGAATCTACGTGAAAACCAGCCCGTGTTACACAGTTCCAGTCATTATCGCTGAATTGTAAATTACGGTAAGATTGATGTTGTAGGCTTTCTGTAGGCTCATGAATTAACTGTCATGATATGGCATATCATTGAAATTAGGGCAATCCACACACACCTGTAGAAAACAATGGTAATTGAATATTATCAGGTAGACCGTTTTAGGACAGTTTTATCAGCACTTCTACACATTTCCTGATTATCTCTTACAATCTTGACTCCTTACGGATTGACGTGACAGTTCTGGGAAGAGAACCTCGATTGATGTCCGTGGTGAGGGTTTTAATGCCTTAATCGGGTTATTTTTTGTGGAAACGAAATTTGAGAGGATATCCCCGTTTACACATATATGTTATTAATACATGATTAAAACACAGTCAAATTGAAAGATATTAATGAAGTTAATACTTTGATGACTTAACATTTCACAACTTGATAAAGACAAGCACACATTTGTTAAATAATCAAAACAATGAGAACTGAAGCCATTCATCGGCGCTGTGAGCGGGGATAACTTCGCTACGGTCTAACAGCATATTGTTTATTGGTTTTATGATACATTATGTGTTAATATGTAAATATTCTATCAGTGTATATGTGTTACTATTAAAAAAAATAGAGCCATGGGCTCTGTAGCTCATCAAGATTTCATTGATTATTATCTAAGGTTGACTATCTAAGTTATATCAAGTAATACATTGTTATCAAGAAAAAAATAGGTTTTTTAGACCATGACTCCTGTGACCCAACTTTGGAGTCACAGGGTCACCAATCCTACAATTACAATTTCACCTTTCTACAGCTTTACGTACTTAAGATAAAGATGAAAATATTTGGGTCATGACCAGTGACCTAGATTGGGGTCACAGGGTCACAACATCTACAATTTTGAATCCCCATTGGACAAGGAGTCTGCACACAACTTTTCAGCTCTCTAGACTTTTTGGAACTGGAAAAGAAGATGAAAATAGGTTTTTAAGGATGTGACCCCTGTGACCCCATTTGGGGTCACAGGGTCACGAAATCTACAATTTAGAATCCCCATTGGCCAAGGAGTCTGCACACAACTTTTCAGCTCCCTTGACCTTTTGGAACTGGAGAAGAAGATGAAAATAGGTTTTTAAGGATGTGTCCCCAGTGACCCCATTTAGGGTCATGGGGTCACAAAATCTACAATTTAGAATCCCCATTGACCAAGAGTCTGCACACAACTATTCAACTCTCTTGACTTTTTGGAACTGGAGAAGAAGATGAAAAAAGGTTTTTAAGGATATGACCCCGGTGACCCCATTTGGGGTCATGGGGTCACGAAATCTACAATTTAGAATCCCCATTGGCCAAGGAGTCTGTACACAACTTTTCAAGTCTCTTGACTTTTTGGAACTGGAGAAGAAGATGAAAAAAGGTTTTTAAGGATGTGACCCCTGTGACCCCATTTGGGGTCTGTGGAGTCATTGGTTCTGGAGAAGAAGTAAAAAATGTGCAAAGTTTACGGACCGATGGACGGACGGACGGACGGACGGACGGATGGACGGACGGAAGCCGGACGCCATGCCATGCCATAAGCCCATCGGGCCTTTCAGGCCTGATGAGCTAAAAATCAAAATTGAGTTAAATATGCGTGTTTTCATTTCGCGAAATGCCAAGAAACCAAGATGGCGGATACTGCGGACAGATCGTTGATAGAACTTTCCCTGTAAGCGCCTCCATCATTTTTATATCCCCGCATTTTGTCATTTAGGTTTAACATCGGGTTTCTCCGAGACTTCCTTTAAAGACATAATTTGCTTGTAATTTCCTTGCAGATTTGTCGCATGTCATACGCTGTACTAGGCGGGAAAGCTAGCAAAAAGGGAGGTAACTCTATTGCTACTGATATACTACTCTATAAGCAAAGGGAGGTTACTCATATCATATGTTGTCTTCAATTTATACTGTTTAAAAACATGACTTTGACTCCTTACTCTGACAATGACTTAAAATCGAACAAAACTGGCAGTGTTGGTTTAGAATACTGACGAGTGAGCTTCTACTTTCAAATCAACACATTTCATTTCATTGAGTAAGCAGTTGGTAAGTTTAATGTGTCAAATTTGTATCAGATTTTAAAGGTATATGTATTAGAAGTGAGGATAAAAATACCCTGACATTGCAAGATGCAAGCAGACAGAAGATGATATTCACCTGTGATGTGAACCTTCCAACTTTCCTTGCGTAGACATCTGGGGATCTCAAATCTAATGTGGGCGGTGTTGACACCCGGGAGCTTGATATCGATGGCACTGATGAAATGGGGGAAGTCCCAGTCCTTGAGGTTGCATCGAAATATAAGGAAATATGAATGATTAAAGATGAATAATTTCCATAAACAAGAATTCATACACAAAAAGATTCATAAGCTTCACTACAAGTAATTTTTTTTTGCATATTTCTATAAGACACTTTGAGCTGAAGACATTATATATATCAACTTAAAAACTTTATTAACTTTAATAAGATAATTAATGAGCTCAACTCACTCTTCTACCCCGATTTCCATCACGCTCAAAGCAGCTTCAGATATATAGTATGTATGGCATATATAGTTTTGGAAATATTTGCCGACAAAATGGCTTACTCATAGAACCAGTGGTTATGTAATATTTTAAGACTGCTTCAATGACAAAGTAAAGCGATAAGCTAAAAACTACGAAAATGTGCATACATTAGAGGGTATATGTCATATGTTATGTCATATACTATATGACATAACATGTTATGAGTTTTTCTTCCGTGAAAAACCTAGTATGAGGGTTCTACATTCGAAAGTAAGATCTGGTTTTGCTACTGACAGTAAATCCTTCGACAAGAATTGGAATGGTCTGAACGAAGAATACATTTTTCACAACTCTATTCTCAATAATTATTACTGAAAAGTATACAGGTGGGATTAAAACTTGAAACCCTTCACTCTTAAAAGCGGCGCTCTACCTCTGAGCTAGAGGTGATGAGCTGAAGAAATTCATTGTGGGGTCCACTATTCTAGCACAGGAAAATTAAGGAAATGCGGAAAGGCTTAAATTTGCCAATGACGGAAACTGGCATGAGATATGCCCTGTGGAGAGAAGTTGAAAATGGAAGTGCTGGGTCAAGGGAGATAACTCAAGTTTTGGATCATTGCATACCACAATGGGGTTAAATTGTACTGGTGCCAGCAGATACAACTACAATATAACTTTTCATTTAGTAAGAGAAAGTTTGATCGGACTTTTCACAAATACGTATTAGTTAAAAATGCGCATTTTTTTATTTGTAACTTTTAGTTTTATTCTAAAAGAAGAATACCTGCATAACAATAAGCATGTCCATAACAAGGATGAAAGTAGCAAGGAAAGCTCGGGACAGCTCATTTGTTGGCAAGAGGTCATGGTTGAGTCGATCCCAGCTGATGTAGTCGGTTGCTATGACGAATATGACAATAAACGACATGCTAGATGTAACGACCCAGAAGAGGATGATACGACGATATCCCCGCACCCACCAGGCGCGAACACTCGGGGCCCAGCCAGGGTATAACCTCTCCTGCAGCATTATATCCGTCACCTGAAGACAGGAAAATATATTGCATAAAACCTGTAAAACATGGTTGGCTTGTGTATGAACCTGTAAAACATGGTTGGCTTGTGTATGAACCTGTAAAACATGGTTGGCTTGTATATGAACACAAAGCAAAAACACTTTAGTACTGTAACAATCTAGTTTCTTCTTAACCTGTGGGTCACAAAATATTTCTATTAAACTTTTAACAGTGGCCATTCACAGATTGTCCTTTTGGCAACAAGTTGATGCTTGTAAATTGGCGATTAAGAATGATTTGACACTGTTTACTCCTGCAACCACAAAGTAAAATCATCCATCTGTACATGCTATAAGCTTCTGTATAAGACACATGCATTAAATATATACACCGGTACTGTAAGAGTGACAAATTCATTTCACTTGTTTCAAATTAAAATGCTGTATTCTTAAAATTTTTGCACAGTCGTCCGACCCTAAATATATATAAGTAGTAAACCTACCCATCTATATAACATATAAAGAAGGTAAGACACAGTTGATCCTGCCATAGGAGCCGATGGAAACTTGAATTGGTTTACAAAGTCAATAAAGCGTATTTGAGCAAAAAAACAAATTTAACCATTTCCTGTCCTATGCCAGTTTCCATGTGTCATACCTTCTTTATATGTAATATATATAGGTATACTTATAGATATTTAGGTTCTGCCTATGAATTTGTATTACTATAACCATCATTACTAAGGACATGACCCACCATCCAAGCAGTGAAGAAGTCCCCGCACCACGTCCCACAGGCTGCAGCTTTCGTGAACCAGGAGTTCGATATCCCCATTAGGGAGGAGATGCGATAGTCAAGGGTGGTGTCGCCGCCGATCATGAGGAACCCGTTGTAGAGCCAGGAGATTATAAACAGGTGCAGAACAACGGAGAAGAACATTGTCATCCATGAACCTTGTCCACTGGAGAACATCTTCAGCTTAATCACTTTGTCTGAGGAGAGCGAATAAAGATTGATACAAGAATATAAAAGATATGAAAGCCTTATAAAGATTGTGGACATAAGGCTCTGAACAAATTAATATTCAATATTTAAGATCAAAGATGGAGGGCTAAATAAAGTTTAGCTTTTTATATTGCTAATTCCACTTAACCCTCAATTTACCTGCTTAACAATTCCTGAGTTGGTTGATGGCAAACATTTGCTTTTATACAAATTCTCTGGCTTCAAATGAACATGTCCCTGTTAGTTATTTTTCAACAGTGATCTTTAATTTAGTCTTACACTTCATGAACTGTCTGACATAACATGTGGATGGATAATAAGCAGGTCATCTAGCCAATGAGAAGAAGAGGAGTTGAAAAATTTTGAAAAATTGTGCACGTAAACTTTATGGACCCCAATCCTTTTTAAAAAGTGCACCCCCCCCCACCCTGAAATTTTAGGATCCGCCACTGCACCATATTGGTTTTCATTGAAACTTGCAACTTTCTCCTAAATGTAAAAGCATGCATCTTATTTTGAACTTCAACTTGAACTTGGTTATCTTCACTCTAACAGTTACCGTAGTGAGAAAAGCTGTTCCGTCTGGAAATACTATGGCCAGAGAAACAAAAACAGAACAAGGGAAATAACTCCTGACAAAATAATCATGATTCTCATTTTCCAAACCCATCAAGGTAAAGATACCCTCAAGTCATATTTGGTTATCCACTCTTAAACGGTTTCGGAGATAAAACGTCCCCATCAGTGGCAGATCCAGGGGGAGGTCGAGGGGGTCCGGAACCCCCCTTTCAAAAATTTTTGCATGGGCGGGTATGGGGAAAAAAATGTTGGACCCCCCCTTTCCATTAGTGGACCCCCCCCCCCCCCCCCCCACCCCCTTTCAAAACTAATCTTGGACAGACAGCCGAATGGGGGTTGAACAGGTGGAGATAGAACCTATATTCCCCTTCACTTTGTGGTGGGGGATGATAAATAGTAGGGTTTTTTTTCAGTATGAGAAGGTTTAAAATCATGCCATGCAAATACATTATTTGAAGCAACAAATGGATAAACCTAGAATAAGTATAGTTACACATAGCAAAATGAAGACTGTCAACCGAAGAATAATTTCATTTCTTAAAATAGTATAACACCAGATGCATTAGTCTTTCATATCAACATACTTCAAATAGCAGACTAACATTTCTGGGCAACCTGAACTGCCGCATGGAAAGTTTTAAATTAAGGAATATACTTTTTCAAAATTTTTGAACTAAACCTGCACAAAAGAACATAATCTTCAGAAAGAAAGCTAATGTGATGTAAACGTGATTAATACTTACTGAATATATACATATGAAAGAGTTTCCCATTTATGCAGCCCAATAACATTGCAAAAATCCAAAGAAAAACTTTGAGCAGACTCCATGCATTGGCCGCGTAGCGAGTGCACACAAAAGCAAAGTCATTTCCAATAACTGGTATGGTGCATTCTTTACGACTGTGTGCAACTGGGTCCTCTGCGTAAATAAGAAAATTGCAAAACGTCACAAAATACGCAATGAACAACCTTAAGTACGGATGCTGAAAGTAATATCGGAAGTCGCGCTCCATGAAGAGCGAGTAAACACTGGCGGCATCTACTTCGTCTGTTGATTTCACTTTCAGTGCTTCACCATCTTTGTCCGTTTCAGGTGTTTCCTTCTTTTTTGTATTTTTTCCATTTCTGCCATCGATACTACCATCGAGGCTAATAGTCTCGAAGTCCGCAATCGGAGCAACGACTTTTTCAAACTGAGGCTCCTTCGTTTCGTCGTCTTTCAGCGGTGCTTCCTGTTCTTTGGTTTCTTCGTCAAGTTTCCTTTTTGACTTCATTTCTGCATTCTCTGGTAGGTCAACCTCTATGACCTCTGAACCTTCAACTATGTTCAGCTTTGGGGGTTCATCCTTTTTTTCATCTACTTTTGGTTCTTCATCTTTGGCCTGAAAAATAGAAAGTGGCAATAAGTTATAAAGTTTAAAATTGTAATAGTAATTTCAGAAATGAGTGAAATTATTAATTTTATTTTATTTGTTTGTTTTTTTCTTTTCTTTGCCATCTTGGATCCTGCCAAAGGACCGGAAATGGTAAAAATGGTTTGCTGGCTCAAATACGCTTTGTTAAATTTGTAGATTGATCCAAGTTTCCATTTCCAGTCCCATGGCAGGAGACACCTTCTTTAAACGATAGGAAGGTAGATAAACGTATAATTATGTTTATTATGTAAGCATATTGTACCAGTGATCTGATTGGTCGAGAGCACACAAAAGACATATTGGCTCTTGTTATCATGATGTCATTTGATCTTAGTCCTAACCAAATTACCTTTTCGATTGTTTTTCTATTGTTTCCGTATTTTATTACTACTAATTTTATTCTAGACCTTTAGGTACTGGAGAAAAAGATGAAAATAGGGTTTTTTGAGGTCACAGGGTCACCAAATCTACAATTGGTTCTGGTGAAGAAGTCGAAAAAGTGAAAAGTTTACAGACGGACGGTCAGACGACGGACGATGGACAGCATGCTATGCCATAAGCCCATCGGGCCTCTCAGGCCTGATAAGCTAACAAATAAGGACAGGTGAATTCAGTCAATACCTGTTTTTATGGACCCGAAAAACTATATCGACCGCGGACCTCGTCCTTGGTAAATATTGTTTTCTCAGATCCATAAAAACGGGTATTGATCTCATCACCAGTATAATATGTAGGATATGGAGTTTATGGTGCTGATCTAAAACTAAAATAAGAGATATTCGAAAAAAAATAACAAATAAAAAAAAGGTAAAAGATGAATTCATTCAGATGCAAACAGAGTAAAGATGATACTTTCAATCAACAAATTCATGTTATTAGCCATCCATCTCAAAAGGTCATTAAAGAATCAAAAGACAGTTCTTATCGTCAAGTTATGCAGCATATGATCTACATGAAGCAAACATCCTACTTCTAAAGGCAGCAACATCCATAGATGAACATGGGAGAAAATCAATATGGAACATAAAGGGAACGCTTATGCTAATAGCATTATAGTGATAGCGTCATGCATAGTCACACGCCATGAATAGTAGGAATGATATACACATATTGACAGCTGATCATATACATATTGCTACTGAAGAACAAGACATTGATAATCAGTCTAATGGTAAATTATTTGATACTTTGTGGATATTCTATTAATGTTTATCAAATACAAAATTGTTGAATTAGCAAACTTACAGCGATAAATCTTCTCTTTTCAAAAACGAAATGCCGATTACTTCAACAGAACTCCTTTTAAGGTAATTTTATGCTACATGCTATTTACATTTTGCTGACATCAGCATCACTGATCATTGATTTAAACATTATTTCAAATTCAATGTTTCCAAAAGACAAACAGAATGAATCAAAACGGATTTTGATGAAAGTTAGAGAGATCTTAACAAGAGTCATCAGAAGATGACATATCCCACCGGTCCCACATAATTTTGTAAAACACATCTTTGACAGATAATTGTATATCTACTACCGTTCTTCAGTTAGTGGGTATTACATATGCTTCAGGTATGTTAAGGGCTTTGGATTTCTGCTCTAGAAGCAGACCTATCTCTGAACAAAGTCCAAATCAAACACATTTCCATGGAAACGGAAAAAATAAAATGAAACGGCACCACTTCAGTTAGTGGATAATACACATGCAAAGTTTCAGGAGGATATGATGAACGGTTTTGGAGCTGTACTCCAGAAACGAACCTGTCTGAACAAAGTCCAAATTCAAAATGTTTCTATGGAAACGAAAAAAAATAAAATTTTCAGAAATCTGAAAATATCAAAAGGCACCATTTCAATTGGTGGATAATAAACATGCAAAGTTTCAGAAAGATATCATGAACTGTTTTCAAGTTCTGCTCCGGAAACGAAACAATTACGGACGGACGGACAGGGTGACGACTATATCCCACGGTATTACATACTGGTGGGATAAAAATGGCAAAATGACTTTAACCCTCTACCGACCGATGCAGGAATAATGTCAGTAAGTCTATGATCATCCTGTCTACCGCAACTTTCATACCCTGGGTGCGAAGGCAGATCATAAATTCGCGAGGTGATATATATATATATATCTATTTTTTTTTATATAACAGCGAGGTAAGTGCATCTCATATAAGAAATAGAAGACTTGTTGTTGTGCTTTGTTGTAGAATAAAACATAGCAGAGAGCATAAAACACTCAGGGCTGCTCCCTGCTATGTTTTATTCAATGATAAAGGATGTCAAGGAGTCTTCTATTCTTAAATAGAGGTCAGCCAAGATAACAATCACTGTTTACTTACTCCACTAGCAGTGTATGAAATAAGGACTGTCCGTCCGACAGTCTGTAACCCGCTTGCTTTCAGTTAACTTTGGCTGGTAACCTTTGGAGGATTCCGCTAATTTTTTCATGAAACTTTACAAAATCATTCATTACTGGTAACTTTTCAGGATTATTTCCTACATTGCCATTAACAATACAATAGAGTGATGAAAGGTCAAGTGATCTTTGTTCATGAGGAAATGCTTGTGTATCTCTCCTTCATCGCTCCACAACATTTCACAGCAATCAAGTTACAATAGTCACTAGGGTATAGGTTAAAGTCCTCAAAGACTAAATATCAATGTTTATCTACCGTAATCGATTAACAATAAAGAGGGGACTGATTTAAAGGTCAGTAGATTGTTAGACATCATGATAAACCAGGTTAACCTTCTTCATTAACACATTGGGTACAAAACTATCAATCTTTTATCGTGACAATGAAATTATAAAGAATCAATCATTTCTCAGAGAGAAATATTTTTTCTCTAATAATAAGAATCATTAAGAAACAAAGACCGATCTCAAATCTTACATTATAAAATGACAACAAAATAATGATTTCCAAATTTAATCTGGCCTAAAAAACACCTGCTTGACTCAAATATTGCCATAACTAAAGAGCACGGCTAGCTTCATACATCCCTCTGGGACACACCTAGGTAAGAAATATACAAGGTCAAAGTTCATAACTAGACTAATATGTCAAATACCAGTAGCTAAGCGACAGCAGGTCCAGGATGTATTCTTCTCAAAATATGAACAAATTAACAGAGTTCTGAATCTACAATTTCAATATTACCAAACTCAAAGACGCAAAGCTAGACTATTATGCTTGTGTATGTTTGGATAACTGAAATTAAGATACAAAAAGACTCATTTTACTTAAAAGTTTACACACGAAAAAAAACAACAGTTAATTGTTTCACCCAAAAGTTCATGTCAGTGATTACGGTTCAATCTCTAATAGATTGTTATGAACATATATAACATAAGGACATTTTTTATTAATTAATCCATGGTCATGATGTCACTCTATTGTGTTATCAGTTGATTATTATTTTGGAATCTACTGGTCATTGACTGTCCCAGTCAGGAGGGGTGTTTTATAGACATTATCAGTAATGGCCAACCAAATACTTTTTTCGAGACTGATGTATTTTTTCCTGGTGTATCTGAATAGGATCTTAAAATTTCTCTCAACTATTTTTTTTTTTTTTTATAACTTTTTATTTTGTTGCATTTTGGGTTACACATGATACAGAGGATTACATAAACAACATGTTACACATTGACCAGTATTTATAAAATGCATCAAGCTTATTATTAACAATGGCATTGTATTTTGCTAAGTAATAATATTTGGCAATCTCTGCTTGGACCGTTTGAAACTCAGGCACCGAATGTCTTGCTCTGTGATCAAAGATTATCTTTTTATTTCTCTCAACTAGACAAATTATTTTTTCTAATGCATGAACCTGGATTCGAACATGCAACCCTTTGCTTGGTAGTCAGCGCTTCTAGCTATTAGGCCACAACACGCTGTTAGAATCCTAAGGATTGTTTGTCAAGACTTTCTATTCAAGACTTTTAACGCACGGAAGGCATGGAAAGTCAGAGTTTTAGATGTCAATCACATCGGTTCTCGTGGAAGTTCTGCGCTGCACGTGCGTGGAAGAATCCATTTCATGAGGATCGCAGCTTCTTGTACCATATCCGATGAATGAGCACCGAAATTTGCAAAATAATTGATTTTGATGTCCCATAATTGAAATGTATTGTTTCAAATGTAAAATAATCACATATACATGTATCGTGACGTCATACATGGATTAAGATGGAGAATGCATTCGGAGCCGTGGTTTTAACGAATCCACAGCTCCTCATGCATTCTCCATTACATAATCTGTCACTTCTAGAATACCAGCAACTATTTTTTGGGGAAATTTCATTTCAGATACTTAGTTCAATCTAAAATAAATTAATTTAAAACAGCTGCAATTGACTGTAGCATTGTGGTTACAATACATGTTTCCACTCAGAAACAAATTCATGAAAATGAGTGAGATTTTTTACATTTTAAGGCGAGGTACTGGTATGGTAATTTGGGGTTTTATGCCACTTTCAAGAGTATTTCACTCAGATCACGGTGTGGCTATGCATTGCTGTGAAACATGAGAGCATCGGCTGGAACTAGCGAACCATGGGTTGCATATACTGTGCTGAGATTCAGGGTAGCATTGCACCCAAACCTTACTGCATGTATAACGAGTGTGTTCTCTACAGCAGACTAAGTTGCAGAGCCCCTGGCGGTATTCAAAGTCCTGACAACTGGATCGGAAGTCAAACTCACTAACCCGACCCAAGTTTTAAGAAAATACTTGCTGTCATATCATCTAACTGCTACATCCTTGAACAAGTTGAACAATACTACATCCTGATAACCAATCCTTAAATAAGTGTTTCCTGTGTCATGTGTATGTTCACAGTTTTGCACTTACACCTCAAACTATAACAAACATAGCAAACGTCATTTTAATCAGCATTGAGTTATTTTTTTAACAGAATTTTCAATTTACCAACCACATGATATAGTGTATTAAAAAAAATTGTTTACGCATTCACATTGGGGGGTTGGGTTAACCCTCTTTCATGATTTGTGACAACCCCTCACCTCCTCCCTCTCCCCCCATCCCTTGAAAATTCCTGGATCAGCCCTGTCCCTTTAATGTAACAGTGTATTAATATCTGTATGTTTATATAAGTATATAGAAAGCAGGTTTAATACCAAGACCTTTACAAGCAAACTGTCTCCAGGTAATCAATATCAGCTGCAACTCTCAATCAAAACAACATAAAAACAAATTGATTCGTCTTATATAGTATACACAACCTTTATGATTGACAATTTTGCGTCTCAGATATTTTCAATCAATAATACAATATATGTATCAAATTGAGCTGTAACATTATATTGTACCATCGATAATCATGAAAGTTTATCTGGCCTTATAATGAATACTTTTCTCAGTAAATATCATTGACCTTAAAAATGTTTTTGGTTGAATTTTAAAGTTTAAAACAGAACTTATAATTTTACAATGTGCATTGCTGTTACCATTGTTGAGAGAATAATAAAGCTTGCAAATCATGTTAAGCATAATATTAAATCATACCATTCTGTTATGTCATGATAGATATTGTGTTGTGAATGTTCTGCATTGTCACACCTCAAGTCACTTAACCCTAACCCCTCCCCCCCCCCCCCCCCTCCCCCTCCAAGTAAGGCATTGCACCAGTCTCTGTCACTAGCTAATTTAAACATTGCTGCATTTGAATTACTGTTTTGTACTTCTGTAGCAGAGTACACAATAAAGTTCAGGTGCAGTGAGTGCATTGCTACAGAAGCACAGAAAAGTTCAGGAAAGGCAACAAGGCTTAAATAAGCCAATGATGGAGACTGGTGCAATTAAGTTTGCCTTGCATAGTTGCCCTCAAGTATAATTCGTGTCAGTCACACAGCTAAAATTATTCATCGACAATAAGATCTTTTGGTTTCAATATATAATCTTTGCAGAAAATATGTTGTTAAAATGTCAAACTTGTAAAACAGATTCATATATAATCAAACATGAAACATGAATCTGTACTGAAAATTAAAAGGAGTTCCACAAAGAAATTCACTTCAGATTTGGATGTTTTATTAGTGAAATATAATTACCAGCAGCTCAAAGGTCTAATTAAAATTCAAATATACTCCCAGGAATAGGCTTGGAAGAGATTATCAGAAATGAACAAAGTTGCTTGCACCATGATATTGTTAATTTAACACACTGATAAATAGTAACTTATTTGAGATCATTCATGAATGTTAAGTTTACAATATGTTTGAAATATGACAGTAAAAACATATACATGTAAACAGATCATGACCAAATTGTACTTCAGTGGAATGACATGTTTCTTGTTTAAAAATCAGTTCTTAATGCTTGGCCTATTTAGTATCAGCACAAAACAACCTCTTTTCAGTTTAAGGACAAGTTTACTTCAACATACACAAATTACTAACCGTATTTCATAAGGTAGCTGGGTCATTCATAAACACAATGTCCGTCAAACACACACCTTAAGTTCGCATTTTATAAAGAACAGCAAAGTCTACACGTTTCCATGGCAACGATCCAAAATTAGACAAATGGTTTTAGATATAATTACATTTCTAATATATATAAAACCTGCACACTGATGAGCTTTCCTAATAGCTTCTTATGATTGAAAGAGTTTTATTGCAGACACTAACATAAACCAGCATAAGTTGGTGATGTATATTTTGAACATTTGCGAGAAATGTAGACAGTGATGGAGCCATATCTTTCTCTAGCAGTATGTTACTAAAATTGAAATGTTTAGATCACGACAAAAATTTACAGTAGCAGGTGTGACATGTTTCAGCTTATGTGATGTCAAGAAAAAAATTAACATTTGTACAAATATTCAGCATTTTAAAACTGTAAATTAAAAAAGGAATATTTCAGAAGGACATATACCAATCAGATACAAAATATATTTTAGCTGTAATATTTATAAAGGACTTTTATCTAAAGGAACATGAAATTTATCTTTAAACAAAATTATCAATTTGTCAGCATTATGAAGTGAATTCAATCTATGTCTAAATGGCTTTACTGCCAAACCCTAAATATTTTTTTAATATTTTACGTTACAGAAAAAGCAATTTTGGCTCTAAATGGGGAATTATTTTCACTTTTAAAAGAAACACAATGTGGTGCAAAAAGTGTTGTAATGGCAAGCAAGAATACCTTTTTATGTGTCCTTACTCTCAAAACATATACACACTACCACACTATACTTAACAGCCGCTATATTAAAGACACTGTAGCACGTTCTACTTACTGAAATAAAGTGTTCTCACAAAAAGGCAATTAAGGCTTACCAGTTACCAATGACTAAATAAATCTCCTGAAAAGAGTTCTAAAACAAATGTACATTTGTTCGGTTAAGCCATGCGAGTCCATTTTCCATCGAGCAGCCATTTTAATGTGTTCACATTAAAATGGCCTCTCGAGGGTAGTTCAAGTCATCTGACTAATGTAGCAATATCTAAACACCGACAGTAGAGTTTTAAATAGGGTACAATGGTGGAATGATCAACCATCTTGCTGTCTTAACTCTTCAAACAAATCAACCCCTGAGATGTTTTGAGATGAGATGTTTTACCCTCTAAAGTAACTATGTATTGTATAAACTTTGATAATAAATGGCAAATTTGATAACACATGATATGCAAAAAGCGTGCTACAGAGCCTTTAAGACATTCGAAAACGAGACTTTACAAAATATATTCAAGTATTTGAGAGAAAAAACATATTTAGAATTTGTTCTTTATTTTTTCATATTGTTTCAGGGAAACATCAACCAAAGATTCAAAGATTCACTTCAAATAAATAAAATTCAATTTAAAGTCTTTCAGAAGTTTAAAAAACAGCATGATAAGAAATCCAAAGTACAAATAATCTCCCAGCTTGTCTCTGTCTCTAATCATTAAGAATATAAATATATCAAAAGCCACATGCAACATTACATAAATGTTACCATGGCAACTAAATGATACTGACTGTCACTTTAAAGAAGAAACTATCCTATATTTGGATCAATTTTTTAAAACCGAACATACTTTGGATATTAGCCTGCAGCAGTAATGTATATGATATTGATATTAAAACTATGTATTTCTCAAGTAAGAAAGAAATGATATTTAATAAGTTAATTTTGTAAGTAGCATGTACGGTCCCTTGCATTGATAGGTGCACCCAATCTCTTCATAGCAATATGTGATAACTTACATCTACATACTAATGTTGTATTGCATCATTAATAAATAATAATTCATAACAGTTCTATATAATAAAAAAAACAGCAAATCACACACTTGCAATTGAATCTTTTTAACATTTTATCTAACTATTTATTTAATTTTAATTTAACTATTTTATTTAATGTTTTTAAAACTATTTCTATTCATACCCATACCAAAATTACTCATTGTGATATTTTTCATTCATATGTTTGAATGTAAACAATATTTTTGAAAAACAACGACGTCATTAGTAATAAAGAATTTGTTGCTCATGAATTACTCTCATTATTTAACATGTGTTTCCTAAAGTCCATGTTCATTCCCTACTTGTTTCATGAGTGATGATTCCTGTTACTGCACAGTATTTCAGTAGGAAAAGTGATAAAGTCAAGTTTAAACAAAACCTATGAAATTTAATATCCATAAATATTATTAAATGATATCACAATACTTACCACTAATTGATAGTTATATTTTTAAAAAATTCAAACAACTTACTTCTCAAATTCCCCAAAAATTATATGCACCAATGTGTCTATTGAAAAACAATTAAGCTCCATTAACCACACATGTTCCAGAAGTAACACACACAAATTTTAAGCTATCCTGAGACTAATCCCTAATACAGAATGCTTAGCAACATTGTTTGGAAAAGTGAAGTTGAGATTAATATTACAATAAATATAGGTCTGTAACCATTTCATCGAAAATACAATCCAGGTACTGCCCCATTCATATCCCCATTAAAAACATTTATTTTTTTTAGGCCTTAGGGAATATGTCTACAATTTGTGATGATGTATAAATCCACATAAAATACAGTATCTTTTGAAGAAAACATACTATTTTTCATATGTTTAATTGTCTTGTCTAAAAAAGTAATTGGCATTTTTCACATTTATCTTACATTGTTATATGTATTATTTTAAAGACCTATTCTATAAGTTATGTTCATGATCCACAGCTTTTGCCAAATGGCAAATTATTTGTTCCATTATTGTACAAGGCTAGTTTCATATATATAAAAATTTCGTAATCAAAAAATATATTTTTGATTTTCATTATTTTATTTTGATAAAACAATTTCTACAACACAATTTTCTTATTTAATAAATAGATGTCCCCTTTGAGCTTTTTTTAAATATTATATTCTTCGGCTTGTTGTATTTATACAGTCAAGTGTACTAACATATTTAAGCGTATTTAGAAGAATTCTGGACTGAAAACAAATGCCTATAAATAATTTGAATAACTTTTATAACAAGAGTGTTTGAAATATTAAAACTTTAGGACTTTGATTGGCAAGTCTAATTTTAGACTTGTATATCCAGAGGTGAAAACAGCTGTATGACTACCCAGGAACATCAATCTGAAACTAATGAATGTGAATTTCAGTGCTAACGTATGTATTATGGATTTCAAGACAGTTGCTAACAAAAGAAAGATATCCATAGATTTTCTATTTGAGTGTTTCTGTTATTTGATGTTTGCATGTACTGTTACTGTACCAGGAAAGATAATTATATATGAAAAATTTGAAGATTTATTAATCATTGATGTTTCACCTCACATTTAAAACTTTCGTCAACAAATGGAAACTTTCAGCTCCTATTCATTTATCACATATCCTCTAAATTTACAATGGGAGTTTGTTTTTTTTTTAATTATTTGGAGTCTCAAATACAAAATGTGTGCTTTGAGCGTGTTCTAGCATGGAAAAGGTGCTATGCAAATTTGCTATTATTATCTATTAAAAAGTCTAGTCTCAATTAGACATAGATTGAATACAATGCTTTTGTCATCAAATATAGACAATTGATTCTCCATATATATATATATATATCATACATCTGGGAATAAAAAAAGATAAGGCAATGATGACTATGATGTGAGGGTTGAAATTGATCTTGTGTAAGTTATACTATTAGAGGATTCACCAATGCATAAAGTTTTGAAAATTTCACATATATATTATGGCTTCGAAAAAAATAATTGCCGATTTGATTTGGTGATCAGTGTTTGAAATTAATAATCGCCGGGCGATTATTCAAGGATTTACGGCACATGGACTGGGACACAGGGGCTGGTATTGCTGATAACAATACGTCCTTAGTCAAAAACTTCGTCGTCTGACAACTACCTACGCAGGTATAGCTGTCAGACGACGAAGTTTTTGACATAGGACGTAGGTAGCTGTCAGACGACGAAGTTCAGGATGTATTGTTATCAGCAATAACCAGCCCCTGTGGCTGGGAGTCCACCTAACTGTACTACATGTACAAATTAATTAGAACAATATTTTCAAACATGACAGTATTTTTGTAAACTTTGCTGATTTTTTTACAAAAACTATTTTATGTTTTAATATAAGATTTCCACAACAATCAAAAACAGGCGGTCAATGGGACAGACAGCGTGCTTTATGAGACAATAAAAAAATGCTTTTGATTTCAGATGTCTGTTAAATTAGAGCGTCGCTTAGCAAATGAGGTCATATTTTACGTCACATTGATTGTTCAATGCTAGTGAATGTTTTATTCAACGGGAGACATTAATATTTTCAAAAAATAGTTATTACAAACAAAATATCTCCATGTTTTTTTATATAAAAGCGAGTAACTGTTTAAGCGCATCTCATATAAGAAATAGAAGACTCGTTGTTGTGCTTTATTGTAGAATAAAACATAGCAGAGAGCATAAAACACTTGTGTTTTATGCTCCCTGCTATGTTTTATTCAACGATAAAGCACTGGACGCTACCTCGTCTTCTATTTCTTAAGTAACATATGCATATACGGTATATTAGCAACCGTGCACAGGTTATATAGCTACAGATACAGTAAGCTACAGATACAGTAAACGGCCTTGAGGCAACTGTAACTGGGGAGTTGTCAAAATGAAATGGATCCAAATGTCTCTCTCTTCAAACAGAGATATCAATCACTCCGCAACCAGCAAAACACGGGACATAGACAGAGTGTCACGTACAGCATACCCTACATTCCAAGAGTATCTAGATTGTCATGTACATTTCGCTTTACTATGGCTGATTCACTAAGTTAGTTTCATATTCAGACAGGCCTGGGTGGACCAAGTACATATAAAACTTCCTGTTTGAAAGCTTAGTTTCAATCTGTACAAACTTGTGCTGTACATTAAGTCGACCTTAAAGTGACACTGTGACACAGTGTCGCTTATATAGATATAGATGAAACTTATTGATTTGTGGAGATCGCCCATGCCTACCGGAATGTCGATTTCATCCTCGTCCAAAACAGGTGGCGAAATCTCGACCGTCGGCAGGCTGTTTGGTTTACCTCCCCCCGATTCCTCCCCCGTACCTTCATCCTCTCGGTTCATTGGCTCTTCTGTTTTTCTTTAACACAACAATCAAACATATTAGCCAGATCGTGTCACGTCGACAACATCATGTATGTCTATTTGCCTCCTACGCTCTCGCCGCCGACAATCCCATGTTGACATTCGTCAAAAAGTATAAACAAATGTACGGGGAAACCTAAAAGTTGGATCCTTATAAAACGGAATATGATTCAGCAGGTGCCCGTTAAAGCGGATTGGGATTTAAAGTGTTTAAAGTGTTGAGGCACGGACTTAAATTACGTAATTTAAGTCCGTGGTTGAGGTAGGCTAATATTTAATTTTTGTATATAAATTATTGTAAATATTATTACATCTTATGAATATGTTCATCACGTTTAAAAAGTAAATAGAACCGACATACAATTATCCATTCTCTCCCCACAGAGGTCACTCAAGGCAATTCTTTCAAAGATACATTTTGTGACCTTTGTGGGGAGAGAGCGACACATGCTATGATTTTTAAAAAAAAAAAAATCACACTGACCACAGTATTTTGTCGTGATTAATACTTTCATTGATATCTCCACTTTTAAGGATGCCGATGTATATAGTCAAGTCTGTTCATACCCCGAACTGCTGGTCAGGGGTTTAAACAAATCCCAGCTAATACACCCCTCCTTCCCTTTTCAAGAACATTTTCTATCTAAACAACTGCAGAATAACTAGTTCGGGTTTTTTTCAAGCTTTTCACAAATCTTTTGCACTACTAGGAGAGCATTCTCTTCCCACAGAGGTTACTCCCTTCAGATTGCCTATCCTAACCTCATGGCCAAAATTTCAAAGCTCCAGCAAAATTCCCTAGCAGGGGAAAGGGGAACCTCTAACTGTATACTTACTTATTTATCCTCTTCATTCCCAATGGAACATAAGGTCTTAGCAAGTCCATTAGCATATGTCTTTCGAATAGGTCTGATGTAAATAACACAAATGAACTATTTTTGGTATTTTTCTCTGAATGTGTGTTATATTTATGATCAATTGTTTTCATAAAATCAAACAGCATATTTCGAGGAAGACACATTAAACGAGAAAACGTTTTTCGTACGTTTACCTTATTGTATGACGTGTCATTGGCAAATGTCACTTTTTCAACGGCGTCGCTGATTGCACAACTAGATTCAATTGCAACCAATCAGGACACTTCATTTCTTCCCTCGGATTCAGGCCATGTAGAACAGAGGTTAGGGTCGAAAATCTGAAGGGAGTAACCTCTGTGGAAAGAGAATGCTAGGAAAGGTACAGTGTCGAATTACAATCAATTCTTTAACTTTTAAAATTTAAAAAAAGTCAGTGAATTGTATTTAGTCATTTTCTGAGGTCTAATTTTGTTCGACATGTTGCAGGAAAAAAGTCATCAAACTCTTTTCAAGGGCTTTTTTAAGTGTAATAATAGTCAATCAAGAGGGGTTGCTATTCTGTCCAATACTAATGTTGTTGAAGAAACACACTATATTCAAGGAAAATGGTGGCAATATTTGGATTTCAGATGTTACCCTCTCTGAGAGAGATAATAATTAATATAATTATCATAAAACCTGTGTCCATATATGTTCAACCGTAACGTAACTATGGGCAATAGAACATTAGTTTCCGGATTACTGAAGCACCAACAAGAAGAATACTTACTGGAAATTTTAACAACTGGTTATTGACAGACAAAGGGTATCTTGATACAGTTAATTAAAGAGATAATTTCCAACGCTGTCCATCCGTTTAAGGTCAGGGATATTGACGAAAACGTGACATGAATAAAACTGATACGGTAATTATAAACATACTCATATGCAAAAGCTACTTTCCCAAATTAATGATCACTTATTTCGCGAAACTCTGCTCATGGAAAATTCGTGGTAAAACAATTTCATATTTTTCTTTTGTAAAACGTAGCAGAAATAAGAAAGAAAAGATCTTGTGACTGAAATTGAACTCTTTAGAACGTAACGAAACCTCTTTCGGTTTTTAATTACTAGAATCCACAAGGACAGAGCTAGAAGAGATTCGCAAAAACACATGGATAATGGGTAATTATCAGGGCAAGAGCTAGATTGATAAACTAAGGAGAGAAGGTTTCTCAATATTTCTGTAATTTGTAAAATAGGAATCATGTGATGGTGTGAATTTGATGGACCAGTTCTCACCAAAACTGAAGATATAACTCAAGAATCCAAGATTTTCAATGAGAATCTTCATCAATCCCTAAGGGAAAACTCACTTGTTGACAAGAATTGGATGGACTTTTGTGTGAGGATGATTATGTAAACTCAGTAATGATGAAAATAAGCTTCCAAATTGGCCTATAACCTCTAATAAAATGCTCGTATAAATTGTTGTCCTCAGTTCTTGCATAGAAAGGTTGGTATGGATCAGACTGGTTTTATGTCGGAAAGATATATTAGAGATAACACAAGGCTCATCTACGATACCATGCAATAAGCAGGATCCACAGAAATTCCAGAATGCGTATCCACACAGACTTTGAAAAGACTTTTGACTCCATTTCATGGTCAATCATGGATAAAACAAACTTTCTTTTTTCAATATTGGTGATAATTTTAATAAATGGGTCAATATATAGAGGGTATTATATGAGTGTCTATGTCATACTATGTATGACACGAGTGCCTGAATATTAGTATTTCTCGAGCGAGAGCGAAGGATATACCGATATTCAGGCACGAGTGTAATATAAAAAAGATTATATTTATAGATCTCTTCTTGCATAACTGGAAGCTGGGTACTTTTTTTTAATAGAAAATCTGTGTTTGAAAATAATGTGTTTGCAGAGAATTATAATGTTGATTGGGTCATTATTTCGTGGGTGAAAACCAAGCAGAACAGGTTGTTTTGTTAATGAAAGTCTTACATGGATCTTTTCTGATAACCAGAGTTCCAGTTTTTGCCAAAGCTTTTTTACTTTACAATCATAGAACACATGGGCGATTGATTCTATGTCATTCGAACAAAAACACATATCCGAGTCTATAAGTTACATTTTAGTAATCTCCTGTTTGTCGGTAATCATCCTCGATAATCCAGCGCTATTGTTCCGATAAATCTACACACGTAGATTTATCGGAACAATAGCGCTGGATTATCGAGGATTTGTTACGGATAGTTGGGGTCAAAATATCTCTCAAGTTTGGACAATTATATTCAAATATGCATCCAGAGCCAAGTTTTTGTAAGTTTGTTGAAAATAGTTCGCACCATTTTAGAACTATGTTAGTAGAAACGGCTGATTAAGACAACTTTTGAGATTGTATGATTTCAGATATGTTGCTAGAGAAATGTTCTTATGTTTGTAACCCCCCTGTCACATGGGGCATGCGTTCTCACGGCTTTCCCAGTGGGTTCTAAAATGAAGCAAACGTGAGAGAAGCGCAGTAAGAGCTCATAGAACGTGTTAGGGTCGCAGTGGAAGCTCCCAAGGACGCACTGGGAACTCCAAGAACGACCAAGAACCCCGAATCTCTACGTTTGTTTTGCCCATTTCAAGATCTCTGTGCTTGGAAATCGGGTCCCACTATGCATTTCAGGTGCAGCAATGATGCATCTCCAAAATCAACTGGACCCTGCATATTTCCTGGAAAGTTTGTGTAAGAAATGATGAGAATCCAATGAACTGTTCTTGAGATATCCCGCTGACAAGCCTGATATGCAAGTTCCTGTGCCAAGGTTTTTCTGTGACCTTTAGAATAATTCCATGGTCACCAAAATCAAATTAGTTCTTTGTCTTCCCAAGGAAAATTTATGTGAATAGAAACCATCAACTTGTTTTTGAGATATCCCACTGACAAAAATAAAATGGAAGTCTCATTTTGACCTTGAAATGAAGGTCAAGGCCACAAAAGTCTACGGGAGGGTTACCCTCACCTTCATGAATCTTATATTGAATCAAATGAACAGTTCTTGAGTTATTCCATTTCATGAACATACGCTGCTACTATACTGGACAACATGGCAGAGATAATCGATGTTTTAAGATTAATATTTCATAAGTAGGTAACAAATACATCATTATTCATAATTTCAAAACATCCCTAAATATTTGTGTCCAGTATATATATCACCTGCTTTATTGTAAACATTCGGCAGGGTACAATTTACATGTCAGTCATTATTCATTATTGTTTCATTATACCTTTGACAAATGTCTGTAGCAATTTTGATAGAGGCTTTGTGAATAGAATGATGACGGACATAAACAACCAGAACACTATGTACAAGTCCTTTAATACACAAAAGTAAAACAAACAATTACAAAACGACTTTTCCTTCCTTTGTGCAAACACAGCTAAATTGCCCCTCAATAAATCTTATACAATGTATTTCTTGTATTTCCTATAGAAGAGAGATTGACAAAAGATATCACTTCAAGGAGGTATCTTCTTGGTTAAAAGTTATTTAAGTGACATTTCAGTACCTTTCTCTTTAGCCAATATCTTCGTCGATCTGAGCAGTACCACGCAGAGGTCATGTCACGTGACCTTCACTGTGAACTTTCACCATCAATAATTTCAGAGGCGATACTTGAATGTGGTGTTTTGTATGTCAATTCAAGTCTATCCAAAGCTTTTCTAGCCTCAAAGCTGATTGGAGTGAAGGTGGGTTGAAGGTCATCTGACATGACCTCTATGGTGCAATGTTCAAATCAGAAACGCAGCGAGGTTTGAGTGTTACGTTCGATCTACTTTAAATGAAATTGCAAAAAAGCATCCCCATTACAAAATTTAAAAGCATTTAGAGCTAACCCCACTCCCCCTAAAACTGAGCAATAACTGTAAATCGTAATCTGAGCATTCTTTCAAGGTGTTTCTTATGGATTGGAAAACAAGCCTTAATGAATGCCACTCCACATGTTTCAGAAATGAATTGAGCTCTATGCAATATGTTTCCTAAGAATGACTTTTCTATGATATATTTATTTTTTCCATTTTCATGTTCATATTTTACACAAGTAATGAAGTTTGATCCTCAAAATGTTCTGAATGTCAATCTAGTTGTGGACCCTGGAACACTATTTTTTTCTGATCAACTCCCTGGGCAGTATGCAGTGTGAGCTGTACATGATAGACACTTAAAGTCTGTATTTACTGTAATATTGCACTCTCAGATATCACAAAGGTTGCTAACTACAATATCTGTTTAGTCTTAAAGATCAACTTTTAGAAATATCAAAACGTATAGCTGACAGTTAATCCGAAATAGCGTACATCATAGCCTATACAGATCTTCACAATGCTAAAAGTCCCCAAATCTCTTATTATATATCACAAATGGTTTTTATTTGTACTCCCACTACCCAACACATCAGTGACTAAAATCTACAACTTTTCACAGTGTAGTATGTTGAATGACATCAATAATAACAAGAAGACATATCGGTAGTCATCAACATCCCCCGCCAGACATAAAAAATAGAGCCATGGCCTCTGTAGCTCATCAGGAAATAATAAGTGGGGTATGTTATGGAGTGGACTTTATAGCAATGGTCAGATAATGGAATGTAGTAATAAGAATCTAGGTAGTGAAACGATTAAAGCAGTTTAAAAATATTTTGTTACCATAACTTTGCCAATCTGCTATATATATATGTGTTGAAAGAGCAACACAAAGCTTGGAAATAAATTGCTGGTATCAAACATATAATAATGTGGTGGAGAGATCATACTATTTTTTAAGATCGTACACACATTATATAATAATGAATATACCGGGTACAATTCTTTGCATACAATTCACCACTGTCAGCTATTGCAATAATGGCCTGGGGCTGTAGAAGAAAATGAAAAAAACCTTTTAAGGTCATGACCCCTGCTAATTATTATCAAAATTGGTTACACATAAATCAAAAACATTCGTTATGAATATCATACACCTTTGCATTATATTGTTTTAATTCTTAATTGCATTATGGCAATACCAACATTTATTACATAATGAATAGGAGCCTCAGTTTTTGAAAATCCAAATTTTTTTATAGGCTCCATTTCAATACTTAATAAATTGGTGAATTTTTTTTAGTAAATTCTTTTTCACCATTTCTTATAGGCTCCTTTTCAATATTTGATAAAATGGTGATATTCTATGAATAAATTCGATTTTAGAGTCAGTGGAAGACTAAAGCAGTCTCACGCACAGTCTATGATAACACAGTGCTGCACAGTAGTTTGAAGTAACCTGAAACCTCTGTGTAACTATCAGTTTTCATCCTTCTGCCAGGAAGAGGTCAACACAATGCAATTACATAACATGCAGACACTGGACTCACAGCCAGTAAAATTTATATGTTAGATGCAGTTTCCTACAATTAATTATGTTTCTGTACTTGAGAAGATGATGAAAATAGGTGTGATGTCACAATCTCATATAGCTACTTCTTTTATAGTCCTATGTTATCACCAGTCATCACTAGTCATATTCAGTTCACATATCTCATGTAAAATGAAAAAATTTAATTCCTCTTCAAGTTATTCCTTCAAAGGGTGTTCAATAGTTCTCATTTCAAATAGATTCACATTAAACATGTCCATGATGTAGACATCTATCTCATTTCTTGTTCCTATTGAATAAAATTAACTGCAAAGTTAATAGAAAACTAAATCAGTTTTAAAGTATAAAATATGATATAAATAAGGTATACCAAATTGACCCGTACTGGAAATTCTCATTAATTAATTAATTAATTCTCCAAATAATTACACAATATCATGAGATATTAAAAAACTCCATTATTTACTCTTAAATTACAAAGAACATTATATTAGATTTAATAACAGATTCTGTATTAAGTCTTTAGAATACTTTTAGACTTGTGTACCTTTATCAGCAAATTCACTTGCAAAATACAAATAATTACTCATATGTGAAATGTGAGACAAAGATAAAATATGACTTATAATTTTTGTTAGACCTCCAATTCTAAGTTTTTAATTCTCAATATCTCTTTTTCATCAGACATATTATATTCTCAAAGCACATGTTAGAACTCTCACATCAGAAAGATGAAATGCCTTTAACTCAGCTGTTTTCTTTAAAATTACCTCCCTTACCTACTTATACTGATTGAAGTGCACATATAATCTCAGAAAGATGCTGTAAACTGAAATAGGCTTTTAGGTTATGATCCCTGTGACCCATATTTGGGGTCACAGACTCACCAAATTTACAATTTAGAATCCCTTACAGCCAAGGAGTCTGTACATAAAATTTCAGCTCGCTAGAGCCATTGGGACTGGAGATGAAGATGAAAATAGCATTTTAGGTCATTGCCTCTGTGACCCAATATTTGGGGTCTCACTGTCACCAAATTTACAATTTAGAATCCCCTTCAGTCAAGGAGTATGTACATAACATTTCAGCTCTCTACGTTCATTGGGACTGGAGAAGAAGATGAAAATAGTTTTTTTTAGGTAATGACCCCTGTGAGCCACACTTGGGGTCACAGGGTCACCAAATCTACAATTTAGAATCCCTTTCAGCCAAGGAGTCTGTACATAAAATTTCAGCTCTCTGGAGTCATTGGTTCTGGAGAAGAAGATGAAAATAGCTTTCAAGGTTATGACCCCTGTGACCCACATTTGGGGTCACAGGGTCACCAAATTTACAATTTAGTATCCCCTTCAGCCAAGGAGTCTGTACGTTAAATTTCAGCTCTCTGGAGTCATTGGTTCTGGAGAAGAAGTCGAAAAAGCGAAAAGTTTACGGACGGACGGATGGACGGACGCCATCCCATGCCATAAGCCCATCGGGCCTTTCAGGCCAGATGAGCTAAAAATCGAAACAAGGGCAATAATTTGGAAGAAATAATTGTGCACTTCTCATTTTCATTCAATCCAAGTATTGATACCCTCAAGCCAGACAACTGATTTGATTTTAAACAGTTTCTGAGAAAAGCTGTCCCCTTTGGAGATACCATGAACAAAGTCCAGAAATACGGAACAAGGGCAATAACTCGGGAACAAATAACTGCACGCTTCTCATTTTCGAACTCCATCAAAGTATTTATGCCCTCAGGCTACACATCAAATTTGGTTATCATATCTTAATAGTTTCTGAGAAAAGCTGTCCCCTTTGGAGATACCATGAACAAAGTCCAAAAATACGGAACAAGGGCAATAATACTGGGAAAAATAATTGCACGCTTCTCATTTTCAAACTCCATCAATGTATTTATGCCCTCAAGCCACACACCAAATTTGGTAACCCTATCTTAAATGGTTTCTGAGAAAAGCTGTCCCCTTTATCTCGGACGGACGGACGCACGGACGGATGGAGCCCAAACCTATATCCCCCTTCCATTTTGTGACGGGGGATAATAATAACGAAGCAGGCCTCTGAAGCGGAATTCATTACGGTATTCTAATTAAGTGTTTGATTAAATGCAATGAATAGATAAAAAAGCACATCGGTTGACAAACACACTAAATAACAGACATAGAAGTCATATCCTAATGCCATGGAGACACGATGAAAAGTCTGTCCGAAGATTCTCTACCGTGGAACCATGTCACGTTTCACTGTTCTTGAGGATGATTAAAATACATTAAGCCTCATGAAGAGGCCAATGCACAGATAAATAATAATAATAATGATAGTCCATTTTTATGGCGCCTTTCCATGCTGTGATATCATGCTCAAACACACGATAAATTGTGATTTTCAATGTCAATGTGTCATTTTCTTTTTCTCTTTTGTCAGTCCAACGATCCATTCTTGATAAATAAATGCATATATACAATTCATACACATTTGTAAAATATTATCTAACAAGTAAAAACATTATTTCTGCCTCTTATAAATCTTCTTTGCAAAGTCCCTGAACACTTCCTTGGGCAGATTGCCCGCACATTTCTCTATGAGCGTGTTGAGCTCCTGATAACTGCTCTCCTCGTAGTCCTTATACACTTTCTCCAGATTCAGCTCCGCGAACAATGCCTTCACTTTCTTCACTCTCTCCTCGTCAAACTGGCCATAATTCTCCTGATAAGAGAATCAAACATTTTGTGTTATCAAATAATACAAAATCTGTACTTAAACATATAAAAATTCCCCTGAACATTTCAAATTAACTTGTTTTGTCAAAAGACACTCAAATACGGAAGCATTTTTTTAAATGAAGCTTCAATTCTATCTAAAGGTAAATATTCAGTCAATGTCAATTTATCATCAACTGTGAGACTTATTTCTTACCCGCCCCAGGAATGTTAGTTCCTGATCTCACATAAAGGTTAACCCCTAAACTTGTGTGTGTGAAACCTGTAGCCACAACTGCAGAACAAATCTTCGCATGCAAGAAAGGGAAACAACACAAGAACTCTGCTCTACATATTTATTCAGTTCATGCAATATAAATGTCAGGGTTTCAGTCTCTGTATAGACTTATTCAATAGATGCAATTTATATATTAGGTTCTCAGTCTGTATATAGACTTGTTCAACACATGCATATCTGAATAGTCACTCAAACATATTCAATACACTTCCGAATGCGTTTACATGACACGCTGATAAAGAAGTATGGAAGACAATTGCCAAAAGATATTACCGCAAGACGTCAAGAAATACAGGCTCTGAATAGTTACTCAAACATATTCAATACACTTCCGAATGCGTTTACATGACACGCTGATAAAGAAGTATGGAAGACAAGTGCCGAAAGATATTGCTACAAGACGTCAAGAAATACAGGCTCTGAATAGTTACTCAAACATATTCAATACACTTCCGAATGCGTTTACATGACACACTGATAAAGAAGTATGGAAGACAAGTGCCAAAAGATATTGCTACAAGACGTCAAGAAATACAGGCTCTGAATGGTTACTCAAACATATTCAATACACTTCCGAATGCGTTTACATGACACGCTGATAAAGAAGTATGGAAGACAAGTGCCAAAAGATATTGCTACAAGACGTCAAGAAATACAGGCACTGCAAGTACCTACTGTCTGTACCTAGACAAAATGGCTGCCTCAAAATCACACGTGGTCTGAAGACTCACAGCTTCAGGCTAGAAGTTACAAAAGCAAAGTCGTAACACGCTTTACTAAAAGCAAACTATTTCCTACGAAGAAACATATTTATCCTACATATTATATTATATGGTTTATGAAATACTATGATGTGACTGACAGAAACTTAACTAATTACCTGCATAACACAACATAATAGTGGAGTAACGACATTCTTCTTGTGGGGCCCTCGCACGTGTGCCGGTCTACTTTCCAAACTGGGTTTTTATAGCCTAAACATGACGTCTCACAACCTCCGCCGTGTAGGATAAATTAGTCCCACACGAAAAACGTGACAGTCCCTTACGGAAACAGCCGAAGTGATTTCGAATGTTCCACTTCCACCCGTCTGACGCATGCGCGAACGGAAACTGCATCATAGATCATCCCCGACTGTCAACAAACACCTGAGTAGTATTCCCTGCACCCACATCGCGGAACTCGTGTTTAAAGAAGGCCAAGCAAGAACAACAACACTTCTGGGAGGTAAAAACACAGTTCATTACACCTTGTCAAGATGGCGGCGCACTTAGGATGTCGTGCAAGATTGGATGGTTTTGATGGAAATAGTTATATAGAATGTCTTCCTTCAGCCAAACAAAAGGTGAGTCCAGTGCCATCATTTGGACTGTTCATTACATTGCCCCCCTCCTAGAGGCGACCTCCGGGCGTCTTCACAATATACACGATCACAGTCCTGGTCACACTCATGATATCAGTTCACCAACAGTAGGCTGGCCACTCATGAAATCAGTTCACAAGCAGTAGGCGGGTCACACTCATGAAATCAGTTCACAAGCATTAGGCGGGTCACACTCATGAAATCAGTTCACAAGCGGTAGGCGGGTCACACTTATGATAAACCTAAATCAGTCACATCCTAAAAAGAACTACAATCTTCTAATCGTAAAACAAATACAAATTTGGAGAGTACAAGTCTCACCACCATCATATAATACATGATCACAAATCTTATTCGAAAAAACCTGTAGAGCAGAAAAGAAACTAAACAATAAATATCTTTAAACATAACAAAACAAAGAAAGAGGCAACCAAAAACAAACTGCCACGTGTTTTTTTTAGAGGGTCCCACCAAAGTTAGCACCATGCAGCAGCTAACACAAAACATAATAACTTATGAACAATACACTACAAAAGCCCCCACTCTACTGTAAGTTGTTCCCTATTTACCCATATACCCAACATATTTTCTAACTAAAATCCTATACTACGGCATGGTTACAAACCTTAACAATCTTGACTAACATCAATATGGAAAATCGAACAATGACAACCCTTTCATATGAACTCATAATTCATACAAAAGTACTACCCATTATACAAGCTCTAAGACTGAAACACTCAATCTTGACTAGTAATCAATATAAAAAGCCAAACAAATACAAAACTTTCATATGAATTCATACAATTCATACAAAAGTACTAACCACTATTCATGCTCTAAGACTGAAACACACTCAGTCTTGGCTGATAATCAATGTAAAAAGCCAAACAAATACAAAACTTTCATATGAATTCATACAATTCATACAAAAGTACTAACCACTATTCATGCTCTAAGACTGAAACACACTCAGTCTTGGCTGATAATCAATGTAAAAAGCCAAACAAATACAAAACTTTCATATGAATTCATACAATTCATACAAAAGTACTGAAAATGCTGATTCTAACGAGGCACACCGAAATACCAATCCCTGTGTAAACATTTTTGTACAGATGTAAATCTCCATACAACATCTAAATTTTAACCTGAACAACCCAGACAACTCCGTCAAATTCAAATAACCTCCTGAATCCAACAAAATCATAAAAACAAGCTTTGTACAGACAATTCAACTTCTGATTCAAACCTGACCAACCAGAACATATGTGATTCACAGACAAAGGTTTCAACAAATGGTTTTTTTTTTTTTTTGTTTTTTTTTTAGAAAAGAATCAATCCGAGTTTGCCAGTCACAGATCTGAAAGATTCACTCACACATTTATGTCTAACACACAGAAGGCGTCCCCTCTCACACTCTGTATCAGCTCATTCTGTGACTCGTACAAACTCAAGGAAAGATTTTAACGCTAAAATTTTGGACTGCAAATATTTACAGGTCGAACGCCTTACCGAACGAAATCCTGGTACCTAGGATTCGGACGGACTTGGCGACCGACTCTAGTTACAACCCTACGATCTGACACAGCGGACTCCACGGAACTTGAACTGAGGTCCTGATCACTCACCGCGGGAAGCTCATCCCTAAATCCACTAAAAGATCCCCCACTACTGGTTTCAAAATCAAATTCAGCACCAGCCGGTGCCATGAACACACTAGACTCACTTCCTGACCCTACATCTCTAGACCCAGGAGAACCCACCTCACCAACCAGAAAGGAACCACCAGAAACCTCCTCAGGAGGTAAATCACTGCCCGACGGCACACTAGAAGAGCCTAAACTACCAGACACCACCGAACCGTCAGAAACCTCAACCCTCTGAGAACGATCCCCCCCTGCGAGAACACCAGGGGAACCAACAGTCCCTGATTCATCAGGAACTTCCTCAATCACTGAAAGAACTGGGTCTGGCCTAACAGGTACCCTGGGTCTAACATAATATTTAAGTTGAGGTCCTGCATCTTCAGAAACCTCACCCCTATCAGTCTCTACCATGCGACTAACACCTGGCACATCTGTTGGAATTCCTACCTCTACCTCCGGCTCTATAGAGTGAGAAACTCCAGCCTTAACCTTCTTCAGACGGTTAACATGAACCACCTCACGACGCACACGACCATTGATCTTGCCCTTAATCCTCACCACAACCGGATTAATAACCTTCATTACCTGTAAAGGTCCTACCCAAGGACGAGATAACTTTCTAGACTGTCCTTTCTTCACCCTAGGATAATGTAGCCAGACCGAATCGCCTACCTCTAAGGACTGTTCCTTAGCCTGCTTATCATAATGAAATTTCTGCCTCTTATGACTAGCTTCTAAACTACATGCCACCGACTGAAAAGCTTGCTGAAACCCTGACTTCATCTCTCTAACATATCTAGGAACGGGAACCTCTGCCTCAACTGGGGAACCAGACACAATATCAACAGGCAAACTAACCTCCCTGCCAAAAACAAGATAGTTGGGAGAAAACCCGGTAGAAGCCTGCTCTGCACACCTAAAAGACATGAGTACCTTTGGCAGATGAAGATCCCAATCCCGCTGGTTATCCTGAACATACTGGCTAAGCATTTCAGACAAAGTCCTGTTAAATCTCTCTACCAACCCATCACTCATAGGGTGATAGGGGGTAGTACGGGTCTTCTTAATTCCCAATTCCACACACATAGCCTGGAACACTTTAGACTCAAAATTAGCTCCCTGATCAGAGTGTAAAGTACCTGGCATACCGAACCTACATACGAACTCATCTACCAGTTTTCTAGCCACAGTTTCGGTCTCTTGGTTAGGAATAGCGTAAGCTTCTACCCACTTCGTGAAATAATCTTGCACGACTAAGATGTACTTATTTCCACCTTGAGATGTAGGCCAAGGTCCAGAAATGTCGATTGCAATACGCTGAAATGGGTATCCTGACGTAAAACCACGTAAACCGGCCTTCGGCCGAGGAATTGGAGCTTTTCTACGTGCACAAGCCTCACAAGATCTTACCCACACCTCTACGTCTTTCCTCCATTTTGGCCAATAATACCGAGCCCTGACCTTAGAGATAGTCTTCCTGACCCCGAGATGACCCCCACCTGCTACAGACTCATGAACACCCCTTAACACCTCATTCACCATAGGTGAAGGAATCACTGCTTGCATCTTACCAGTACCCTCTAACTGTCTCATAAGAACCCCGTTACTGATCTTCAGTGAGTCCCACTGATCTAGCAAAGTTTCAACAAACTTAGTGACTGGACGGGAAACAAAGGACATTTGACCTGACTCAACTGCCTGATACAAGGATCCTAAACTTTCTCTCTGAGCCTGCTCTAAAGGCGACTGAACTGTAGTGGCTAACACTTCTACCCGATGACACTGACGACAAGGTAAACGAGACAATGCATCCGCATTACTATGTTTAAGCCCAGGCCTATGTTTAATCTCAAAATCATAAGGAGCTAAAGCCTCTAGCCATCTGGCTACCTGTCCTTCTGGTGCCTTGAATCTCATAAGCCATGTCAAGGACCCATGGTCAGTTCTAATCAGAAACTTCCTTCCGAGCAGAAAATGTCGAAAGTAAGCTGTCCCCTCCACTACCGCGAGAAGCTCGCGTCTAGTGACGCAGTAATTCCTTTCTGGCTTTGACAGAGTACGGCTACCATACGCTACCACCCTTTCTTTTCCATCTACTACCTGACTCAAAACGTACCCCAGCCCTTCGTTGCTGGCATCAGTGTCTAAGACAAAGTCCTTAGTGAAATCGGGATAAACCAAGACTGGCGCCGATATTAAAGCCTCCTTTAACCTACTGAAAGATTCCTGACAAGCGTCACTCCACTCGAACTTTACACCCTTCTCCGTTAACTTAGTCAAAGGCTTAGCTATACTGGAGCAATCCCGAATGAACTTCCTATAGTAGGAAGCCAGTCCGAGAAAACTCCGTATTTCTGACACGTTCTGTGGGGTCGGCCACTCTTTTACGGCTGAAACTTTCTTAGGATTAGGAGAAACCCCCTCAGCTGAAACTCTATGCCCTAGGTACGAAACTTCCTTGGCACAAAAGGTGCACTTAGCCGGTTTAATTTTGAGCCCATTCTCTCTGAGTCTATCTAAAACTTGTGCTAGATGATCGAGATGTTCCTCAAATGTCTTAGAATAGATTATGATGTCATCGATGTAGACTAGACAAATCTTCCACTGTAACCCTGCCAATACACAATCCATCAACCGCTGAAAAGTCCCTGGTGCGTTACACAAACCGAACGGCATAACATTGAACTCATAGAGCCCACCTAACGTGGCAAACGCTGTCTTCTCTCTATCTTCTGGGCATACCTCCACTTGCCAATATCCTGACGCCAAATCTAACGAAGAATACCAGGAAGACCCTGCCAACTGATCTAAAGAATCATCTATCCTGGGGAGAGGGTAGGCCAATTTAATGCTAACATCATTAATACGGCGAAAATCCACGCAAAACCTAGTAGAACCATCTGGCTTACTAACTAGCACGATGGGTGAAGCCCACGGTGACTCAGAGTCTTGAATGATACCATCCTGTTTCATACGATCTACCAACTCCCTAACTTCCGGCTGTCTATGATATGGTAACCTACGTGGAGCCTGCTTAATTGGTCTAGCATCCCCTGTCCGTATCTCATGTTGAACCCGAGCCGTTCTACCCAAGTCATGTGACCCCATAGAAAATATTTCTGAGTATGAAGCCAAAAGAACATCCAACTTCTGCCTATGTTCTACTGAAAGATCTCCCACTTTGTAACTATCCAAGTTAGGCTTATCAGAAACTGACATAGGCTTAACCTGCTTCTGCTGTACCAATTCCGTAAAAACGCCAATTTGGGTGCCCTTGGGAATGGTTAAGTCCGAACCGGTCGCATTAACCACCCTAACGGGTACTACGTTATCCCTTGGCTGAACCGTAACACGGGCTATCATAAGTTGACTTGATCTCTCAAAACTAGGCTGACCTTCAACTAAACCCTCACGGCTAAAGTCCCCATCCAACTTCGACGGAAATACCATCTCGTGACCAGCGGGAATAACTACAGACTCAAATGTCTGAACACCAAACTGTACTGCCTTGCTAGCTTCCTGCATGGGAACACTGCTACCTGAAGCTAATTTCAGCCTATTCTTATTCATGTCTACCGTAACCCCATATCTCTTACAAAATTCGGCACCCAAAAATCCATCATAAGACAAACCTCTGACTACAGCAAAATAGCAAGACACTCTATTCTTACCCAAAGTCAAAGACAACTGCACAAGTCCTAAAGTCTGCAAGTTCCCATCTCCCAAACCACTTAAATTTGCATCTAAGGTCTGAATCACTGGACTAGGGTGTAGGCGATTGTAAAAGGCCTCACTAATCAAACTGATGCCGCCCCCGTTATCCACCATAAGCTGAGCGAAAACGTCATTAAGCCGTCCGGTGACAAAATACTGCGGACAATCCAAAAAATTTGATGACCCGGGAATAACGCTAGGACCTGTGTCCTCAATACCGGCTGACAAATGGGCCTCGTTGGCAGCCTGCACTAGTTTGGGTGCCCCCGAAAACCAGATCTATCCCCCGGAAACCTTGACCCACATGTCCTGGCTAGATGCCCCTGCTCCCCACAAACATAACATGCTCCCTTCTTTCGGTAACACTGATCAACTACATGTCCACCCTTCCCACAGAACACACACCTCTTCGGAGGTGGTCCGCTGGTAGCTGCTGCCTGGCTAGTTCTAATAGCGGCCAACTCCCCCTTAAGCTGACTGATCTGATGACAAAGCTCCTCTACCATTCCCTTACAACCGGCCTTGTCACTGGACTCCACCTCGGTCGAAGCTTGCAACAACCTACTGTTTCCCCTATCTGCCACTTCTATAGCCTCCCACTCTGTGGCGAACGCCACTGCCTGATCTAAAGTCTGCAGTTTAGAATGCCTCATTTTTAACCTCAACTCACGGTTCCCTAGCTTGCTAATGAACTCATTAACATTCATCGTCTCCCTAGCTAACGAGGTTAGGTCGGGAAAAGCTGTGCGACACAACTTGCGGAGAGCTACTGCGAAATCAAGGTAGGTTTCCCCGCTAAGCCTACTCCGAGCCTGGAACTCAACTAAAGCTAAAGCCTGAGTACCAGAGGGTCTGAAACGGTTAGTCAGAGCCGTCTTAACAAGGAGATAACTGTTACGGACCTCTGATGCCAGGTCAAAATAAATTCGACGGGCCCTTCCTGTGAGTCTTATTCCCAAAAACCTTGCCCTCTGAACGTTATTCCACCCATTTAGATCCCCGAACATCTCAAAGGTATCTATCCAATCTTTCCAATCTTCCACCTTTTCCCCCGTAAATACTTCCGGCAACAAAGTACTACTCAAAGACCCTGGGGCAGCCCCACCAACCATGTCATTATCTCTAGGCGATGAGGACATCAACCCGAAACTCTTGGGAGTCTGTGAATCAAGTTCGTCTGACAAGGAATACTGACCTAACTTATCTCTACCAGTAGCCATATTGAGAGTCTCACTAAGCTGTGAACTACACACAAAGTACCTAACTTATCACAAAGCACTAACTTATCATAAACCAACGTACAAATCCGAAACCGACAAACCAAGCGCAAAGAGAACACCTGCCGTATGACAGACCAACTTACGAATTACGAACTAACAAGCTAAATGCAAAGGGAACACCTGACTTATTACAGACCAACTTACAAATCATAAACTGACAAACTAATTTACAAACAAAAAAAATGCTGACCTAGTACAAAATTCTAACTATGACCTAGTCTGACAAAATCCAATTACAGAAAGATTACTCTATCAAGACCAACTTATGACAAACCTAATATCAATATCAAATCACTTTAACCTCCTCTATCAAATATCCAACTACTCCAGCTTACTCTATCAAAATAACTCTAACGTAATATCAATACCAATATCAACAAACTCTAACGTAACTTATCAAACATCAAATTTACTCTATCATAATCTAGCAAATTTCAAACTGACTCTAAGGTAATCTATCAAATACCAACTTACTCTAACGTAACTTATCAAACATCAAATTTACTCTATCATAATCTAGCAAATATCAAACTTACTCTAAGGTAATCTATCAAATACCAACTTACTCTAACGTAACTTATCAAACGTCAAATTTACTCTATCATAATCTAGCAAATATCAAACTTACTCTAAGGTAATCTATCAAATACCAACTTACTCTAACGTAACTTATCAAACATCCACCTTACTATAATGTAATTTATCAAATACCAGCTGAATCTATCGTAACCTATCCAATATCAAACTAACTATAACGTAGCTTATCAAAAATCAAATTCACTCTAACATAGTCTATCAAATATCAAACTTACTCTAATGTAATCTATCAAATACCAACTGAATCTAACGTAACCTATCCAATATCAAACTATTCTAACTTAGACTTTCAAATGTCAAATTATTCTAATCTAAACTATTAAATGTCAACTTACTTTAACATAGAATATCAAAAATCAACTTATCCTAACTTAATCTATCAAATAATCCTACCCTAATCTATCAAATGTCAAATTATTCTAACTTACACAAGTCTAGGAACTCGTATCCCAACTACTCAGAATATAAAAAAAAAAACAGTTGTACTAGTTAAGTACTGTCTATAAGTAACCAAGCCTATGTCTTAAATATTATTACTGCATGGTGCTAACTAATATTAACGCGAAAAAAACCGAAGAAAGCCGTTACTCCACACTTGTATATACCTTTTCTGTCAGTCACAACTAAACTACCTAATCTAAACTAAACTAATTTTAAACTAACTTAACTTACCTAACCTAAACAAGTATAAATAAATACGAGAGATCTGTCCTGAGAGTTATAGTCTACTTGGTCTCGTACACACAAACTTTCGTCTATAAATATGACGAATAATCCTGCCGACGACGCCAATGTGAGACTTATTTCTTACCCGCCCCAGGAATGTTAGTTCCTGATCTCACATAAAGGTTAACCCCTAAACTTGTGTGTGTGAAACCTGTAGCCACAACTGCAGAACAAATCTTCGCATGCAAGAAAGGGAAACAACACAAGAACTCTGCTCTACATATTTATTCAGTTCATGCAATATAAATGTCAGGGTTTCAGTCTCTGTATAGACTTATTCAATAGATGCAATTTATATATTAGGTTCTCAGTCTGTATATAGACTTGTTCAACACATGCATATCTGAATAGTCAATCAAACATATTCAATACACTTCCGAATGCGTTTACATGACACGCTGATAAAGAAGTATGGAAGACAATTGCCAAAAGATATTACCGCAAGACGTCAAGAAATACAGGCTCTGAATAGTTACTCAAACATATTCAATACACTTCCGAATGCGTTTACATGACACGCTGATAAAGAAGTATGGAAGACAAGTGCCGAAAGATATTGCTACAAGACGTCAAGAAATACAGGCTCTGAATAGTTACTCAAACATATTCAATACACTTCCGAATGCGTTTACATGACACACTGATAAAGAAGTATGGAAGACAAGTGCCAAAAGATATTGCTACAAGACGTCAAGAAATACAGGCTCTGAATGGTTACTCAAACATATTCAATACACTTCCGAATGCGTTTACATGACACGCTGATAAAGAAGTATGGAAGACAAGTGCCAAAAGATATTGCTACAAGACGTCAAGAAATACAGGCACTGCAAGTACCTACTGTCTGTACCTAGACAAAATGGCTGCCTCAAAATCACACGTGGTCTGAAGACTCACAGCTTCAGGCTAGAAGTTACAAAAGCAAAGTCGTAACACGCTTTACTAAAAGCAAACTATTTCCTACGAAGAAACATATTTATCCTACATATTATATTATATGGTTTATGAAATACTATGATGTGACTGACAGAAACTTAACTAATTACCTGCATAACACAACATAATAGTGGAGTAACGACATTCTTCTTGTGGGGCCCTCGCACGTGTGCCGGTCTACTTTCCAACCTGGGTTTTTATAGCCTAAACATGACGTCTCACAACCTCCGCCGTGTAGGATAAATTAGTCCCACACGAAAAACGTGACAGTCCCTTACGGAAACAGCCGAAGTGATTTCGAATGTTCCACTTCCACCCGTCTGACGCATGCGCGAACGGAAACTGCATCATAGATCATCCCCGACTGTCAACAAACACCTGAGTAGTATTCCCTGCACCCACATCGCGGAACTCGTGTTTAAAGAAGGCCAAGCAAGAACAACAACACTTCTGGGAGGTAAAAACACAGTTCATTACACCTTGTCAAGATGGCGGCGCACTTAGGATGTCGTGCAAGATTGGATGGTTTTGATGGAAATAGTTATATAGAATGTCTTCCTTCAGCCAAACAAAAGGTGAGTCCAGTGCCATCATTTGGACTGTTCATTACACAACCATACACAGAAACAGCTGTGACAATTAATTTCAGTGAAAAGTGTGAAAATTAAACCTGCACAAAATATTATATAACAGCATTCTTCACAAGTTGACAACAAGCAATTCTGCATTCTTTATTGTTTTCTCTATAGGATGTTTACCAAGTTGGAACCTTTCACACATTTCAACCTACTCCTTACCCTAAGAAATTGTCTTTGCTCCTCACTGGCCCTGTTGAGAGCTTGGACCACGAGCCAGCTGCACTTGTTGTCTTCTATATCCGTCCCAATTTTACCAATCACTTCCGGGTCACCGTAGCAGTCTAGATAATCATCCTGCAATCATTAAAATCTTGGATAAGAAATGTTTCCTGGAAGGTTCATTAAAGGGAGGATTCTGTCGCCATTTTAAATTTTTTTCATTACGTAAGATGAAAACATGCTCTATTGTACCTAACTTTAAAAATTTTTAATAACTAAAGACATACACTGATAGAGTATTCACATAGCAACACATAGATAACATGTAAAAAAACTGATAATTTGCTTATATGCTGTAGCAAAGTTTTCCCCACTCACAGCGCTGATGAATGGCTTCAGTTCTCATTGTTTTTATTTTCTAACAAATGTGCGCTTGTGTTTATCAAGTTGTGAAATAAAAAGTCATAGAGGATATTTGGCTTTTCTTGACAAATAACATATTTATCTCATCGAGTGAGGTAGAAAGTTTATATTATCACGAGTGGCGTGTATTAAATTTACATCTAAAACCATGAAACATAAATTGATAACAATTGCAACTGCAAATACCTAATCTAATTATAGGTTTTTAGCATGAGAATCAAAATGCTCTGCGTTAAGCAAGACACAAATATTGAAGCACTTGTAAAATCATTCTTTTGGCCATACCTGAACTTGAAAGAAATGTCCCATTTGCAGAAGAATCGTTTTCGCATTTGCATGTGAGGCTTCATCAGATATACCAGCCTGAAATATAGCAGAACATCCAGTGTTGAAAAAACAAATAATTAATTTTAACTGAACAAAGTTGCTGAATCTATAAGAAATATGTGCCATTTAGATATTGAACAAATGTAACATATAGTTATATTTGGGATCACATTTGCTGCAATAGTACAAATGTCAAGAAGATTACATTCTGGATTCAGACTCATACACATACACATACATAGACAATCCCAATAGTTGATCCATTCAACCACCACTATCCATATTTAATAGTAAATCTAGTTTAGTGTTGTGTGTGAACTGAATTAAGGATAGGAAGAGTTAGCTCCCTTAACATTGTGATGAAAATGATGGGGGGACTTGATTTGCCAGCCGGGCTATCGCCTGGGTCGCCCGCAACCCGGTTGTGAAGCGGCGACGCACTTGATTCAGGCGGGCGGGTGTTCAATATCGCCCGCCGGGGCAGCCCGGTTGACCCGGTTTCAAATGAGCGGGCTATCGCGGGCGATAATGGCGGCATACGGACCAAACTCGTTTTTGTAATTTTGAAAATATCGTATATCTTTCAATCTAAACATTTACAATACAATTATTTATAAGAGTAATGAAGGGAAAGACTAATGTAGCAAACTTTTCTAGCAGATTTAATAATATTGTTCTTTGTTGTCGAGATATCGTTGTCATTGTCGCAAACACTTTATAAAAGTTTGATTATTAGTTGCAGGGCAACTAAGTTGGCTCTGATGGTTACCATAACAATAACCCGAATCAACTTGATTTGGTTCGTCTGCTCGGATCACCCGGATAGCCCGGTCACGTGACCGGGCTATAGCGGGCTATGCCCGGGATAGTGCAAATCAAGTGCCCCCATTGACTTTGATAAAAGTAAATTTCAAAATAGTCAATCCTTATGAGACATCATTTTATTATTATTATTTGAAGAATTTCTTTGATTTTGGTTATAGCATGCCCAAAATTTAATCTCTTCACGAGTATAATATTTCAAAAGGTAATTATCTCTTAACGTGTTATTACCCAAAAATCATCATCTTTCTACATTTAAGAAACATAGGAACAGTAGACATAAAGTTTGTCGGCGTGTGTACTACTTTCAGTAACTGAACAAACCAACTATCTAGATTGACTATTTCTAGGCAATACTTTTAAGAGAGGCAAAATAAAATGTCCTGGACTCCAAGAAGATATCTTAGAAGATAGATAAATGTTTACTACATGTGTGATGAAATAAAATCACCCACCATATACATAGCGAGAGCCACGGGGAGATAGAAGGAGTAGAAAGCTGTCTTGTATTTCACAATGGCGGCGTAGCGGTCAAGCGTGAAGCCTGTGAAGTCAACCGTACCCTCTGGAGGGGCGGTGGTCAAGTCTAGACACTGACCAATGATCGTCTGCATTGTTGTCTGGTAAAGGATAAAGAACTAGGCAATATCAAAATCAGGACTCAATCCATAGCATTTTTAATTTAAAATCTTGTCTTCGCAAAAATATATACAGTTTTATGATCATATATTTAATTTGTTTAGGAGTGACTTCACATGTTTAAACTTTATCACAATTAATTCAAAGCAAACATTTTAATCCTTTTCCTGCTGAATAAATATGTAAAAGTGATGTTTAACTTTTCCCCGAATGACTAAATTACATGAATCATAACTTGTCATCAAATAAATATTCAGTGTGCAAGGAACAAATCACAGGCCTATTTGACGTATTACTGCATCAGCATGTTAAAGGTTTCCATACAGTTCAATCAAAAACAATAATTATATTGAGTCTGTGTAGAAGCTAGAACACTAACTCTCTTTCCTTTTATAAAAATATTTAAATTTGACCAATAAAGACGAAGCTTAATTACATATTCCTAATATGTAAATTGTGTTTAGCTAAAATGAAGAGATTGTCGATGAAGACACTGACTGACCTCATGGAAGAGTTCTAGTATACTGGTGTAGTACGGCTGAGCTCGGAAATGTTTCTTCAGAATCTTGTATATAGCTGCCTCAAGAAAAAACGAGTCGTTCACTGCAATGGTACCAACATTTTCCTGGAATAAATATGAAGAATATTATAGCTACGTATTGAACAATATCTCATACAGCTCTATAGAATTTACTTTAATAATATCAAAGTTGTCAACAAAACATCCATGAAAGTTTATGAAAAAAGTAATTCAAAATGTTTTAACAAAATACAACATATGACATAACAGATTGACCACTGAGCATGTCTGCAAAACTCTAGGTCAGATTCTCATATCAGAAAGGTTAGGGGGTCAACATAAAAGTGTACATGACATGATTTATAATTATTATCGACTTTGAGAATCTTACAATTTGCAATATAGGAGAAGGATTATTAACATTCAGCAACCTTCACTTCTAGACAGATGGAAACAGAGTGATGTAAAATTTATAGTTTATAAAGAACAAATAATCATATACATCAAAAACTGTTTAGGAAATGGAGGTCACATTTTTATTTACTTACCCTTTTATACCAACATGGCTTCCCTCTACGAGTGACAGATTTATCCATCAAATCATCAGCTACCAGGAAAAAAGCTTGCAGCTGAAAATCAAATAAGAAAATTACAGAAAATATTCTTCAATGACAATTAAGTGTTAATTTAATAACAAAACATCACAATCTTGTTTCTATTTTTTTAGCTTTGATAAGGTTATATTCAAAGCATAAATATCAACTTTATCAGTGTTTGAAATAAGGCGCCTCCAAAAGCCGGAACCTTTTGGTCCATGCTGGTAACTTTTTGATGTTTTTCTTTTATTTTGCCATTTAAATTGACAAAATGACACTTTTGGGCTGCCAACTTTTCAAGCTTATTACATACACTGACTATTCTATATATTATTCTATTATAATGTTTTTGTTATTCAAAATTTTTGTTTTCGTCCTACACATTTGACACACAAATGGAACTTTTGATTCCGTATAGATTTTCTTGTGATGCGTCAATAAAAAAAAAGTTATTTTCATAATTAAATACAAAATTATTTGGAACTTTTCAATATTTTCTATTATCCCTACCCATTCGACACACCAGCCGAGAATTCGAGCCCTCCGTAAATCCTCTTGGGTTGCATCGGGTACGAATCTCTGATAGGACATACCAACCGATATTCCACGATTCTTCTTTCCAAATGGGACATTGTACTCTGAAACCTAGACATACACACAAAAATGAACGCATAGTAAAATGAGACAGCTCATATACTCCAGTCATGAAAATGTCGATCAAGGCAGCAATTACCGCCAAGATTATGGATCATTTCAGTAATGTGACCATAAATATATTAAAAAAATAGAGCCATGGGCTCTGTAGCTCATCAGGATTTGATTTACTATCTAAGGTTGAATATCTAAGTTATCTCAAGTAATATATTGTTAACAAGCAAAAAATAGGTTTTTAGATCATGACCCCTGTGACCCCATTTGGAGTCACGGGGTCATGAAATCTACAATTTAGAATCCCCATTGGCCAAGGAGTCTGCACACAACTTTTCAGCTCTCTAGACCTTTTGGAACTTGAGAAGAAGATATGATAATAGGTTTTTGAAGATGTGACCCCTGTGACCCCATTTGGGGTCACGGGGTCACAAAATCTACAATTTAATTCCCCATGGGCCAAGGAGTCTGCACACAACTTTTCAGCTCTCTAGACCTTTTGAAACTGGAGAAGAAGATGAAAATAGGTTTTAAAGGATGTGACCCCTGTGACCCCATTTAGGGTCACGGGGTCACGAAATCTACAATTTAGAATCCCAATGGGCCAAGGAGTCTGCACACAACTTTTCAGCTCTCTAGAACTTTTGGAACTGGAGAAGACGATGAAAATAGGTTTCTAAGGATGTGACCCCTGTGACCCCATTTGGGGTCATGGGGTCACGAGATCTACAATTTAGAATCCCCATTACCAAAGGAGTCTGCACACAATTTTTTAGCTCTCTAGAGCTTTTGGAACTGAAGAAGAAGATGAAAATAGGTTTTTTAGGATGTGACCCCTGTGACCCTATTTGGGGTCATGGGGTCACGAAATCTACAATTTTGAATACCAATTGGCCAAGGAGTCTGCACACAACTTTTCAGCTCTCTAGAACTTTTGGAACTGGAGAAGACGATGAAAATAGGTTTCTAAGGATGTGACCCCTGTGACCCCATTTGGGGTCATGGGGTCACGAGATCTACAATTTAGAATCCCCATGGGCCAAGGAGTCTGCACACAATTTTTCAGCTCTCTAGAGCTTTTGGAACTGAAGAAGAAGATGAAAATAGGTTTTTTTGGATGTGACCCCTGTGACCCTATTTGGGGTCATGGGGTCACGAAATCTACAATTTTGAATACCAATTGGCCAAGGAGTCTGCACACAACTTTTCAGCTCTCTAGACCTTTTGGAACTTGAGAAGAAGATGAAAATAGGGTTTCAAGGATGTGACCCCTGTGACCCCATTTGAGGTCACGGGGTCACAAGATCTAAACTTTAGAATCCCCATGAGCCAAGGAGTCTGCACACAACTTTTCAGCTCTCTAGACCTTTTGGAACTGGAGAAGAAGATGAAAATAGGATTTTAAGGATGTGACCCCTGTGACCCCATTAGGGGTCACGGGGTCACGAAATCTACAATTTAGAATCCCCATTGGCCAAGGAGTCTGCACACAACTTTTCAGCTCTCTGGACCTTTTGGAACTGGAGAAGAAGATGAAAATAGGTTTTTAAGGATGTGACCCCTGTGACACCATTTGGGGTCAGGGTGTCACGAATTCTACAATTTAGAATCCCCATTGGCCAAGGAGTCTGCACATAAAATTTCAGCTCTGTGGAGTCATTGGTTCTGGAGAAGAAGATGAAAATTGGTTTTTAAGGATGTGACCCCTGTGACCCCATTTGAGGTCAGGGTGTCACGAAATCTACAATTTAGAATCCCCATTGGCCAAGGAGTCTGCACATAAAATTTCAGCTCTGTGGAGTCATTGGTTCTGGAGAAGAAGATAAAAATTGGTTTTTAAGGATGTGACCCCTGTGACCCAATTTGAGGTCACGGGGTCACGAAATCTACAATTTAGAATCCCCATAGGCCAAGGAGTCTGCACACAACTTTTCAGCTCTCTGGACCTTTTGGAACTGGAGAAGAAGATGAAAATAGGTTTTTAAGGATGTGACCCCTGTGACCCCATTTGGGGTCAGGGGGTCACGAAATCTACAATTTAGAATACCCATTGGCCAAGGAGTCTGCACATAAAATTTCAGCTCTGTGGAGTCATTGGTTCTGGAGAAGAAGTCGAAAAAGCGAAAAGTTTACGGACGGATGGACGGACGCCGGACACCATGCCATGCCATAAGCCCATCGGGCCTTTCAGGCCTGATGAGCTAAAAATTCATAACCAAACTTGTAAGACTAAAAAGAATGAGGGAAATTTTATTGGTTATAAGAAGATTAATATGCATGACTCTGAAAGTGTGAATCTGGAGTCCACAGTAAGAAAGATAGAGGAAATTCAAAACTACCATTCGATAGAACACAATGGCATGAAGTGGTTACAAATTGCTAATAAGATTATGCTGAATAGCGAACCAGAGCAAAATCCAACATCAGTATTCCATTCAGATTTTATTCCAAATTTGCATAGTTATCAAGTTGACATTGGACCGATGCGGAAATTGAATGCGAAGTGCATGTGTTTGGTAAAAAGCTGAAACAGATGAGGGCATCATAAGTCCATTTGTAATTTTAGACAATATATGTAGAATACAAATACTTAATAGTTGCACCTATTGATAAATACCCTGAAGAGCTAATTGTAGAGTAGAATTGTTTACACACATGGATTGCATCTTTAAATAGGTTCCTGGGTAGTGAATACCAATAAATCACAGGAAAAATAAACAATAAACTACAAAAAATAGAGCCATGGGCTCTGTAGCTCATCAAGATTTCATTGATTATTATCTTAGATTGACTATCTAAGTTATATCAAGTAATACATTGTTATCAAGAAAAAAATAGGTTTTTTAGACCATGACTCCTGTGACCCAACTTTGGAGTCACAGGGTCACCAATCCTACAATTACAATTTCACCTTTCTACAGCTTTACGTACTTAAGATAAAGATGAAAATATTTGGGTCATGACCCGTGACCTAGATTGGGGTCACAGGGTCACAAAATCTACAATTTTGAATCCCCATTGGACAAGGAGTCTGCACACAACTTTTCAGCTCTCTAGACTTTTTGGAACTGGAGAAGAAGATAAAAATAGGTTTTTAAGGATGTGACCCCTGTGACCCCATTTGGGGTCATGGGGTCACGGAATCTACAAGTTAGTATCCCCATTGGCCAAGGAGTCTGTACACAACTTTTCAGCTCTCTAGACCTTTTGGAACTGGAGAAGAAGATGAAAATAGGTTTTTAAGGATGTGACCCCAGTGACCCCATTTAGGGTCATGGGGTCACGAAATCTACAATTTAGAATCCCCATTGGCCAAGGAGTCTGCACACAACTATTCAACTCTCTTGACTTTTTGGAACTGGAGAAGAAGATGAAAAAAGGTTTTTAAGGATGTGACCCCTGTGACCCCATTTGGGGTCAAGGGGTCACGAAATGTACAATTTAGTATCCCCATAGGCCAAGGAGTCTGCACACAACTTTTCAGCTCTATTGACCTTTTGGAACCGGAGAAGAAGATGAAAATAGGTTTTTAAGGATGTGACCCCTGTGACCCCATTTGGGGTCATGGGGTCACAAAATGTACAATTTAGTATCCCCATTGGCCAAGGAGTCTGTACACAACTTTTCAGCTCTCTAGACCTTTTGGAACTGGAGAAGAAGATGTAAATAGGTTTTTAAGGCTGTGACCCCGGTAACCCCATTTGGGGTCATGGGGTCACGAAATCTACAATTTAGAATCCCCATTGGCCAAGGAGTCTGTACACAACTTTTCAGCTCTCTTGACCTTTTGGAACTGGAGAAGAAGAAGGAAATAGGTTTTTAAGGATGTGACCCCTGTGACCCCATTTGGGGTCATGGGGTCACGAAATCTACAATTTAGTATCCCCATTGGCCAAGGAGTCTGTACACAACTTTTCAGCTCTCTAGACCTTTTGGAACTGCAGAAGGAGATGAAAATAGGTTTTTAAGGATGTGACCCCTGTGACCCCATTTGGGGTCATGGGGTCACGAAATGTACAATTTTGAATCCCCATTGGCCAAGGAGTCTGTACACAACTTTTCAGCTCTCTTGACCTTTTGGAACTGGAGAAGAAGATGAAAATAGGTTTTTAAGGATGTGACCCCTGTGACCCCATTTGGGGTCATGGGGTCACAAAATGTACAATTTAGTATCCCCATTGGCCAAGGAGTCTGTACACAACTTTTCAGCTCTCTAGACCTTTTGGAACTGGAGAAGAAGATGTAAATAGGTTTTTAAGGCTGTGACCCCGGTAACCCCATTTGGGGTCATGGGGTCACGAAATCTACAATTTAGAATCCCCATTGGCCAAGGAGTCTGTACACAACTTTTCAGCTCTCTTGACCTTTTGGAACTGGAGAAGAAGAAGGAAATAGGTTTTTAAGGATGTGACCCCTGTGACCCCATTTGGGGTCATGGGGTCACGAAATCTACAATTTAGTATCCCCATTGGCCAAGGAGTCTGTACACAACTTTTCAGCTCTCTAGACCTTTTGGAACTGCAGAAGGAGATGAAAATAGGTTTTTAAGGATGTGACCCCTGTGACCCCATTTGGGGTCATGGGGTCACGAAATGTACAATTTTGAATCCCCATTGGCCAAGGAGTCTGTACACAACTTTTCAGCTCTCTTGACCTTTTGGAACTGGAGAAGAAGATGAAAATAGGTTTTTAAGGATGTGACCCCAGTGACCCCATTTGGGGTCACGGGGTCACGAAATCTACAATTTAGAATCCCCATTGGCCAAGGAGTCTGCACATAAAATTTTAGCTCTGTGGAGTCATTGGTTCTGGAGAAGAAGTCGAAAATGTGCAAAGTTTACGGACGGATGGACGGACGGACGGACGGACGGATGGACGGACGGACGCCGGACGGACGCCGGACGCCATGCCATGCCATAAGCCCATCGGGCCTTTCAGGCCTGATGAGCTAAAAATTACATTCCAATCACATGGAACCTTACTTACGATATAGCGGTAATGTTTACAAACATTTAATGAAGGGAGATAACTCCTGCCCCTAGATTGTTACTGAGTAGTGCAATTTTGGATATTTTAGTAGCGCTTCAGTAAGTACTTCCGAAACAACCTCACTGGGAATATTACACAAAATAATAAACGAAAATAATGTTATAAAAATTAACCTGAACATACACTGGGAAATGAATCATTTCTTTATATTACCATACCAGCAAAATATACCATAAAATATGTATAGAAAGCATTGAATAGAATGCCTGGTTACAAACAATACATTGCCCAAAATACTAGTTATAAATGAAATGTCACCATAAAATAATTGAAGTAATAAATACATACACATTGGTGATTATCTGTGGTCCTGTGTACATAGTACATTCTATATATGTTAAGAACATCAGCGTTAGTTGCTGCCTGGCCGATAAATGACGGCTTACAATGTGCGAAAAACATGGCGACCAACCTCGCCAACCGATGGAAAATTGCACGTGCAAAACGTGCGCCTGAAACCGGTTAGGGCGAACCGGTTAAGAAAACTGGTTATAACGAACTTAATCATTTCGCTGTCACTGTGACAGCACAAAGATTGTAAACAACATCTCTGGACAATTAATTAGGGTTACATGATTCAAAAAACTCCCTTAACAACATGTCCTTGAGACAGGCAATGCAGAAATTCCTAGACAGTATATTAATAAGGTCATAGTTAAAAGAATAAAAAGAGCACATCCAGAAATAAATTATACTTTTGGAACATAATAATAAAAGAAAATTTGAAGAGAAATGTACAAACTTCTTTGAACCATGAGATTGCGTCGGATATTTCGTTGTCTTTCAGGCCAACTTTTGTCAGATCATCAATCAACTCCGGGAATAAACTGTCAAAAACTTCCAGCTCTGTCATATTTCTCGACTTCTTGTTTGAACACTGGCTGTCACCCATACTGTAACATACAAATATATACATGTATTAATTCTCTGTAACAGATTGTGAGACCATAGGGATTCGAACCCAAGACCACCTGGCGAGAGTCTAATGATCTACCAACCTACCTTAAGGGATACCCCTACAGCTGAATTCAGTCGGAACATTTTCATTTCATCTGACCTCCTCCGTTCTTAATTAAATCTATCAAAATTGATCAACATGTTTTTCAGTAATAATAGCACAGACCTATGTTGTTCCCAGAGGGAGGGGATCATCTACACACAAACAATGTACATAGTGCGCAGATCCATGATATTTGATATGCTCATGATGTTGTAAAATTATATTCTGTTTTTAGGATTAACATAAAATCTACATCACATTTCACTCTTAAGTATACAACCGAGGCTGTTGACAAAGTGAGGAGATTTGTGGTTTTTCTACTGCTTTCAAAAATATTTCACTCATATCATGACAACTGAAAATGTTGCAGAAAGAAAGGCCAAAATGTTACTGTGGCAATGCATTGTGGTAAAGCCTGCGTTACACCCAAACCTCACTGCATGTAGAAAAGATCTCTATAGCAAAGTTGTCAATAAGTTCCTGGCAGGAAGGAATTAAACAATGGACGTCTACACCCAAAACCAAACACACTAAGCGCTGCACAATCCCGACCCAACAAGGCTGTAAGGAGGTTCACTGGTCCAAGATTAATGTTTTGCATGCTCATTTTGCTAAACATTGTCTAAAGACAAACATAATTACATTTCATTTGGAACCCCCTTAGGAACATAAAACATCCCTGTAAAGGGGTCAGTTTAATGTTTTATCAACATTTGGATGAATACTTAAGTCTTGTATACACAGTGTTATTGGCAATTAATCATCTCCATATAATGGCTTTGAACAGCAGTGAAACCCACAGGGGACTTTCAATTAATGAAACAGTTGTGATCAGTTTGGACTCACAAACAAACTTCATTAATAATACTTTACTGAAATATTACTAAAAATGAATATTTATATGGTCACCCACCCATCTGTCAAGCTGAACTTCACTGACAGCGGTCAACTGCATTTATAAGCTATATGCACAGGACTATGTGCTAAAATTAGTTAATCATGCAAAGAATTATGATGAATACCACATTCCTGATTAATGTAAGTGTATGACACACTTGCCAATGTAACTCAATGGAATGTGTCACTTATAAATACAAACCTAGGAAGAGAGGATATATTTTTATTAGGCACCGATTTTGATATACACGGTCATTTTCCAGTTTATATGCATAAGACAAAAGAATAATGTGTCCTTCTTTTTTTTTTAAATCCCTGTAAATGACAACATTGCCAATTTCATTAATTATTATTCGTCGTGTCATCTTTATTATTGATGACACTGTAAGTGTAATACCTCATTGATACTTTCAAAGTCAACCTCAAAAAATCAAACTTCGAATTTGACTAGGAAGTTCAACATCAACTTAGTGCTCATCCCCATCATGTACGTGTTTCACGACAAACGTGAAGAAAACACTACCCAACACCATCACACAAATGAAATCCCCCTTAAAATGCGTACCTTACCTTAATCACGTAAGTAAAATCGAGTTCAGTCGAACATCAATATTTCTAACTCTGAGATTCTAGCTTCACTTCCTGTTCAAGAGAAACTCAACCGCGTGTGTTACGTGCTCGCTGATTGGTTGAAACAGGACGGACGAGTGCTAAAAATAGAAAGTGGACCACGTGCTTATCACGGTGTCAACATTGAAACCGACCGGCATGGCTCAGCTTGCGGCTGATCTGAAGTTGGCCAATGGAAAGAGCCCCCGAAATCAGCTGTTAAACATAAGTCTCGTCACCCGATATTTAAGTAATCTTGAGTAGTATATCATGTTGGCTATATGTAAGTAGTATGGGCTAATGACAATGTTTTGTTGGATGAAATTTACGAACTCACCCATGTCGATATGGCTAGCTTTATCCAAGGACGTATATCACATCATATCCATCTAATTCCTTGCTTTAATATCGTTCTTGTCGAGATGAAATTTTGTTCATGCGGCATATATATATTTTTTAAAACATTGTATGTGGGCAATTAAATTACCTAGGATGAATTGTGGAAAGGTGTGTTCCAATATCTCTTTGCGATGAGCTCGATCTAATATTTGGATATGTTTTAAATAAGTAAACTCAAAGGGAAAAGAAACGTCCCCATACCAAATACAAGATATTTCAATCCACGCATACATACGACTGAAACAGCATTACATAATGTCTTCAGAACCCAACAATTCTAAAAATGAATTTTCAAACCATTATCTGTTCACGTCTCTGAGAAACACGTATTAAGAAATCGTCGTTTTGGAATATCCTTAACAATAGAAGATAGAAGCGTCAAAAAGCGATTTGGGGCTTGATTTGTGACGTCCTACAGTAATGATGCGTCAACAAATTTAAATTCAAGAAGGTTATTTATATCGACGGTATCGTTTATTAATCAAATTTCTACTTTTGAATGTTTTAAAACTTAAATACCAAACATTGTGGCAACAAAAAACATATTGAAAAGCGATTTTAGCGCCCAACGTGTACTTGAACAGACATAAAAATAAAAATAATACTCAGATGTATGAAATTGCGAGTGCTTCTTTATAAAGCACGTGTCTATCAAATACATTAAAAATCTACTTTCTCAAGCATCATAATTAATTGTATACTATTTTGAAAATGTGGGGATGACTCTTTTGCACGTGAGTATACAAGTTTGAATCCGACGTTTCCTGTGAAATATTGTTAAGTTTCGCATTGTATTATGTATTAATAAAAAAATCAATAAAAAACGAATAAATTGGTTTTGTTCTTCTGAGGAATACGTGGTTTGTAACTTTGTAATAGTGTGTTCAATAGTAAAGATCCGGTCTTTGAGGGGCATTTAGAAGCGGGAATACACAATGAATAACAACATATGCTGTATGAAGAATGAATTGCCCTGGTGAAGGGGTATCGATAAGCTTATACTCCTTGTTCATAACGAAGAAATTGTTATCCTGAAAATGGTGCTCAAGTCAAGAACATGTATACCGTCGTGACACCAGGCCTAGAAGTTTGTTGACACCATCTACAGAGTTAAGCACTTTTATAAACAAATCTAATCATGCTAATGGTAAGATAATAAAAGAACCCATCCAGAAACTAAGATTTCCGATCCTTGGATATCTGAAGGGAGTAACCTCTGTAGGAAGAGAATGGCGAGTTTTATGCATTATACAAGTTCTTTTTTGCAAGAGTGCGACATTACAGTCTCTATAGCTTTAAAAACAGAAACTAAGAGCCTATCTAAAATGAGTTATGCATGTTTCCTATCATTCTCTCCCCTTCAGATTTCCGATCCTAATCTCTGTCCATTCCGTAACGTCGTCACAATGGTATCGAACCTGCGGGAATCATAGTTTCTGCGCCATGTCGGCTATTTAGCTGGATTATCACTGTATGGGACCTGCGTCGGCAGGAAGTATTTTTTAACGGGTATTTGTTACGCTGCTTCACCCGTGTAGGCTGAGGTCGTGCTTTCGGGAAAGTTTTAGTTGTAAAAACATTTGAATTCAAGGTAAAGTATACTTTCTATGTACCTTTAAATGGGTGTATGATCAAGACGAATATGTTAAAGCATAATTTCCTAACGTCTGACCGAAATCTATGCACTATTTAGATAGATATGAGAAAATGTACCGATTTTTAACGTGCGACGTAATTTGAACAACGTGCTACGATTTTAGTTACATGTTTAGAGCTACTTCATGATTTATCATTTATAAAGAAACATGGAATAATCATCAAATATAAGACATTAAACTTACACATTTAGGTATGTACAACCTTATCTTGTTGCATAGATGGATAGAACCCCTGAAGAAGAGGAGGGCAGTATGATTCAGGCAGGTGACAGCACGGATTTAGACGTCTTCAACGTGAGCAACGTTGAGGAAGTCCAATTAACAGCTCCTCTACACAGACATTCTCAAAGAAACTGCACATTTCAGAGATAGATAAAATCCAACTTCCAAACGCAAGGCATAACTCTTGCCAGTCTGTATTACTGGCTGATTTATCCCTTGCGGTATTTCCCTCGCTTTGTTGTGTCAAAATAGTGAATCGCTGCACCAGAAATGCATAGCGGGCCTGGATTTCTAAACACAGATTTCTTAAGGAAATACTGCAAGGCCTAAATCAGCCAGTAATGGAGACGAGTTATGAGTTGCATTTGGAAGTTGGATAAAATCACGACAGTCTAAAGCAAGTGTTTCTTTTCCCAAACTACAACTTATGATGAAACAGTTTTTAATGTTTCAGCACTTGGTTAACAATATTATATTTGCAGGACTACATGTAGTTTGAAGTAAGATACCCTAAAACGCCCAGCTTCTTTACGTTCACGAGTAATAAGTAGTAACATATAAACCTACATGGAATTACTTTTTTGTTCTTGTTTCGATACCAACGTCTACTAAGGAAAAATCTATTCTTCCGAAAAACATAAATACACTACTCACAGTAAAGCATATTTCACTCTGTTGACCTCACATGACACCTATTCAAAATTCAAAACTGATTGGACCACCCATACCACATTTACATCGTTTCCAAAATTAATTCACAAACCTGAAAATAAATCGTTTCCTTCCAATAAAATGCGTTGGAATAACTCAACATTTACTGTTCTTCAGCGTGAATTCCAAAAAACCTATCCACTTTAATCAAAGAATTTAAATAGTTTTTAATAACCTCGTCGCCATACAAAATACAAGATTTCAACCAACGAGCGATACATATGACTAAATAGTATAACATCTTGTCTTCAGAAGCCAACTAAACTAAATTTGAAGTTTCAAAACAATATCTGTTCATAATTATGTGAAACACACGTTTTTAAAAATTGTCATTTTGGAATGTCCTTAAAGGTACATCCATTGTGTTGTTGGGGTCACATATTGCAAACGTTATAAATGGTGTTACTTTATCGAGAAGTACCGACTGTTACCGAAAACTACCATTTTGACGATAGGAGCCTTAGCATATTGACGATATGAAGGTAAAAGTAGTGATTTCTGATCGAAAACCGGACATTGCACAGCATGTGGCGCGCGTCAATGAGTCAAACGTAATTTTGGAATTTTATTTATAACAGACAAAAAGACAAATTTGAGTTGGTAATGTTTAATAGGTCACATAACTACTGTGCTTGTAAATGCTTCTTGTTCTTGCTTCTGCACATGCATAATGATGTTACTCAATTTAATTGGAAACTAGTAATTATGATATATATTTGGCGATTGGGAATAAATATGCAAGCTTGGTGAATTTATTTGTATTATTATTTATTTATGTCGACAACATATTATTTAACAATTTCAACATTTCATCAACGTTTAACTTGAACCATTAATCATGGCGATTTCAGCACACCATGATTATTTGAATAGACATAAACATGAAAGTATATCACCCCTATGAATGACATTTGGAGTATTACCTTGCAAAACATATGCTTACCAAAATTGATTTTCCGAAATTCGGCAGCTAAAATTAGACAACGTTTTCTTGGTGGAAGATAGTAGCCTATCTGGAGAAAATGTAAAGGCATAGACCTAAAATAATGTTTCGCTGAATATATTAGCCATTTTGATCAATTCTTTCGACAGAATTCAATCAAATCGTACACAAAATATTTCCAATAATAAAACATTACTCGCTCAATATAGTTTGTGCAGCACTCAAGTAAGTCTAACCTAAAAGGTAAGCGGGGTCACGGCTATTTTCCAACCATTGGAAACTCCGAACACGGCCAAAGGGAGGTAATCCTCACAACTAACCCCGTGACCTAGAAGGACCTCGACAGGGGTCAAGGACGAATGTCATGTCTACAGTCATGGCAGAATCACAGCAAGTCGAAGTTCCTGAGCTTGAAAAATTGTTGCAAACTGATGGCTATTTGCGAACTTTCGAAAAAGAAATCCGCAGACGGTAAGACACAACTTCCACTAAATGTCATTTATTTTTTTGCAAGCTTTCAGTCGTATTTTAGCAGTTTGTTACCAACATGAAACTAGGCTGCCTGAAGCTAAGGTACATAGCTCTGACAGACAATGTAGTGGAAACGATAGGGAGAACGGAATACCGATATGTTCTCTTAGCTAGGCTGCCTGCATTTGCAATTTTGCACGCACCTTACACGTTGCTGTCAATTTTTTCATGTTCTGTAGCTGGGCTATATTTTGGATGGGTGCTATTTAACGTAATATGACTATATATCTCACTCCACCCAGCTGTTAATGGGAAGCACCTTGTAAGGATGGAAATGGAAAGGCATCCTGACATGGTGCACCTAGTTGCTGCATGAGGTGTAGAACCCCTAGCTAGGGTGTTGAGGTTGAAACATAAGATTTAACATGACCAAAGAAAACAAAACAGCTTTTGATTTTGAGCAATTTATATCTCAATTGTACCGCTTTTGACCATTTTTGCTGTTGATGTTGTCTCGGAACAATGATCCATATCAAAGACAAAAGTGTCATGATGCCTTTAGAAGTGGCAAGTATCACTCGTCACTGTCACTCATCTGTAATAATTGCTGTAACACTTTGTTAATGTGACACTGAGTAACTAACATTTGTTTCTGACTTTGGTTTATGTGCACCGAGTGATTGCTCACCCAAATATGCCATAAGAATGATACCTGTCAATTATCATTGAAACAGGTACATGTAATTCATACATGGTTCAGACAGGAAAAAGATGCTTTAAAATGTATTGACCTGTTGCACTTAATCTAAAGGAATAAGTTTGGATGAGTACGTTCAGCAGTGCACTAGCACAAGCCTGAATTGACTAATTTCAACCCCTGTTATCAATACATGATGACACAAGTTGTATTTTTTACAAATTATCAGATACTTTCACACAATAGAGGTGTGATCCTGGAATGGAGTGTTAGTATGTATGTATGTATGTATGTATGTATGTATGTATGTATGTATGTATGTATGTATGTATGTATGTATGTATGTATATAAGCAGATGATTTATATATGCCCACTTGTATCAATCATTTATCTATGTAATCAATGGACAGAAAACATTCAAAGGTCCTTTAAAGTTTCACTGCATGGAACATTGTTCCAATCTGGTACACAAACAAATGCATCTATCTCTGCCCTATCATCACATGCTCACCTGATGAATATACTAAACATAACTGTGATGTATGCTTCAGATATGGATGCTTCAAAGAGTTAGTACAGAAGATTGACGACAATGAAGGAGGGCTGGAGAAGTTCAGTCGTGCCTACCAACAGTATGGGATACACCGAAGGGAAGATAACTCCATCTTCATGAAGGAATGGGCACCTGCAGCAGAAGGGCTGTATCTGCGTGGAGACTTCAGTGAGTATTGCTTCTTAGCCCTTTACCTGCGACTCGAGGTAGGATATCATGTATAACGCATAGCCTATCGTCAGTCAGTGGCCAATCCCATGTTAATCCCATTGTTTATCAGTTTATATTTACTGTAAACTCCCCAATCAGAATGGCTTTGCACTGATTAATTCAACAGTAATCAAGACTCACAACAAAGATAATATCGAATACCGCTGGCTAAAGATAGACTTTCCTAGAATATTTCACAACCTGCAGTTTAAGAGTCAACTTTACCAAATACATTGTCCGAAAAACGGGGAAAATAGAAAGTAGAAATTAATTTTCAGTGTTTTGTCTGGTCTTAATTTATACACTGCTTATTCAACTGATTATAATGATTCCTCACAATTTCAGATGAATGGAAAATCGAGGACAAATACTCCTTCAAGAAGCTGGACTACGGCAAATGGGAGTTGAACATCCCACCCAATGCAGATGGTTCCTGTGCAATCAAACACAATAGTAGACTCAAGGTGAGCCATCAGTGAAAGGGATCAACGCAAAGTAATATTAACCCTTATCCTGCTGAGTAGTAAGATTCTTGGTGCAGTATTTAGTTGAATACAGGTCTCCTTTTGGGGCACAATTTAAAGTTTTGTTCTCCGGTTCAATTTACCTTAGCTTTTGTTTTCTCCTCGAGTTGTAATCAAGGCCCATGTTGCATTAAAAGGCTATGGGTCCAATTTATCGCAGCATCCCTTTGTTGGACTTTAATCGAGACTTGGGTTCTATTCAAAGTGTATTATTATCATGAATATTCTATGATTTCGCGTGCTTCAGCTTGGTGTGAAGGTGAAGAGTGGTCAGGTTGTTGACCGGATCTGTCCATGGGCAACCAGAGTTGACCGGCCCCGAGATGTCGCTATCTATGAACAAGTTTTCTGGGACCCACCTAAGGAAGAGGTATGAACAGGGTGACACTCAAATTAGAAACTTCATTGTAATTACATGAAATGGAATGGGTGGGAGGCTGTACCTCACAGAAGATTCTCCTCATTCAAATTGATTAGTTGTAGAACTCAATACATTTCTTCTGACCTCACAATGCCATCATTCACTTGTGTAATTTTGTCATCAAGGCCTAAATTGTGCCTGTCTCATGCCAGTCTCTATCATTGACTAATTTCAGCCTTGCTGCATTTCATCACCTTCTCTGTGTCAGCACTTCAGCATGCTGCACCAGATAGTGCAATCAGAAATCTCTGTCACAGGAAAGACTAGAAATGCAGCAAATCTTGAATTAGCCAGTGATAGAGACTGGAGTGAGTAATGCCAGGGGGGTAGGGGGGGGGGGGGGGGGAGTTTTATTGCCATAGATCTATGAACCAACATCTTCTACAACCCTTCAAAGGAAGAGCTACGCCCATATTAATCTTATTAAGCCGATTTGTTATAGCAGAGCTTTACTATCAGCCTTGTTGGATGGTTTTATAGAATTATCTTCTACACATATTGGAAGGCACCATGTTTGAAAAGTATTTGGTATTTTTATAATCCTCAAGTTCTTCTTGGGTATTTAATACAACAATGTGGGCAGGGTTCAAACCAGACTAATCCTGAGAATTGACCAAAGCCACAGTGTGCTACCCTGTGTATTTTTGTATTGAAAATTTATTCTGATTTATTATATGTGACACGGTAAGAGACTGAATTTTCTCACCACTGCAGTTTGATATCACTTTCTCAACACAAGGTGATGACGTCATGTTTAAAATCATGTGACATTACATCTACCATCAACGCAATGTCATCATTGTTGCTTAGTGACAGTGCAACTGCAACAGTGGTATGACGTTACCAGAACGTTTTCAGTTTAAGCCTTTTTGGAAATAAATCACCCCATTTCCGACCACAGAAGAATAATGATCAACATATAAATATTTTGTGTTTTCAGTGTAATATCATTTACATCTCATGAAGTGACAGGGTAAAGCCGGTATTTTCACAAAATATCCTCTGCCACCATCACTATAATGGATTTGTCATTTGATCCTTGTGAATCTTGTGTTGATTATAATATTTGTGACGTGTAATGGATAGATTTAAAAGTAATAATTCAAAAGCGTATTGAATCAAAAGTTTTGAAACTTGTGGTTTCAAATATATAAAAAAATTTATTTCAGATTTATGTACAAAAACATCCACGACCTTTCAAACCAGGCAGTTTACGCATCTACGAATCACACGTGGGCATTGCATCATGGGAAGGGAAAATAGCTTTGTACAAAGAGTTCACGCAGAATATCATACCAAGGATAGATGACTTAGGTGAGTAGATTCAAGAGTGGGAACAATTGATAACACTTCATGCTACTGGGAGAAAAGCCTACAGTTTAGAGAACTTTGATAGGAAACAGTAGCATTTTGGTGATGTACACGGTTATTTAGAGCATTGAAGGGAAAGTTCTATCAGAGTATCAACAGTGTAATGTTTTGTTTTAGCAAAGTTTTCAACACTCGTAGTGTCAATGAATGGCTCCACTTCTCATTGTTTTTATTTTAGAAAGAATGTGCATATTCCTTGTAAAATTGTGAATCTAAAGTAACCAAGTTATTACCTAAGCAATAATATCAGATGATATCTCAAAGTTTGCATACGGTCACCTTTTGCGGATTATCCTCTTACCAAATCATTTAGACGTATTGTTTGTTTCTGCGCAGGTTACAATGCTATTCAGCTGATGGCTGTGATGGAACATGCCTACTACGCTAGTTTTGGGTACCAGATCACAAGCTTCTATGCTGCTTCTAGGTAAGTTTAACAAATACTCAAATAGGAAATTTTTTAAGAAAAGACAAAAGTTATTAAACTCAAAATAATGAGGAAAATGTAAACTCTCTCATTTTGTTCTGGTATCTTTAATAAGCGATCCAGCTTCTTGACCTTGTTTCACGAGTTGTGTAATTCTCATTTAGTGATCTTTCGAAAAACTTGATGTTCTCAAGCAAAGGTGCATGTTGTTATCCATATATTCTCGTCACTAATGCCATTCAAGTTAATACACTCCAAATTTTCTCATGCAACAATATTGTGCTAATCAATAAATAATACTTGTTTTCTACGCTTCTTGTTATGAAAATACATCACAGTCTTTTTAAACCTGATCATACAATTATTCATGTGAAAATTCTCTATGTATAATCTGCTTGTTCCAGTCGTTACGGTTCTCCTGAAGATCTGAAGGAGCTGGTAGATGTCGCTCACTCTCGTGGTATTACCGTTCTCCTCGATGTAGTGCACAGTCATGCCTCCAAGAACGTTGTCGACGGACTCAATCAGTTTGACGGCAGTAACTCGTGCTTCTTCCATGACGGAGCGCGGGGCAACCATGACTTGTGGGATTCCAGGCTCTTCAACTACACAGAGTATGTGTTTTCTCAGAGGGTGTTGTTGTGCTGGTTGGGTGCTTATGATTTGTTGATGAGGTTCTCCAGTTCTCCAGCATTTCTGAAAGATTAAGATCCTGATGACTTTGATGGAGTGTTTGGAGATGGACTTGATGTATGGTGCATTGTAGAATATGTGTGATAGGCAGTAATTGACTGTTTTGTCTTTTTATTTGTCAGATGGGAAGTGCTGCGATTCTTGTTATCCAACTTGCGGTGGTGGATAGATCAGTACGGATTCGATGGGTTCCGATTTGACGGAGTGACGTCCATGCTGTTTCACACACATGGGATGGGTAAGTCTAGAACCTTTAATGATCAATGTTAAAAAGTTATAAGTGTTCTATCTTTTCAACTCATCAGTAGAATAAATATATTATGAAATGTATCGTTTCGACAGAGAACCAATGATGCCATGGTTTAAATTTACCGATTGCCAAATTATCGATTGTAGTTTTGGGAACAGTCCATGGCAAGATTTTAACGTAATACTCAGTCAAGAGTGAGAATAAAATCCATATCCCCTCTTCTGCTTTATCTGTGGGAAGTTGTGGGTTAGGAGTTGCTGCCTCACCTTTAAGAATAATGGATTCTGTAAATGTCCTTGATTTTCTTTTGAAATATCTGCGGCAACAGGTCACGGGTTCAGTGGAGACTACAACGAATATTTTGGCCTCAACACGGACACGGACTCGCTTGTATATCTGATGGTAGCCAATCACATGGTACACTCTATGTATCCAAATATCATCACTGTCGCTGAGGTAGGTTCTTTGCATCTATGGTTAACCTCTAACCCTTAACATGCGGGTCCCGGAATTATCCGGGCGGGCTATAAGCGATTCCGAGGTGTCTGTATACGGATCCCGGATCGCTTACTTAGAATAATTCACGGCTGTCTATGTACTGTGCTATCTGCCATACCGGGTCCCGAGTCGATTGTTTCCGCGACTCGCTGCATGAGAATGGCTGTATTTATGCCTCGCAGCCCGCAATGAGAATAAAACTTTCTTCAGTGTCTGGTCAGAACGTCCAGCAAAATTCACACCAATTTGCGTGTGCATTGTTGACCGTAACGCATCGATAATTAGCTTTACAAAAGGCCAATTTTGTCCTGCTTCGCTCCGATGGCTACACTGCCCGGCGGCTAATTAGCACCTAAGTGTCTGCACTGCCCCGGGGTGAGATAGGCCCGTACAGGCTTATCTGTCTCGCATCCCGCCACATGGGCAGATAGCCTATGCTTATCTGTCTCGCATCTCGCCACATGGGCAGATAGCTTCTAATTACGGGAAGATATTGCGATAAGCTACCTTTCTCTCGCACTTCGTATCATATGAACCAATTGGTTGTTTTCATTTTTTTTTATACCAAAATAAAGAGGAAAGAATGGCCTTTATTCCCATATAAAAATCGCAATTGCGCTAACATAACTGAAAATACAGCAATCGCACAGAGATAGCCGACTTTCGCACTTTTGAATTTTGATACATGTGGCGCATTTACCCCAACATGCCTCGGCGCTCTATTTCTAAGAAACTACTTGGGATATTTTCATAATTTTTTTATCAGTATATAGAAAAAAGAATTGTCTTCAATTCCATATAAAATACATGTATTTTCGGCAATAACTTTTGATGCGCCAGGTGTCGCGCAGAAGGTGATATTCGGCTTTGAATAAGTGGCGCTCTTAGCATATACCATCATTACGGGCTTTATAACTTGTGAACCGCAAGTCCGATTTTTATAATTTTTACATCATTGTAAAGAGAAAAACATTGTCTTCAATTCCATGTATAATGCGCATGTTTTCGGGAAGAACTCTGCATGCGCAAAGCGCCGCGCCAAAAGGTATAATTTTCGCACTTCATAACTTTTGAACCGCAAGTCCGATTTTTATAATTTTTACATCATTGTAAAGAGAAAAACATTGTCTTTAATTCCAGATATAATGCATGTTTTTGGGAAGAACTATGCATGCGCGAAGAGCCGCAATATTGATGTACGCATAAGTGAAGAAGTATGATAATATATAACTAAAATACTGTTCTTTTGATACGCAAATATAGAGCTTTATAAACGATGAACAACTGTCATGACGGAATTTTGTTTCCAGTTTTGGAAAAAAAAATATAACATAAAAGTGAAAATATATTTGAGTACGGGACCCGCCGCTCGGGGAAAAGCCTTTTCGTGGGAATATTTTCTCAGGAAAATATTTCACTTTTCGGAGTTTCTAAAAATGCGTGAACATTTTTGTTACTGATGCCATTTGCGAAAGGTTTTTATTTCTAAAATTCAAATGCGAGGGCGCACCTTTCCAAACCATTTGAATTGAATTTATTATTTTATCTTTTACATTATTGAATAAAAGACGTTTCATTCAATAAGATTTGAAGAATTATTTATATGTGTAGCGGACTGAACTGAGCAGATGGAGAATTTGATTCCTCACCACTTTTATTACCAAAGTTCTTTTGTATCACAATTACTTTTTTAGGTATTAGTTTTTTCGTGAGCAGGGGAATTTCCGACTGGATTCGCCATGACATAATGAGAAAAAATTCCCATGAACATGGGCGTGGTCCGTCATCTTGGGGACCGACCCACAAGTATAAATATCTACCGGGGGGTGCGCGGACCCCCCCGCTTTTGGTCGCCACCCCCCAAACTTTTTGTGCAAATTATTTTTTTTTTTCTACTTTGAAATAAAGGTTCGTGTCATTCCGAGGTATGAAGGTTTCTGCTATATATGTCGAGAGGGCATGGGAACCCATTCCCAATAGAATCCGGGGTTCGTCCCATAGGATTGTTCCTCGGAGTCTCTCGTTCTCAAAAGAGAACATGGGAAACCTGTCCCGCGATTGAATCCGGGGTCCGCCGCGGAAGACGGGGACGGGAATTCCCGGAGAGCATGGGAGTATGCTCCCATGGGTCCGGGCTCCGCCTCGAGAGACCGCTCCTTGGATGCTCTGCTTCTCGAAAAGAGAAGTCATTCGGCAACTGACAACCCGAGCTTCCCTGACATAGTAGTTTATTTTCCGGGCCTCGCGCCCGGTGCTACACGTCGCCGAGGAAATCAGAAAATGGTCTGTTTGACATATGCGTCGGAAAAATCGGCGCGATGTCAGAAGCCGTCGGCGCCGTCGGCGCTTGCGGCGCAGTCGTCCTAGATGCGCCGGGAGGTTCTGAAACTGGCAAATGAACGTCCATGAAGCTCACATTCATTATCTCTGTATGTTTATTGTCTCTAATCACATGTTATATGTTGCATACATCTAACGCATTTTCAATCATTTACAGGTTGAAGCAGAATGCTGCGCGGACGTGGACGCAAGGCCCTGCGACGGCCTAGGACGTTGCATACTAGGACACGCAGCTTTGAAGCCGTTTCAAGCGACGACGACTTCATCAACGAGATCCATGCTGATGAAGCCTCTGATATGGAGTCAACTGACAGTGATGGTAGCAGTGGTTTAGACAGTGATGATGCATATGATCGGGACACTGTAATAGATAGTGAACATGGTGACACAGATGCTCTGAGTGATATAGAGACAGAGATTGCCAGAAAGATTCTAGCCGCCGGTAATTCCACCGAAGAAGACTTTAGTGGTTTTGAGGAGGAGTTTGCCGAAATACCACAATATAATCATGATAATTCACAGACGTTTGATGAGTGGGTGGATGGTCCGCGGCCACGTGTAAACTTGCCTTTCACTGGTCAAACTGGGTTGCGCCAGTTCATAGAACTTCCTGAGAACCCTGAACCTATTGACTTTTTCAATTTGTTTATACATAATGATGACTATGAGGATATGGCAACGGAAACCAATAGATATTTCAAACAAGCAATGGAGGACAAAATTCTAAGACCCCGTTCAAGAATGCAACAGTGGCAAGACACTAATGCAGAAGAGATGAAGGTATTTGTAGCCATGACAATTGCCATGTCATTGGTTGTGCAGAGAAACTTTGCTGATTACTGGTCAACAAGTGATGTTACCTCAACGCCTTTCTTCGCCAAGTGCATGCCCCGAGACAGGTTTTGGCTTCTTATAACCTACCTACACTTGGCTGACAACAGGAGGATGCCGGGCCGTAACACCCCGTGCTTTTCACCAATAAATAAACTGGGACACTTGTATAACCGGATAGTTCACCGTTTTTCAAGAGTGTATAAACCGCATCAAAACATTTCAGTCGACGAGGGCATGGTGCCCTGGAAAGGTAACTTATCTTTCAAAGTTTATCTTCCCGACAAGCCTAAGAAGTATGGGATAAAGGCTTTCATGTTGTGTGACTCGCACAACGGATACGTTTGCAAGTTCAAACTCTACACTGGAAAAACGAATGAACCGGTTTCTGAAGGTGGCAAAACTTATGATGTAGTCATGGACTTGGTGAACGACTACGTTGGACAGGGGCATCACATCTTTATGGACAACTACTATTCGTCCACAAATCTGTACATAAATTTGTGGGAGCGGGGAATAGGTGCCACGGGGACGTTGAGAGCCAATCGAAAGGGACTTCCTGATTCAGTCAAGAAACCTAAAAAGAAAGCCAAGCAAGGGGACATGACAGTTTCTCACAACCATGGCCTACTCGTTCTTCGCTACGAAGATAGAAAATCAGTGCTTCTCATGTCTACTGTTGAAGATACACAACTTGAACAAACAGGGAAGAAGAACCGGGCAACAGGGGAACCAGTTCTCAAGCCGCGCATTGTAACAACGTACAACAAGTACATGGGAGGTGTTGATCGGGCCGACCAGATGTTGTCGTACACGCCGTTCCGAGTGAAGACCCTGAAGTGGTGGAAACGGGTTTGGTTTCACGTTCTCAACGTTGCCATGTTGAACTCTTACATCGTTTATAAAGAATACAGCAAAGATAAACCTCTAAAAACAAGTCGGGAATACAGGAAGGCTTTGGCGCAACATATAGTAACATTTGCGGACAAGGAACAAGTTCCATCACTTTGCAGACGTCCCCGTGGTCGGCCGAGCACGAGCGACGAGAGTGTCACTCGTCTTCATGGACGTCACTTTCCGACGAAGATTGAGCCTGTCGGAAGGAAGAAAAACGTCACAAGGATGTGTGTGGTATGCTCTAAGGCAAAACGCGCCGTCCTCGCAAAACAGATTGAAGAAGGCAATGGGCCAGCAAGGAAGAAAAAACGAGTAGGCAGAGAGTCTTCTTATGAATGTACAGATTGTAATGTTTCTCTGTGCGCCGCACCATGCTTCAAACTGTACCACACCGCCACTGACTATTCCAGGGCTTACATCACTGCCACGGAAAAAGAAAGAAATGAAGAAGGGAATGAAGAAGAAGAAAATTGAAAGTAAAGAGAGCCGAAGTGTGGACTAGTATATACACATTATATACATACCTTGTTAGGTCCCTAAAGCTGTTCTGCGCACAACCGCAGGTAAATATTGTGTATATTTGTACATAAATGCATTGTAATTTCATTGTAATACATGTCATTGCAAATAAAATATTTTTTATTTTATCAAAGAGACAGAGAAAGTGAATGCGAGCTTTCATTGGAAGTTCAGCCAGAACCGCATCATAAAAAACACCCATAAATGCTGAACCGGGTGGCCGATTTTCATAAAACTTACATGGGGTAAAGAGGAAAGATTCGGCTTTGATTCAATATAAAATTTATACATGCGCACGAAAAACTAAAGTTGCGGCACGTGCCCCGATATGCGCGATAGTCAAAAAGTTGCCTCAAAGTACCGAGGGTACCTTCATTTGGCCCGCTATAGCTTCCTAACGAAGTTGCGCATTTTTTTTCTTTTTACATCATCGTAAAGAGCAATAAATTGTCTTCAATTCCATGTATCATATGTATATGCGCAGCGAAAAATAAACATGCGGCAAATGATGCGCCAGATGTCGCAAAAAGTTAGTTTTTCAAAAATGAATTTTCTAAGTACTGGGGGTGCCTTCCTTACGCTCTTCATATATTGCGAACCATTTGACGTATTCCAATAATTTTTATATCATTGTAAAGAGGAATAAATTGTCTTCAAGTACATACGTGTTTCGCATGCGCGCGAAATAATTTACGATTTTATAAAGCTGGAAATAAAGACAAACTTTACACCGCGCAACATGTATTGCGTTCGCCGCGGTGATTAGTGTATGCTGTGCTCATTAGTACCCATTAGTTCCACGCGCGCTCGGCTCTGGCACCCTCGAGGAGGTCTCGAGGAGGTCTCGAGGAGGTAACGGTACTGTAATTAGCACAGTCCCGGGGGGACCAAGCAGTGCCAGTAACTTGGTGCGCGTCGGGACCATTCACGTGGTACTGTCGGGGTAGCGTCACTCTCCTTTGGTTGGTTATATTTTCTGAACCATAAGTCGTATTCTAATAATTTTTACGTCATTGTAAAGAGGAATAAACTATCTACAAGCACATATACATTTCGCAATATGCGCGCTCAGGAGTTTTGATTTCATGAAGCTGGAAATAAAGACAAACTTTAGATGACAATAGAATTATAACCATAGGTCGCATTCTAATATTTTTTATATCATTGTAAAGACAAACATCTGGTCTTCAAGTCCATATAAAAATTTCAGTAGCGCGCTACGAATTCATGATGTTATAAGGCCCGAATTAAAGACAATCTTTACAAAGTAATAGAAAAGTAAAGAAAAATCGTAAAAAAATAATTCGAAGATGCGGGTATAAAGCAACCATTTGTGTACGGGTGCCGCGACTTGAATTTGTATTCAACGCCCGTATATAGCCCGTATTCGCCATGTAGATACGGTATATTTCGTAAAAACGGTACCGGAATCGCCGCCTGGAAATTCCGCCAGCAGAGCTCGTTAGTGCCTAAGCTCAAACTACTGCTGCGAGCTGCGAGCCTGTAAATTCCGCCACAGGGGCTAAAAAGGGTAAAATATATATACGCAACGTAAGGGTTAGCCTGGCCATTTCTTACAATATAATTACACTCCTGCTACACTAAGTGGCCGTGGAAACACAACATGAACAGTGACTCTATGAGGAAGTCATTTTCCACTCATAAATCAGACAACAAATGTTTTAATGTTACCAAACTTGATACATATAATCACTAAGATGTGTACATCTGCCTTTTGTATGTTTCGTGCCCTCATTTGCATAATTTATGCATTTCATGTTAAATTTTAGATATACATTATACCGGTAAGTTGAATGCTTCTCACGGGTAATACGGTCTCATGTACCATCTTTGTACTCAGTGTCTCCCTAGCCTTCATTTTGTAATTAATAAACTTGTAAACAGCTGATTGAACTCTGTACACCGCGTGCATCATTTTATAACGTCCTCTGACCAAAATGCAACACCTACTCTTAGCTAGGAGCTGTTACTATGGCAGCGGGGTACATGAAATTTGTACACCATAAAACTGATGGGGTATTTTTACTGTAAAGAAAGATGATAGATTGTATCTATCGGATATGTCAGATCATTTATTATCCCCCGCCACGAAGTGGAAGGGAGATATAGGTTTGAGCTCCGTGCATGCGTCCGTTCATCTGTCCGCCCGTCCGAGATAAACCGTTTAAGATAGGATTACCAAATTTGGTGTGTAACTTGAGGGTATCAATACCTTGATGGAGTTCGAAAATGAGAAGCGTCCAATTATTTTTCCTTGAGTTATTGCTGTTGATCCTTTTTTGGACTCAGTTCCAGGTATCTTCAAAGGGGATAGCTTTTCTCAGAAACTATTTAAGATCAAATCACCTGTGTGGCTTGAGGGTATCGATGCCTTGATGAAATGAAAATAGGTAGCTCACAATTATTTCTTCTTGAATTATTGCCCTTGTTCCGATTTCTGATGGCGGGGGATGTTGATGACTATGTCTTCTTGTTAATCTCACTGTTCTCTACTTGTCTGACAGGAGGTGTCTGGGATGCCAGCCCTCTGTCGACCCATACAGGAGGGGGGAAGTGGCTTCGACTACAGACTTGCCATGGCTCTACCTGACATGTGGATCAAGGTGAGACTCAGCTATCAACTATCTGCCGTGCTGAAGGGTGGCAGCCATTAATGAGTAAATCGATATTTTGCAGGACATTGTGGTCAACAACTTGACATATTGCAAACCATGCCACAATTCTTTAGAGGGGCATTTAGAATGATGAAGGATAATGAATGTACTCCGAAACGTCATATGTCTACACAATAAAGAAGTTGTTATCCAGAAAATATTGTTTCTCATTCCACGTTTTCTGGCATAGCTTAAAGTGCCCTGGAAAAAGATGTCTGTTTTCTTTGGACATAGAATACAGACAACCAATATTTCTAATACGTAGAGCAGAAAGAATTCTTTGTATATGTTATAATTCATAACAATAGGAAAAAGCCATTTCCTTGTAGATGGAGTTTGAAAATAGGATCTCTGCAACAATAATTAAATGATATTCTTGCTAGTTTCACACTTGAGCTGTGAAATAATGAACTACAAACCATTCTGAGTTGCAGATTCCAGGAATAACATCTGGTGAACAAAGGAGGAAATCTGGTACTGGTTGCTAGCTAGATAGGAGATAGGAGATAAATTGTTATACTTTTCAAACTAAAAATATCCCACTGTCAGATCACAAATTGTGTGTTGCAGTATCTAAAGGAGTACGCTGACGAAGACTGGAAGGTGTCTCACATCACTCACACGCTGGTCAACCGGCGGTACGGCGAGAAGTGTATAGCATACGCAGAGAGTCACGATCAGGCGCTGGTAGGCGACAAAACTCTCGCCTTCTGGCTGATGGACAAGGAGATGTACACTCACATGTCTGTCACGTCAGGCCCAAATGATACCGTCGACCGGGGAATGGCTCTGCACAAAATGATCCGCTTGATAACTATTGGTCTCGGAGGGGAAGGATACCTCACTTTCATTGGTAAGATGACTGGGATACTGTAAGGGCTGGGTTTATCTTTATCTGATTGGCTGTTGAATTGATTATTGTCAAACCATTCTGAGTAACCAATTGATTCAAAAGAAGCCAGTCTAAAAGAGGGTATATTTCATTGTTAAAAAAGCAAAATTAAAGAAACAACTCCAAAAGTTACAAGGTTTTTGACTGTCTGACAGGACTTATTTCACACACTAGTTTAATGTTAAAGAATGGGAGTATGGTTAACCATAGTAAAAGCTGTTAAACTAAGATGGATTATGAACTTAAGAGGTTTAGTGAAAGGAGCCTAAGATCTTACTCAAGTCTAGAATGATTCCAATATATATTTTACTTTCTGAAATAAAAAGTTTGTTTTACCATTTCAGGTAATGAGTGGGGTCACCCAGAATGGCTGGACTTTCCTCGTATTGGCAACAACGAGAGTTTCCACTATTGCCGGCGACAGTGGAATCTGGTCGATGACGACCTACTCAAGTACAAGTTCCTCAACAACTTTGAGCGAGATATGATCCACCTGGAGGCTAAATACTCCTGGTTGAATCATTCACAGGTAGACACATTTACCTGTTGTGTTCCAGGTGATGCTTGCATGTTTGATGGAATAGAAAACATTTGTTTAGTGTTAATCACTCATCAAGCGATGGGGCAAGGCTGACTCAGTTTCCATACAGTGATAAACTTCCCCCTCAAGGCATTTACTTACTTTAACCAGTTTCCATCACTGGCTAATTTAAGTCTTGCTGCATTTCGTCAACTTTTCTGTCCCAGACATTTCTAAAGTGCAGGTACAGCACGTTGACAATCTCGCACGGAAAGAGTCACATATTCGAAACGTTTTAAATGGTGTTATAGCCAAATAAAATATTATGAAAAACACTAAATGTTACTTGAAATAAGCCAGATTTGATTGAGACATGTTTTATTCGTTCAGGAAAATGGTTGGATACAAGTTATCCAATTTAGAAACGGCCTTTCCAGAGCCAGAGTTAGAGACTGACATGAGTTATAATAAGTAATAAATATTTAACCTTTAATAACCTACGTTGCATACTCTTGCAGAACTATGTAAGCTGTAAACATGACGGAGACAAGGTGATTGCCTTCGACCGAGCTGATTGCCTGGTATTTGTCTTCAACTTCCATCCAAACAAGAGCTACACCGACTACAAGATTGGAGTTGGAGCGCCTGGGAAGTATCCTTTTACGTTAAGTTTGTTTGTATATCAGCATTCAATGCTGCATTAAGAAATGAGGCTGATATTGAGTGATGTCTGATCATTTCCTGTTTGTTGTCCCTTGTTTGCTCTACCATTGAAAGTAAAATCTAAATGTTTCTGGATTCCCACACTCTCCCCACAGAGGTTTTCAAAGTCTTTACTCCCATATAACATTTGGTATAATGTGCCAATATTCTTGATTTCCAGAAAAATTTTCTATAAGAGAAAAATTGTAACATGAATTACTATCACAACTTTCATACGAAAGGCATAAGTCTTGCCAGTCTCCAAAACTAGCTGAGTTAAGCCCTGCTGCATTTCCTTAAGCTTTCCATGCTAGGAAATGAGAGCCCACTATGCATTTCAGGTGCAGCGATCCACTATCTTAGTACGGAAAAGCGAGAAAAATACTGCAAGGCTTAAATCAGCCAGTGTTGGTGACTGGCAAGAGTTATGGGAAGTTGTACCACTGACAGCTCATTGTCATCTTTTGCTAACATATATATACTGGCTTCTGTCTTGTGATCTGTGTATATTTCACAAGTGAGCATATTCTATCATTAGAGCACAGTCAAATGCTTTCGTCCAATCATATGATTGTATTGTGGTCACGTGGAGTACATTTATATCCGATAGATATACGGTTTTCTGGTTGCGTTCGGGTATCATGCTCATAAAACTGGTTCAAAGACTTCCATAAAAACTACAAACAATGTCAACTGATTCTTTAATTTATGTGGATAATACACAATTAAACACTTATTACATTGACAAATGATCTGGTTTGTTCCCTTTCCGAAAGGAAAGTAGTCGCTTTCGTTGATCGGGACTGTCTTCTATGTGAAGGAGCTTGATATTCCTAAAAGAAAAAGAAAAGCATGTAAATAAAGCAAGCATGTGAGGTGAATTGGGATTTGTCAAGTGTATTTCATTTATATCACGAGTAAGTGAAACAATGACAAGCATATTATTTAGTTATTAGTTATATAGAACGACATTAAAAACTGAGAAGAAAGTTATATAAAATTACCTTCTGGGAGTGTTTAAGAGGTTGGAGGCTGCAGGCTCGTCTCACTGAAACCCCTGTATCGCCACACAGCGTCCGAGCGGTGTCCAGTACGACGTTCCATCCATTCCCATAGACAGTTTGAGTATTATTTCGTTGCTGCAGTAACCTGAAATAATTTATACGCAATATAGACGGGATGTACAATAGCATATGCAACAATAGATATTACAACTTGCATATTGATAAAAACAGCTCAACAAACAACATGATGGGAAAATATTTGAAATACAAAAACCAACAACTATTATTAAATAAACCAGTTTAATAAATATTACCGTAGTTTGAATACTCATTTTTTAAAAAGTAAGGAGTAAAATAGTAAAGTTACCTTTCCTGAATGAACAGTGTACTTGTCCTTGGATGTCCATGATGAAGCCATTGTGTGAACTGATTCATTCTAAAAACCACTCAGACTTTAAAGGCAATGAAATGTATTACTGCTCAATGTTGCTGAATAAAAACATGCTTAAATCATGCATGTTCGTGATTCAAGCACGCCGCTTATGCTGCAGCATGACTCGTACGCTTTATATAAAATGTACGCCTCATGCACCTCGGACAATTAAAGAAATTCAGTGCTCACAGTGCGGATGATGACGTCAATGTCCCTAACATTTGTATATGAAAATGAGAAATGTCAATGTTGTGCATGTTGTGTTCGAGAGAATGTTTCCCAAATTCATTTGAAATATATTCATTTTAAGACATTTTCTTGACGACTCAAGCATTTGACTGTGCTCTAAGATAGACAGAGAACTCGCAGCAATACATTATCGGGATATAAATATACGGGTTTGAGAGGGTTAGGCTCGGCTGACGCCTTGCCCAACCCTCTCAAACCCGTACATTTATATCCCGATGATGTACTGCTACTCGTCCTCTATCTATTACTGAGGAACCAATGGTGACTACACAGTTCCCAGAACAACATTAGATTACAACAAATCATGGGCCATATTCACTGTTAGACTTTTATAAATACGGCCCCAGATTCTTGAAGAGTCACACCACATTATTTGATATTTTAAGATATTATGAGGGAGACGTTATGATGGTCCTTATCTTGTGAGATACTGACCAGTCTTCACTGAAAGTCTCCTTCTCTTAATGCTTCGTACTCATGTTAGATCTGTTAAATCTTGATACACAATTTTTGGTAAAACCTCCATGTATCACACTATCATTTATTTGCTTTAAAATTTCTTGCTTTATTGAAATTTTAAAGAACAGCTAAGTGGCATGAACTAAAACTAAAAATCAACTAGAAATATGTAAAATATACCTTTGTTATGATTGCCCCTGGAACCCCTGGTACATATTTATGATGATTGGTCAGTTTCCTTGACCAGTGTAGATACAAGATCGTACTGGACTCTGATGCAGAGAAATATGGTGGACACAAGCGCTTAGACCATAACACAGAATTCTTCACCAAAGATGAACACTGGAATGGAAGGCCTCATCATTTCTATGTAATTATTATTATTTTTTTTGTGTTTGTGCAAGTTGCACAATTTGATAAAGACAAGTGCACATTTGTTGAAAAATAAAAACAGTGAGAACTGGAGCCATTCATCGGCGTTGTGATTAGTTTTATTGTATGTCATGTGTTACTACGTGAATATGCTATTACTGTATATGTTTTATGATTTTAAAAGTGTAAAATTTGGTTAAATAAAGCGTGTTTTCATTTCACGTAATGCCAAGAAACCAAGATGGCGGATGCTGCTAATAGATTGGTGTATTAACTTTCCCTTTAAGGCTCTGTTTAAGAAATGCCAATTTGGAAGCATCTGCAGGTTATATGTTATAGAATCATCCATCATATTTAAATGTAAATGAATGTTTCCTTCTGTTGCAGGTCTATATCCCCTGCCGAACTGCGATCGTCCTTGCAAAAGTGGACTAGACTGGAGGCTAATACAATTGTCCTTTGTTGTCATGTGCCCAGCACAAAAAAACATGTCACAGTGGCTTCAGACAAAATCATCTTATTGTCCAAGAATGTCTAAAACCTTTAAGGTTCAGGAATTATTGGGATAAACATTCTTTGTGAATGACTTGAGGTGTAATCTGCAACAGGGAAAATATTTTTGTTGGTATCCACTGTTCTAAGTTATAACTAATTAAGTGGGTTTTTTCATATTAAAAATTCAAATGTTGAATTCTGATGAACTCTGGTGGAATACAGGGATATATCAATGGAATAAACTGTTTCTTCAGTCACTAGTGAAAATAACAAGGAAACGTGTAGTCTTGTCACATCATGCTTTTTACAACGATTTATTGTTGCTTCCTCTTGCAGGGTTAAAGAATGAACCCTGTTACTACAAAGATACTTGGATCACTTCCTGGCATGGATAGAAACTGTCTTTCCTTGACAATGTTATATAACCTATATCAAAGGAGGAAGAAAGATTATATTTTATCTCTTCACAAGATAGAAAGTGTATGTTTCACAATAATCTTAGCCACTGTTTATGCAAAACATTGAGGCAGGATAGTGCAGTGGCAAGCCTGTTTGGCTTTTGATCAACAGGTCTCATACTGTGTTGTCTCTGAGCAAGGCACTTCATCTACAATGCACTCAGTCCACCCAGCTTGACAAATGGGTACCTAAAAACAGGGGGTATCGACCAAAATCAACTTAGTAACTGGAGGTACCACCAGTGAGCAGTGCCTCACTACATATAAGCATTGAAATTGATATTATTAGATATTAATAGATATTATATTATCTGTGTTAATTTGAAGCTTAGAGAACACCTTATAGTTTCACCTCTTGTCAAAGCCATATGTATGAAATGTCGTTGTCTTGCTTTTCCATTATAATTGAACTTATACCCTGGTGATGCAAAGAATCTTTTGATTTTTTGAATCCACAGACACAACACTGTTCCCAGATTATTCCTGAACTGAAGGGTTAGGACACTAAACTAAAACTCTACCAATCTCAATCAGTATTTGTAGTATTTACAGCATTGTTATTGCATTTAGGGTGATTTGTTGACTGAAAACGTCTATTGTATATATAAAAGAATGTTCAAATGAATGTGTTGTGCTATAAAGTGTGAAATCGTGAGCGATGTCAAGTCATTAGAGCAGAAAATTTGATAGGACAATGTCAAAGGTCAATGGACATCAAAGCAGTAGCCCTTCTGACAAGTGCATTTCCATTTCAAAGGCAAGCCCTAAGTTATTGCAATCAGCCAAATACATCGCATGATTATGTCATGTTTTTATTTACTAATCTAGAAAAGATGCATTCTCTTCCCACAGAGTTTACCCCCTTCAGATGTTCTATCCTAACCTCTGTTCTACTATGAGAACTTTCTTGGCTAGAAATCTCCTGTCCTGATTGGTTGCATGTTTATTTTTGCTATTTTTTAAAACAGAAATGTAAGATACCGGTAAATGTTTTCTCGTTAAATGTGTCTTCCTCGAAATTTGTTATTTGATTTTTTGAAAATAATTGATCATAAACATGCTGAGAAATAAAGAAGACCATATGATCAGAGACAAAAAACGAAAATAGTTTATTTGTGTTATTTACATCAGATATAATCAAAGGACATGTGCTAATTAGCAAAACCCTTTACAGTCAAAGAGTAAGATCTTTGAAATAACTTTTTTTTATTTATTTTTTTTTTTTATTAGTTCCCATTGGTTACAGAATGAATATAAATACATTTGATATATAGTGTGAGATATACAAACATAGGGATCTTTGAAATAACTTGGTCCATGTAAAGGATGTAGTTGGTGTAAAATGAGATTTCATTGGATAAAAAGCCAGGATATTACATGTATGAAGTATCATTTTTGGCCACTATGGGATAAGAGGTTAGGGTAAAAATCTGAAAGTAGTAAACTTTGTGGGAATTGAAAAGATGCTGAACTAGTAAATTGTCAACACAGCTAGACCAGAATCTTTTCTTATAATACCTTTGGGGAAAAGGGCTAATGGACTTGAGATAATTTTGAACCATGCATCCTTATGTTAATTTGAGTATTGTGAGAGTGTGTGACATATTGCAACCATTTGTTGTTAATCAATCACAGTGATTAATAATGTTTTGAATATAAACATGTATATAGCATATCGGGTTGATCTTGTGTCATGTCTGATCAACCAGCTTGAAATCAACCAATTGAATTTTTTTTTTTTAAATTAACTAGTCCGGAATGAACCAGATAATGGATAGTTTTGGTTGGTTACATTAGCCCTAACTGAAGTCTTATCTTATAAAGAAGCTTCAGTGGTATGACATTGCCCAAATAAAAGTGTGCATTTATTTCATTTCTTGCTTTGTCCAAAAAGCACAATCTATTGAAAACTTAGAATTACCTGCCCTGAAATCCAAATTACAGAATATGGCAGTACAATTATGTCCAACTAGTTTCCTTTATGGAAGATGTGATGTCAAAACTAGAAAAATGATAACCATTTACCTGCCAGTCCAGAAATTTTGGGGGAAGCCACTCTTGGGTGTCATATCCTGGATTATTTCCTGTAACTCAATTCCTGACAAGGATTGATTGAGACTAATTGATTTGATAAAATGTGTGCTATTCTCAGATGTTTGCTGACAGAAAATAAAAGTGTGCCATAGGTTTGTGCCAAGTAACAGTTTAGCAGTGTCAGTCATTGGAGGACCCTGGAACCCCCTTTAGATCTGCCACTGCCAAATGCAACTTGTGAGCTGGACTCCGTTGATTCACGTTTGTCAACAAGACATGGGTTCATGATCATGAGTATCCATTTCACAACTGGTGTTTTCCCTCCAATGTTTTATCCACATTGAAGATGTGTATGTTATTCAACATGTTTATCCAGGCGAACAATCAGTGCTTTTTCCTTGTATCATGTGCTTACTGTATATATACAAATATATATACTATAATAAATTGTATTAAAAAATGCAATATTTACACATATTTGTACTGTTTTGACTGTACTGTTTTCTTTAAAAAAAAGAGCGTCATATTGTTTGCAATGCAGGAGAAATTCCTCTTAGCTATGGAGTGATCAATCGGAGCCAGTGTTGTGTTGTAGGGTTACAATTGATTGTTATGCAGCAACGTAATGGTTTCTTGATATGAATATACCGGTAGTCCCTAAATCAATGAGTTTCAAATGTATCAAATACCTAGTTATTATCTGAAGTATCTGTCCTATGGTATACTTCTGTAGCTGTGTTACAGATTGTGTTTCTGTATAACCATTACTTCCAAGCTCTGACAATGTAATCAGGCTTTAATGGCAGTTTTTGCTTACTTGCAGACTATTATTTTGCAAATCCTTCCTACGATAATTGCTTATGGATATTTGATTCCCTCCAGTGGGTTTGTTACACTTATTCTGATTGACTTTAAAGATTTGATGAAATGCATTTTTCTCAAGAAATGACAGATGATTACCTCTATGTATATTGTATATCGGAATCAATTGAGCATAAAATTGAGACAATATGACCTTGCAATTGATAATTAAGACGATTTTAATTCACCCATTTTAACACTAACGCAATTAGTTTTAATAATCATTTTGAAAATGCTCACTGAAGGGTGACTGTGATAAGCGACAGACGGGGCCGGCTAGACAGCTACTCCGCTGAATCTCGTTAATTAATTAATGATGATTATCACTGCCGCTGAATTTATGAGGTGTATTACATCGCCAAAAAGACATGTTTTTGTAATAATTGTGTAATTGTCATCTGCTGAATTACCTAGTTGGATATCTAAACATTCGATATATGGGAAATTTAAGTTGGTTTATTGAAAATTTCTTTGTGAAATGAACAATCAAAATGTTGCGAAATTATGTTGAATTATGTCTATCGCCGAAAATCAGATTCCTCCTGATACGTCACAGAAGTCATCCCTTAAGGGGCCACACCCCGGCAGACTTTCATTCTAGTCGCTGGGCTAAATAAGGCGTTTTTTTAAAAAGCCGTATTTAAGTAATTTATGGACCGATTTCAGAAATTTAAAATCGAGCAATTGTCAAATTGACATCCCATTTTAATGAATTCGATTTTGACCATATGTCATTTCATTTATCCTTTAAATAGTTTCTGAGAAAAACTGTTGACATTGGAGATACGATGAACAAAGGCCAAAAATACGGAACAAGGGCAATAACTCTGCAAAAAATAATTGCACAATTCTGACTTTCGAACTCCATCAAGGTATTTATGCCTACAAACATCACACCAAATTTGGTAACCCTATCTTAAACGTTTTTTGAGAAAAGCTGTCCCCTTAGGATACTATGAACAAAGTAAAAAAAAACGGAACAAGGGTATTAACTCCGAAAAAAATAATTGCATGCTTCTGATTTTCAAACTCCATCAAGGTATTTATGCCATCAAACAACACTACAAATTTGGTAACCCTATCTTAAACGTTTTTTTAGAAAAGCTGTAACCTTTGGAGATACTATGAACAAAGTCCAAAAATACGGAACAAGGGCAATAACTCCGGGAAAAATAATTGCGCGCTTCTGATTTTCGAACTCCATCAAGGTATTCATGCTCTCAAGCAACTCATCAAATTTGGTAACCCTATCTTAAATGGTTTCTGAGAAAAGCTGTCCCCTTTGGAGATACCATGAACAAAGTAAAAAAAAAAAACGGAACAAGGGTATTAACTCCAAAAAAAATAATTGCATGCTTCTGATTTTCAAACTCCATCAAGGTATTTATGCCATCAAACAACACTACAAATTTGGTAACCCTATCTTAAACGTTTTTTTAGAAAAGCTGTCACCTTTGGAGATACTATGAACAAAGTCCAAAAATACGGAACAAAGGCAATAACTCCGGGAAAAATAATTGCGCGCTTCTGATTTTCGAACTCCATCAAGGTATTCATGCTCTCAAGCAACTCATCAAATTTGGTAACCCTATCTTAAATGGTTTCTGAGAAAAACTGTCCCCTTTATCTCGGACGGAGGCACGGACGGACAGAGCCCAAACCTATATCCCCCCTTCCACTTCGTGGCGGGGGATAAATTAATAAAGCTCCATAATCATTGTTCACTACAATAAAACTTGTCCTACTTGGTGGGGGATATAGTAAACTCTGTCTGCCTGGAAGATTTACTAAGTCAACAGTCGGAGGCATGTTTAACTAAGCAATTCAAATACAAAACACTATTTTATATAATTTATTCATTTAGTTTTCATTCAAAAAGATTGTCACAATGAAAAGCATATAACAAACAAAGAGCACTTTTGATCACCCATCAAGGGAGAAATCCCTCCCATCCTCCTCAACGCTGCCGTTCATCATGGTTACAGACTCTGCAGTGTTCACGGGTAGACAGATGTGCCATCGATCTCGATAACTCTGCTCAAAGTGAAGGGTACCCTGCCCTGTGCATCCAGAAGATGATGAGAGATCAGAATTAACTAACGACCAGCCCTGATTCTTTAAAATTTCACAGAATCTCAGTCTTATATTACACCCATTGAGCTCCACTTCTGTAAATTGACCACCATTCTTCTCACGAAGCTTTTCCATTGCCTCTTCCCCAATCAGATGTTCTGGCAAAGTGATTATCACATTTTTACTTCCTGATAATACTGTTTTGATACGGGAATTATTTGTTGGCATGGTGGCAGATAGTCCTGTTCTCATTTCAATAATTTCCAAGTAATGAGAAACAGTTTCTTCAACATTCCCTTCTTGAGCATCATGTACAGCCTCGATCAAAGGACTGATTTGATAAAAGTCTGCTTCAACCAGGAGCAGATCGTAATCCTTGAAATCGGATGGTAAGGCAAGACGTGTAGATCGTAAAAAGTTTAAGATATGTTGAAAGATATTACCATCTCTGTCTATAAAGATATGCCCATTGCAGTCCTTCGTTATAGGAAACTTGCCACTGATCATGGCGCCGAGCATGGAATCTGGAAACCTGGTGAGAGTGGAATGCGTTGTTGTATACAACACACCCCCAACATTAAGAATGAGTACAGAATCCCCCATCATGGTGTTGGGTTATCTCATTTTCTAGAACTCTTCTTCCATTCTACTCTTGTACGAGATGAACCTATCAAAAAGAATTTCATATTTTATTTTCTCATATTATATCTTTCATTATATATTACTTTTGAAGCTGGATATTGCACCAAATTTGTTATTGCGTTAAAACACAGCTCCTGTGACGTGACGTTTTTTTATAAAGAGAAAAAATAAGAACCTTATAACATCACAACTTCATTCCAATTACTGTCCTTATGCGGAAATGCACCATGTTCATTTAAAATCAGGAAATACATTATTATATCCCGATCGGGGTATAATGAGATATCCCAAAAAGCATATTGTAGGCTGATCGGGATATAATATCCCGTTTAGTGGGTTTCCCCAACCTGGTGAATGCCCACACCCTGACACGCCCATATGAGCAGATGAACAGGTAGTCCTGACCAAAACTTGTTTGACAGTTGACACTACATAACAACCAGAGGCATTGGACATACGTATCGATCTATGTATCAATGATAATAAATGTTCCTTTATGTATTTACCAAATTGACCTGAACAAGTTATGTCAAATTTATTTGGCTTTGTAAAGTCCGTTTACCCTCTACTCACGAACTGTTTTGATTTCACGGGGCCACGTTGAGAAACCGGAAGTAAAAAATGAGCTCCGCGCACTGCTTGACGCTGTATGGAGATTCATTCTTCGTGTGGTAAATTCGTAATCAAAGCAAACTCGTAACCACAACGTCGAAACTTTGTTTGGACCTTTTACGTGTATAATACTTTCCACTGATACATGTGACGAAAAGTAGTACTAACTTGAAAAGTTACAACCGTCCAATGTTTATTTTTTAAATCTTTTAAGTTATTTTTTTGTATGGGCGGGTATGGGCACCCCAAAAGTGGATCCCCACTTTTCCCTTTCAAAATTCCTGGATCCGTCACTGATACGGATAAGGATGATTTCGTTATTGCAGCTGCTGAACAAAGTCTTGTTCCATTCCTTTCTAAAAAAAAACTTATATATATGGTCTTTTCAAAATTAGGTAGTCAAATCATTTTAAATGCAAATTGTTGATACTATGCATATACCCAGTAAACCAAAAATCGTCTTTAAAACGTAATAAAAGCGTTTTCTTGAACACGTTTTAAAAACGTTTCAAAAGCCCATATTTGTCCGTTATTGCGAACGCCAAAAACGTTCTTGAAAACGTTTTAAAACGTAATGCAAACGTCTTTGAAAACGTTTTTTAAAACCGTTTGGCAAACCTGTTCAAAACTTAACCAAAACCATTTGATGTCGACGGCATATCCAGCCCATCGGGTGTTCATGGAAAGATAAAAACCTTATCAGAACGTTCTCATTAACGCTCTGAGAACGTTCTGATTAACACTTCAAAACGTCCGTTTACTATAAATACCCGTTCTCATAATTCGATTTGTAGTTACGACTTGTAGGATTCAACTGCAACTTCCACAAGTGCACTGTCAGAATATCAAAGTCGTATCAACTCATCAACTATTAAACATAGCAATATTGTAGATTGGAATTCAAGTTAATACTACAAGTTATAACTACAATTCGTACCGTGAGATAGTATCAGTGTGCATCGATAAAAATGGACAATGAAGAGAGCTGATTTGACAACCAATCTTTAATGAAAGCACAACGTAACATCATTATTTTCCAAAACTGAATTGTTGTCCTGTTCGAAAATGCATTCCTCCCCACTAAAACGGCCGACATGAACATAGTCTCTGATCAATCAATTCCGACCACAAATCAAGTGGAAGCGGTCAACAAAGCATAATATCTGTCTGAAAACTTCTATCAGATAAATTCATAAACTAAACAACTAAAATGCTAAATCCAGTCTGAAGCAACGAACAGTGAGTTATCATGACCACTCTCAGAGGAATCAGATTCAGATCTGACTCTCTGTTTTTTCTGTGGCTGGCTCTGACTTGGAAGTTGACAGCTCATTGTTTTTTTCATCTTATAGTATCCCCCCCCCCCCCCCCCCCCCCCCCCCCCAACCATTGTGCTGGATCTCTTGAGAATATCGGACACTTTCCTCCGCAAGGACAGTTGAGTTTCGTCCCTGTGTTTCTTCTGCAAAACTTCTGAAAATGTAAATAAATATTTGTAGCACCTCAGTGTAAGACATAACTATTATTAACCGCGCAAAGACCTGAACTTATTTGTTACTTAATTGCCTGTACTGACACATAGCATATACACTTATGAACTGACATTTTTGCATATGCCCGAACGTGTGTTGGAAAGATAAACTGCTTATTTCAGCAAAATGTGTAATTTAGGAAACGTTTATGAGAGAGAGAGAGAGAGAGAGAGAGAGAGAGAGAGAGAGAGAGAGAGAGAGAGAGAGAGAGAGAGAGAGAGAGAGAGAGAGAGAGAGAGAGAGAGAGAGAGAGAGAGAGAGAGAGAGAGTTATTATTATAAAACATTATGTTTAACATTTGAAAACATAGCAAATACTGATACAATTACGGGTACTCACTCAGCAGAATCTTTTGAGTGTGGGTACCCATGAAATTTCTTTTTTCTTTGACTCCTACGATCTTGCCATCTTTTGTCTGGCCCCCACAATTGAAATTTTGGGCCAACTGTGGCCGTTGTATGACGCTCGATATGCCTCGGCTAAGAATGTCATTAGCGTCCCGGCCACCAAGATTTCTCAACATGGTTTTCTGCAAAATTAATGTATTGTTGTTGAAAATAGAACGTCAAATGTTTTGTCTGTCTACTTCTAAGAACACAACACACTTTTTAAAGACAACCAATGGGGTCACGATTAATCATGATCGGATGGGTTGCTATTTTACCGAGACGTACTGTCTGTTTATGAAAAATCTTATTTGAATGCTAATACGTTTCGTATTGTGACATTATTAGGATTTAAAGCCGCGATCATGATCGAAAACCGGACATTGACGCGCGTCAATTGATCAAACGTATCTTTGGAAACTTATCTATTGCAAACAGAAACACAGATTCGATTTGATGGTGTTTGATAGGTAAAATAACCACTTTTCATGGACATTGGACCTGTGATTTCGGCTTCTGCACATATTTAAGGTGTTGTCAGATTTTACTTGAAAACTACGAAGTCTCATATATTTTGCATTTGGAGATCAATATATGTGTTGATTTGAATTTATATCAACAAATATGGTATTTTGGATGTTAAATAATGTTAAATTTCTTTCATTTTTGTTGAGAAAGTTGTCACAAAATCAACTGATAAGGGAAGGAATAATATTCGTTTTGCAAACGTTTGCAAAACCTAACCAAAACGTGTGATTTTAAGACGTTTGCAAAACTTAATCAAAACGGTTTTTTTAAACGTTTGCAAAACCTAACCAAAACGTGTGATTTTAAGACGTTTGCAAAACTAATTGGAATCGTTTGCTTTCAAGATGTTTGCAAAGCCAATTCAAAACGTTTACAAAACTAGATCAGATGCGACGGCAAATGATGTGTAAACGCTTTAAAATCGAAGAAAGAACATTATAGCATTATGTTCTAAACCATCTGCTTAAACATATTAATTGTTGTACAAAGCTAATTGTGATAGTTCACAATAGTGAAATAATGTTCAATTTCTTTCATATTTGTTGAGAAAGTTGTCACAAAATCAACTGATAAGGGAAAGAATAATATACGTTTTGCAAACGTTTGCAAAACCTAACCAAAACGTGAGATTTTAAGACGTTTGCAAAACTTAATCAAAACGTTTTTTATTTTGAAACGTTTGCAAAACCTCACCAAAACGTGTGCTTTTAGACGTTTGCAAAACTAAATGGACACGTTTGATTTTAAAAACGCTTCAAAAGCGAAGAAAGAACATTATAGCATTATGTTCTAAACTATCTGCTGAAACATATTAATTCTTGGACAAAACTCATTTTGATAGTTCACAATAATGAAGTGATGTTACATTTCTTTCATAGTTGCTGTGAAAATTGCCAAAAACTCATGTTATAAAAGAAAAGGAATCAAAAACGATTTGCAAACGTTTGGAAAACTAACCCCATACGTTTTACCCTAGTGGATACATGCACCCGTGTATTTCAGTTATTATTGAACATTAATTTGTGAATATAGTTTGATTTAAGAACATATTCGTCAACCACAAGTTCTTATTGAAAAGATTATTAGGTTCTTACCTTTTGGGATACTCTTTTTAAGATGCCGTGTTGGAAAATTGCAGTCGAATCTTGCCAGCAAAAAACTTTTCAAATTACAAATGGCGGCGGGAAATGACGTCATATGACCACGTGGTGTGTTTAAAAACCATACCAAAACGTTTTGCAAACGTTGTAATTGGAACAATGAAAACGTCAATTTAAGGACCAGAAATTCTATTTTTAAAAAGATTTGAGAACTTCAGGGAAACGGCTTAAAAACGTTTTTCAAACGTCACAATTTTGAAAACGTTTTAAAACTATTTGAAGACGTTGTGAAAACGCTTTCGAGACGTTTTGAAAACCGAAAACTATAAAAACGTTTTCAAAACCAAAACGAATGGTTTACTGGGTATTAAGTTAAATTCTGGTTGCATTGAAATTAGTGCTACAGTTACACAAATGCATACGATGTCACGTGATAAGAAGTAACCTCTGTTACAAGTGGGGCGATTTCTAGAAATGTTAGAAATGAATCACCCTGATTGTTTTTCTTCTGATGATTTGCCAATGGCAAGTTATAATGTTAATATTGGAAACAGAAACGTTTGTAAATAGAAAAGAACAAATACGAGACAAAAACTGAAAATGTGTAAATGTAATTGTAAACTTTTATTCTAAATTGAAGCGTTAATAAAATGATTAGACCCAATCTGATATCTGCACTATGCGATATGTCTGTAGATCAGTCTAACCTCCCAATCTAGAAACTTAAATTCCATCCTATTGTGACAAATATCAACTTTCCTGCGCAAGACATAACTTGGAATGGGATGGATTCTTTAGAAAGGTTTGGTCTTGAATATGGTCTTGTCGTTTTCAAAAGAAACGGAGTCTGTTCATCTTCCTTCCGCAAGTCATAACTGGCGCCATTCTCCATCAATGGCCTTGCCGCATTTCCTTTACTTTTTTGTGCTAACACGCGCTGCACCTGAAGTGCATAGTAGGCTTTGATTCGCTAGCACATGAAAGTAAAATAAATTCAGCAATACCAGTGACGGAGACTGACGTGAGTTAATTCATGCGGAAGGAAGTTGGACTGAGATCCGTTCCTATTACGACAAGGCCATATTCAAGCCAAACCGTTTCCCAAGAATCCGTCCTATTAGTTTCAAAGCAGTTAGAGAGAGAGTGTGAAAGTGAGAGTTTTATAATATAAAATATGATACAACGTCTGAATGACGTTATATTCCTGAAATTCGTTCTCTCAATAACCAAATCGTCAATGAATATTGAAAATGGAAACCGATAAAGGATCAACCTTGACTTATTCCAATCGAGCAGGGACATTCCTCTGGCAAGGAAGTGTAATACCATATTAAAAAACAAGCTAAATACCAAACCGATCTCCTTTGACACAGTAACCTTTTCGCACATTCTTTATCATTACACTAGGGCTACCTTCATGACTTACGATTGCCTTGAAGCAATATGTTTCTATTTAAAAATTACCGTAATTTGATATTGAACACATTCTCAAAATAAACGAAAATGCCGAACAAATTTCACTGGTTACGAGAAAACACGAGTGAACATGTGAGTGGAGAATTTGTTATTAATTATGCACAGTTCATGCCGCGAACAATCTGGGGGCCTTAGCATTTTGTCACCCACATTTGTCCGTTCGCGTATACAAATCGCCCCGTATATTCACTTCAGTTTTTACTTATGTGACAATACTTATTTAGACGTGAACATCAAACGTTAATTTGTATTCTTCTGAATAATAAGGGATGAACCTCTAATACAAATACGAAGGATTTTCTTTTTCACGGTATAATTATTAACTAACTATTTGGAGTCTGAAAAGTGTTCATGTTTATAAGATATACCGATCGTAACCGATGCGTATGTAAAGCACACCGTGTTATACACTGCTACTCGGAGGACAGGCTTCGATGAAGTTAAGATATTATTTTTTGCAGATATACAAGAAAAGTAAATTTCTTTTCAATATTAAGGTTACTTGGAAAGATTTGTCAAATGCTCAAGACTGCCATTTTATTTCGTGAATATGATAACAGCAGTTAGTAAGTAATTAGTTACCATTAATGAAAGTCGTGGTTATGATTTTAAAACTTCAGTAGAGAGTTACGTGGAAGTGAGTCTTTAATGACACTACAAACAGGAAGTGGCAGTTATAGCAAGTGAAGGATGTGCCGGTTTGATGACGTTATAAAGGGGTTTTCTGTCAACTACGGTAAAAAAATTTGTTACCGTAGTTGACAGAAAACCCCTTTATAATGTATTTAAAACATAACTACGTTTAACAAGCGTTTGAGCTTATACTTCTTATGAACTTTGTGTCCTTTTTATTACGTTTTCAAAGAATAACTCATTTAAATACGCACAAGAAATACGCATATTGAATTTGCTGCGACCATGTTCATAATCTAGTTCATATTTTGTTGACGTGCTTCGTATGTTTCGTGTTCTGGAAACATAAAAAAACAGCATGCATCAATTCATCATATTTGTGGACGTGCTTCGTGTATGTCATGTTTTGTAAGTAAACGCTACAAATATTTATAGCATGACTTTTTTTTAGTTCTTTGAAGTAATAACGTTAACTCTATTGATTGTAAACGTTATACATCCATCATATTTGTGTCATAAGTGTCTCAATTTTGAAAACGCAATCAAAGGATCATAAACATTCACAATATGTAGGGATTAAAGGTACATCCATTGTGTTTCATAAAATTTTATTTGGCTTTTATACGTTCAAACTAACGATATGTGTTGTCTACAACACAAATAAATTCACTCACCTTGCATATGTATCCCCAATCGCCAAATATATCATAATTACTAGTTTCCAATTAAAATTGAGTAACATAATTATGCATGTGCAGAAACCGAAACTGCACGTCCCATTTACATGCACAGTAGTTATTGGACCTATTACACATTATCAACTCAAATTTGTCTTTGTGTCTGTTATAAATAAGATTCCAAAATTACGTTTGACTCATTGACGCGCGCCACACGCTGTGCATTGTCCGGTTTTCGATCAGAAATCACTACTTTAACCTTCATATCGTCAATATGTTAAGTCTACTATCATCAAAATAGTAGTTTTCGGTAACAGTCGGTACTTCTCGATAAACTAACACCATTTATAACGTTTGCCATATGTGACCCCAACAACACAATGGATGTACCTTTAACTCTATGGCTTTAAAATTATTCATAAATTCATCCGTGACGTTTGTATTTTCTATGTTATTGCTTTGAAAAACAGAATCTCCAAAGTCAAGCATCAATCTGCAAATGTTTTGCCAAAGCTAGACCATCTCCATCCTCGATAATCCAGCGCTATTGTTCCGATAAATCTACACAAAAAACTTGTGTGTAGATTTATCGGAACAATAGCGCTGGATTATCGAGGATGGACCATCTCGAACCCGAAACTTTCATATAGCTGCCCACTAAACCCATATCTGTCAACGTTCCTATATGTACCTGAGTTGAATGAATGATGAAGAGATATTTTACGAACGACTCTTGTGCTAAGTGAAAAAGACTAAGCAAGCCATTTATTGGAAAAAATGAATATACGTTATGTTTTTTCGGTATATTGTACGGGAAAAGACCTCTCCCTCGGACGAAAGAGAGCCCCTGCTTTCGTGACAGTGCCGTGCTACTTATATTCGTACGTGACGTTATTTCCATATAGACATGCATGTTAATTTAGTCTGGGAGAACTAATTTTCATAGATACGATTTGTGTCAGATTCTATTCACATTTATCACGTTTGTGGGGAATCGTCTTGGCTACAACCTCATAATTTAAGTTTAAGTTTAACTTTCCGTTTTCGATCTTGGGAATGGCAGTAATTTGATCAACATATATTCCGTTGTGAAAACTTTTCACATGGCGGTCTATGGGAAACGTTTTTATCTAACGTACACATATAGAGAACTCGGATGACATTAGGTAAATTATCGTCCGAAATTTTAATTTAAATTATGTTCTTCAAGCTGAGATGATTACAAATCAAGATGAAAAGTTTGATCCAAACAAAACTTATTTCAAGAAAATATAAAGCGCACATATTGTGTTGACAACGCACTGAGAAATAAAACGTTCTCGGATAAAATGAAAATGCATGATAAGTACGTGCTACCGTTATGTTTGGGTATGAGTGTGTCCCAAAAAGCGTGTAGACCGTGGCAACGATATCTCTTCGCCTCCCGAACTAGAAAAACGAATCCATTTACACATTGCCGAGTATGATAACTTCACATAAATGTAAAGTGATCGTTTTCTCCGACTAGACGTACATCATGTATATGGCTGACTATATATAGTCGATATCGATGTTTTATCTTCCATGTTCGAAAGTTTGACGAATGAGGAAATATAAATCCTGATTTACAACCTCTTATAACTACAATGAATGGGGCGTAAACAAAGGCTTGTCCCAGAACCAACTGACCTTGTCGAACATGTAGGACTTAATTGGGGCTATTTCCTTGTCTCACGCTCGCAGATTATGAATGTAGGCCTTGTTCAAGGAAAATAATGTCTCCATTTGTATTCTCTGGGAAGAATCTTTATTTTGACTCTTGATAAAGACCAATAGCGTTTGTGAGGAGGCCACAATGACAAGTGTGGGCCTTGAATAAAGGTCTTCATTTGATACGGATGAAATAATTCTATAGATAGCAAAGTTTATTTTCGGATATCGCCAGCGACCGTGAATCTATATGCAGCAATAAAAATCCCAACACACCCGTTTGAGATAGTAAACTGTCTATAAATAGCTCTCGAGAGCGCCATTCGTGCATGACCATTAACATAACTAATACTCAGGCGATTTTGATTAATTAGTCTTTTGAGACAGTTATTTAGTCGTCGAGAATCCATTCATAACTTGCGTATGTTCAACATTGTACAAGACATTTCACCATTCCTGACTCATTTCGAAAACAACCAATCACATTCACCAAACCTGGTGCCACTGTGGAATATTTTTGGAGGTGTTTCTGCAACCACAGCATCACTTGAGTTACCTCCCTTCATCAGTTTCATGGAATCTCTGAGTGGCAAGGCTGTTTACATGTTTGTCAACATAAAACTTTATCTAGGGCAGGTGTTGCCGAAGAACTTTGACCTGCCCAAGTTTACTATGTTGCCTATCTTATTAACCACGTGGAATCAAATTTTACACATTCTCGCGTCAATCTTCGGCGTGCGAAGAGTTGAACAGAAAATGGAAGGTGGCAATGTTAGCGAAAGAGATGTTCGCCAGAAAGCTTACAGTTGGTGTCGCGACTCTCTTCACGGATCGTGGGCAAAGATTACAGAGGATGAAATAATTGTAAAGCATCTCAGGTGAGTGTTTAAACCCAGCTGACTCATGGCGGGCTGTGTCGCGTGTGACCTCGCCAGGACAACGTACGATGAAGGAATCGATTCAAAAGCGGACATAACATAAGGCGTGAGTTTAGCATGCTTGCGTCACGTGGGGGAAACGATCACGGTTTTCGTGAATAGCTGTTTGTTTTTAGTGAGAATTTTAAAACTGATTTTAACCTGTTTAATATTTTGTCATGTTACTAACGATGATATCGATTGTGAATGAGTTCAGGGTTTATTATGTGTTATCCTAAAATAGGCCTGAATATGTCCTGGTTATACACTGTAATTTTCCACTTGGTTTTACTAAAAAAAGTGATTTTTATGATTAGTCACAGATGTCTCTTAGATTAGTTTAACTTATTTACATTATTTTAGTATTATTATTTTGTAAGTTATATTTCAATTAATGGACCATTAATTTACTTCTAAATTGTTAGATTTAGATATTATAATTAATCTGATGATTTATCTCAAAGCTTTGATTTGTTGTTATCAAAATACAACTTTTTAATTATGACCATTTATCAGTATAATCAATGAATAATTTAATCTTTTAATTTGAACCACGGATTAGGAATTACTTAATGACTACACAATTTAATGCATATGAATAAAAGATGTTTACACAACCAATACATTTTATAAATTTAAAGGTAGACACTATATTTCAATTGAATCACTAAGTGATATCTGTTTTGAATTTGATGAACTGTTGAAATGTCTTTTTGAGATAGCCACACAAAGAACCACCCAAGTGTATCACAGTCTAATAATTTAATTGTCAGGTTAGAATATAATATACCGGTAAGATTTATTAACTTTACTTAATATCATCACATTCTTTCTATCTCACAAAACCATATGCAAACTTTATCATTGTTCTCTTAAATGCAAAATATGAACCATTTTCACAATAATGAAATATACATTACCTAAACCGCATTCACATGATTGGAATTTAATGAAATTTGTGTTGATAAACCTGTAGTAAGTACATTTGCGATGGAGTTTGTTTCATCTGAAATGAACAACCTTAAGCCTTTTTAAGTGTACCTTACCAGTAAAATTAAAATAATCATATATCGGATTGGATGCCAGATTCAGACATTTTACAATTTAGTTTGAGAACCTATTATAACACGTTGGATATTTAAAAACAAATATGAATTTTAAAGAAGTGATGATTTGTTAAAATGTATAATTGGATGCTAAAACTGTACGAGTAAAGATTGTTTTATATGGAGAGATTGTGTGTTGAATGAACACTGTGTTTGCTTTTGAGATGTAAACAACACACAACAAACATTCTGCACACCTAACACGCAATGCAATGTAAGTTACTCAACACACATACATAAGGTATATCAAACATGTTACAAGGAGAATAACTTATTTCTAATTCATTCATAAATTCAAAGTTATAAATATTTTTATTCTCCAACTATCAGAAACACTGATCAGACCATGTATTTAAGGAAACGTATTTCATTGCATTAAAATTAAGACAAGACAGCTAAATTTCTATTTAAATTCAATTACTCAGTTAATAATTAATTAATGAATTGAGTATATATACAGTTTTAATTTCATTAGACCTGAAAGACCAAATGGCATGGAGTCCATGTCTGTCAACCATTCAGCTGAATCTTAGATGCGGATGATTAATTGTAGATTTGGTGACTCTTTTGCCCCCAAGAAATGTGTTTCCTCAAAAACATAAATGCACTAGAATCTTTAGTACCCCTGAACATCTAATCAGATGGGGATTATGAACGATTTGTAATCTTCACTATTGTAGAGTTGTTAAGTCTGTTGCCTCATTAAGCATACGTTAAGGGCCACATAGGTTACACCCTAGACTAAAATTAAGTCTATATGGAAGTTTGATAATTGCTGTATTTTGATCCTTATGATTTTATTTCTTTAATTTTTCAGTTTGTCTAGTCTTACTGATTCAGGAACTAGACTGTATTAAAGGCTCTTATTTCATACACACAGGTTTATACATCATTTTCATCTTCTGATCACCTTAGAAAGTTGAAATGTTGTGTACAGATGCCTCGGCCAATACAGATATAAAATTTGGACTTGTTTACCCTCTAGCTACTTGATTTTCATTTCATTTCAGAGACTTCATGTTAGTCTATAGACTATAGTATATTTGTACCCAATCTGGTTACTGTAACTAAGTCAATATCACGCTTAATTCAAAATTGTGTTTACTTTTGTGAAATGTTTACCCAAAGATTAAAAGAGTTGTGATAAGCTAACTATTCTTCATCTCGTAGCATTATGCTTTTTTTTGGTAAGATATTAGGAGGTAAACGTTATGTAATTATTATATAAGTTACAAAGACTTTGAAGATTAGAGTTTTCTCAATGTCCAATTTTTATGTTGACTTCCAGATTAGGGAAATCTATCATTCATCACGTTATTGATTATTTATCTATCGACAGCCTGATGAGGCAGTGGACCGAGATAGCTTATTGATACTATCTGAAGCTCGGGGTCAATCAATGTGGAGAGATCGCTTATAACACTAGCCATTGTTGTTTATATGTTGAGTTGTTCTCAGTAAATCAAACAGATGAAATTAGGCCAACCTGATAGCTAGACCTTTAGCTACACGGACAAATATGATCTTCAATGAGTCGGTAGATAGACAGTAGTCCAACATACGCATCTCACCAAGGGGTACACACATATTCTTTATGAGCGTCCCGGATCAACCCGAGATCAGCAAATTAAGGGTTCACCACTACGTATTTACTCCTTGTACCTTTAGCTACACATTATTAACCCCTTTGTACCTTTGGCTACACATATTAACCCTTGTACCTTTAGCTACACAAATTAACTCCTTAGATGCTTATTTCTCTAAGATAGATTATGGCCAAGTGGCTGAATTTCTACACACCATATCAAGGTGGCTAAACACAGACTCAAACTGTAAGTGTAACATGATTTCAATGTATACTTGATTCTGATTGGTTGATTTGCCTATGTTGAATGACAATGAATACCCGCAAATTACTTGGGGCGAATCACCGCGAACATATACATCGTGTTCACAAGATTTGGGCCGACTCAAAATTAATTTTTTCTATTTCTCTTAATATGTGCTCCTTACTCAATTTGACAGGTGGCATTGTCATTTTCTAACTTGTGTATAGCAGTATAGGTCACAAATAAATCTCAAAATTAATTAGTTTCAAGTCACTAAAATGTTTTTAACTAGTAAAATTTGACGCCTTCTTCCATGCTGCTGTGTTTACCGAATGCCGTTGCCATGGCATGCCGTCATAGTGATCAACCGTTTTGACGTCACAATGCTAGCGTCATTGTCACAATGGGCTAGGGTCTTTTACTGTGTTGATGTCGTAGATAAATGTTTATCGCCATCTAAAATGATACGTGAATATTGTGAAGTGAACAGAGTTGAGTGACACTGTTTGAGCTTATGTGTAAATTGTTGCTAATGTATATTACGCCGAGTATTTACATTTGTTTTGACGTCACTACACCTCTTTCCAAAATCCTTTCCACTCAGAGATAGGTACACAAAAAGAGAGTTCGTTTCAAAACGCCTGATAACTAACGGTCATGTTACAATATCGATAAATAGTTGCGTTTGTAAAATTTCCGGGATTCATTGCTATTCAACACCCGCAAATTTAAACTAAATTTGCTGATGTTGAATAGCAATGAATCCCGGAAATTTTACAAACGCAACTATTTATCTTATAAATCTTTCTGTGTGCTTCAGTGTAGGAAAACCCTTGTGCGGGGATAGAATCGGCCACCCCACGTAAGGCTTGAGGTGTGGTCGGATAAAATCGGCCACCCCACGTAAAGGCTTGAGGTGTGTTCATAAAGAATCAACCAGTGACAAATTTTATATTTTATTACCCTCCCTGCTGTTTCTTACTTTATATTTAAATAAAAGATATTGCACTGTTAGTTTAATGGTTATTTTTTATATACAAATTTGACATTATCTTTAGATTAGAATGAAAAAGCAATTTTCATGGAGCACCCGTTTGGAAAATATCTGAGATAATGCATGTTGTACATTATGAACTAACCTAGCTCTATGTTTATACTGGATTATTATGTAGATAGAGAAAGGTTTGATAAGATGTCCCACATAATCACTTCACCTTGGGCACAGTCTGACATGGGTAATCTTACCATCTGTTTAAGTCCAGATGTTCACAGGAAACCTTGACCTGCTAACATGTACCAACCAACCTTCAGAGAAGAAACATTAGCATTGCAAACTATCAAATTTAACCTGGAATTTATAATGTAATTTAAGACGCAAAACAATTTTAAACTTGTCGATTGAAACTTGTCTCGCATTTGTTTATGTAAAATATGTATCCTTGGCCTTAGTGACAGACAGGGAAGTGACCCTTTAAATAACCCTATCTTTTTGTCAGTCAGTCGGATGTACTAGTTTTAAATGTGTTATAGTTGTTTTGATAAACATAGCAACACTTGGTAAATGTTTCATTATACAAGGCAAAATGTATGGAAATATGCTCATTGAAAAAAATAAACATTTTAGAAGTTTACAAAAATAGTAATACCTTTAACAGTACAGGCTATTTAACAATCTTCATGCTCTAGCCCGAAGTGCTCTTCGGGCTAGTGACATATGTTAATCTGTAGTGATACAAACAAATTTCACTAGCCCTTTTGAATTTTCACTAGCCTCGGGCCAGCGGACTAGTGCGAGTGTGGAACCCTGTCTGTTTCCAAAAAAGCTGTATCCGCCCCTGTGGACTTACTGAGTGAAACTTTATAAATAGATCCTGTGCATGTATTTTTACAGAGTTAACTTGCATGTTGCAGTCAGTAAATGCTTCAGAGTACAAACATGTTACGAAATCTCTATCATAAATCATACATCATGTGTTTTGAGTTGTTTGAAGGGAACATACCAGATTCATATCACTAACTCCTACCTAGTTCAACTATGTAATTAATTCTTGTCAAGTACTTCTGTTATGGATAAATTGACAAATTACATGCAGTGTTGGCAACGAACGTGACAACACATTAATAAATTACAAGTATCAGACTTGTTGAGAGATTATAAACTCAAGTTTGCGCATTCCAATGTGACCTTGTTTGAATGACAATTTATGTTAACCAGTGTATGAAAGATGATTGAAAACGAGCCAGTCTGAAAACATTTTATCGATTTGAAATGTGAAAACTGCATTTAAAAGAAGAATAGCTTGGCTCTGGTGTACATTAAACATTAAATGTGTTTGGCAATACAATTGTCTGTGTCAAATTTCCCATTTGCAAATATAAAGTGTTTGTGAAACTTCCTGTTAATGAAATCTAAAAAATCATAACAAATTTTACTTAAAAACTTTACTTTTTAAAACAAATTTGCTTCTCATCATTCATCATCTTACCAGCTTATATTAAATAATTTAGAATTATTTCTTACTTATTGCCATCCTTCTTTTGTTTCAGTGGTGGTTTGACGAACTATTTGTACCTGTGTTACTTACCCAAGTCTATCGAGCCCGAGCCAGGGGAACCAAAGGTGGTTCTTCTACGAGTTTACGGACACATTGCAAAGAGCAGCAAGGAATTTGTGGTTCATAATTCTGTAGTGTTTGCACTCTTGTCAGAGAAGGGATTGGGTCCAAAACTTTATGGAATTTATCATGATGGCAGAATTGAAGAATACATTCCTGTAAGTATATTTAGGTTAGCAATTAAGTTATATATTGTTTGGTATATGAGAATTAATTATTACAGAAAGCAGCATGTAATTTGTGGTTCTTAAGTTCCTGTAAGTATTTATTTGTAATATATTTAAACCGGGGTTACAAAATCTGTAAGTACAACCCCTAATTAAAATGTTAAATATTTTAATCATATAGTATAAGTTAAACAAGTATTAGTCTATGTGACAGTTGGTAAATTATGATATAGTTATTGATGGTTTATGGATTGTGAAAATAGTAATGTTTTTGCAAGAGACTGTCTATTCATTGTGCAAAGTTGTAATTACATGGTAAGGGGTTAAATATATTTTATCAATTCAACATGTATTGACTTACTATCAATATATCTATATATATCATTGGCTTATATCAGTGTAGGAAACAGCTGCCCGCCCGAACGCCCGAGACGGGCTAATTTCGTTGGGGACTGGTAAAATATAACTCCTACCAGCCCGATGGTCGGGCTGGTTTATTTATCTGTGTCGCATTCATGTCTTGTATTAAGACTATTTTAGTTGAAATAAAACTTGAATGTTAGATGTTTAGTAACCAAGCGGAATTACCCTAGTGAGCGGAATTACCCCGAGTTGTTTAACATACGTTAACATGGTAAGCAACGCGAGTGAGTGAGTGAGTGAGTTATTGTTTAACGCCGCTTCGGCAGTATTGCAGCCATTAGCGGCGATGGTAAGCAACGCAACTGTCTTAAAGCCACAAAATGTTGCAGTTAAGGTAAGTTAACAGAGAATACAATATTTAAATTTGAAAGTCGTAGCTTGCAGAGGTAATAAAAATCATTTGCATTATGTTCCAAATGATTTCTTGGAATGCATGAAACAGCTCTAGTGATTTAGGAAATGCGTATTTGTGAGAAGTGTTTCAAGAAATAATTTTAAAAAAGAACATATATTTTCTTCAATTATTATTAACATAATATCTAATGCATGTGTCATTAATCATTATATTTGGTTTACAAGGTAGCTTTATCATTTGGTTGAATCCTACTGCGAAAATAATCAGCGTCATGAAAACCGTTTAGTTTCTAGAATATATACATAAGAGCAATTGAGTTTTAAAAAAGTGCACTACTGGTATTGTCAAATTTACACTTGGTATATAAATGACTGGGTCATGTCAAAGTGACATCCAGTGGTTTTTCATAATATTGTTTTCGGCTTTAATAAGTGCCAAACCATATGTGGTGATTTCATTTAAAATAGTTTCACTCAACTTGCATATTCATCCCAAATCGCCAAATATATGATTAATACTTGAAATCAATGAAAATTGAGCAGCACCCTTATACATTGTAAATGTGCAGAAACCGAAACTTCCAATACTAATTTACAGAATATTAACAACCAAAATCACCATTTATAACGTTTGGCATAAGTGACTCCCAACATCACACTTGATTTCCATTTAGCTCGCCCTGTAAAACTGAAACATTATTTCACTGGCCTTGCCTTGACATAGTATTTAAAAACAAAGCGAGCGAAAGAAAGTAGCTTGTTTACAGAAAGCGTTCAGATAGCATTACCTAATAGACCAGGTTTATGAAAAACCGAATGCATCTTTGCTTTTGTTCACTATTGCTGAGCTGAAATGTGACACTTACTAGGACTGGCAGCTTTTGAGGAGGGCTGGTAAGTTTTCAAAATTACCAGCCCTGGTGTCTGGTCAAGTTTCAGGTAAGTTTCCTACACTGCTTATATGGCTTTTTAGCAAGACGGGCTCATGGCATATGGGCCGCCGTCTGTATATTTTTCACATTTCAACTTCTCCATGAGAACTGCTGCACCTCCAAAAGCTGAAATTTTGTTTGGAGGTACCTTGCATCTAGGGGATCAAAGTTTGTACATTTGGTCCTGACCCCCTCTCACATATGGGCATGGCAGGCATTTTCCCTTTTCTTTTGAATTACCACTATGCAATCTGTTGGCATTGGAAGCTAACAATTTTAGAATGGCATCTTTGGTACATGAAGACTATAGTTTGTTCATTTCGGCTCAACATTTACATTACAAAAGGTACAAGTTTTAAGAGTAAATATATGATAAGTTGTTGTACATATATCACAGTACATTAGTAAAAAAAATAGTTCCTTCAAGTTATTTCTATTTCTATCGATCAATGCCTATAACCAGCAGATTGTAATTGCATATTTGATGACAATTCATTGCATATTAAAAACCTATTAATTCATATCCAAGTCTTCAACATTTAGATAAGTAGTCATGTAAAACCTAATGAGCTACAAAGCCAATGGCTCTACTTTTATCTCATCAGGCCTGAAAGGCCAAATGGGCTTATGGCATAGACTATCATCTGACAAGATGTGCACCATTTCATCCTTATTTTTCATTTCACCATGGTTAAATTAAAATCTCTTGTGTCTTCTGTGACCGATACATCACACTGATAAACAATGAGCTGAGAGCAATATCACATGTACACTTGAACCTCAATATCAATATTGATATTACCATCGAGATGTGCTGTTACGAGGCCTACAGCTCAGCTAGCTGCTTGACACAGCGACGATAGCGATCGGGTCAAAGCGATTAGAGACGCTTTGTAAATATTCTGCCTCCTTGGTTGTCAGTGAACTTCGGTCGACAAGTTCTCGATCTGTTCTGAGTTTACCAACAAGATCTAAATTACCATAATCTAGATAAATATGTATTATCCGGCTGGTTGTGAATAGACTGAGGATGTGCGAGTTTCATGACAGTACTGACAATTGTCTTCACAATAAAAACTCGCCATTTTGTCCTTTTGGCCCACATGATTATTATCCCCCGCCGCGCGTTAAGCACGAAGCGGGGGATATAGTATTCAGCTGCGTCCTTACATACGTCCTTACGTAAATACTATTCACTGGATTCTTTTCATATTTTGCATATGGGTTCATCATAGAGAGAGTAATGTTCCTACTGAGTTTTGTGACCTTGACCTTCATTTCAAGGTCACAACGAGGCTGTCTTTTCATTTCTTACACATAGCTTCTCCTAGGGAAGATACAGGCTGATTAGATTTTGGTGACCTTGAAAGTATTCTAACATTAATCTCCCTTGAATCTTTCGGCATGTTGAGCTGGTCAGGGGGATCAATATCACAGGAACTGTTCATTGGATTCTCATCATTATCTTACACCAGTGGTTCTTTTAGGGAAAATTCAGGGTCCAGTCCATTTTGTTTCCTTACATTGATGTTTTATTCTACGATAAAGCACAACAACGAGTCTTCTATTTCTTATATGAGATGCCCTTAAAAAGTTACTCGCTTTTATATTAAAAAATCGTGTATATGTTAACTATTTAAAAAAAATATTAATGCCTCCCATCGTAGAACACATTCGCTAGCATTGAACAATCAAAGTGACATAAAATATGACGTCATTTGCTAAGCAACGTTCTAACTGACGTCTTATATCATGGGCATGTTTTATTGTGTCATAAAGCACGCTGTCGGTCCCATTGACCGTCTGTGTTTTATTGTCGTGGGTATCTGATTAGTGATTACTTATATATTAATATATGAATTCATGTTTTATTTCATGTTTCTAGCCAAGCTTCTCTTTTGAAAAAACATTGACTAGCTAGCTCATTTCGAAACCTTCACAAAGGATTATTTTCCACATACATCCTTCTTTGAAGCGTGGAAAAGTATATTGTGTACTTTTTTGCAAGATACTCAATAGTGGTGTACCCTCCTCCTCTGTTATCAAGAGCAACTAGAGCGTGATGTGTCATTGATTAGTGTCGAGGCGGAACATCTTGTATACCGTCATCAGTATAATAAGCACCCTGGTTCGTTAGCCAAGCATATTGTAGAAGGTACTGATTTGGTTATCTCTCTGGATAGAGTTCTAATAAATATACACTTGGAAATTAATTAAGCAACACCCTAGTTTGTAAACTGAAATGTGGTGCTCTGGGATTGTAAGGATCAATTGAACGATTTTATCACCCCAGGCATAACAATTGGTTATTTACAGAGTCATTCACTGAAATAAAAATCCACCACATGCAAAAATTATGAAAATGTGAGGGAAAATCTGAAGGTACTGAATTTTTACCTTAAATAACTATTGTCCTAGCAGAGAAACTACTCTTCAAACTTTTGAATTTATTTTTGATACCAAGTTGACATTCACACACCAAAACATCTTTTATCATGTAGGATAAGAAGCTAAACAGACATTAAGCTTTTAATTCATGATTTTGTGAGTTTGAAGGGGCATACTGCTTTAAAGAGTGACTTTTGTTAAAAAGTCAGTTGGTGAAGTGTAATCATTTCACTTGAAAGCATGACACTAATCACATTACAGCAAGAAATACTGACTTTCATTTCATTTCATTTCATTTCATTTCATTTCATAATGGAACTTGAATATTGACACCGAAATACCAAAATATTGTAACAGCTCTTATCCAAAAGACAGTGAACCGTAATTTAAGTGACCTTTCGTTTCAACACTGCTAAATGATTGGTGTACCTAAAATCACAAACCTTTTCCTGACATATTGTCTTCTTTCAAATCAGAACGATTTTGCTGTTAAAAAAATTGGATGTTGCTTATTAAATTAATTTCCTAGTGTATATTTAGCATGAATTATCTTCAAGATGTATTTGCTGTAATGTTTAGCTAATTAGTCCTATATGGCCAGGTGGGTTTATGCAACGGGTTAACATCAGAACCCTTCATCAGAAAATATACTATTTGTACAATATACAATATTTTATATGATTATATGGCTTTGAATGAAAAGTTAGATAATTTTTTTTGTGACTAAATCAAGACCTTTCAAAATGATGATGTGCTATCTTAGAAAATTGTAATCTATCTTTTCAGTTGTAGAAATATGAAATGGTTTAAACATTATTTTTATTTTGCAAAATGAGATATGGATTGGCGAACAAGCTATAAGGCTTATTTGAATGCTGCTCCAGTACAATGACTGAACAAGATGGATAATGAAAAGAAATCGATCAAATGAAATAACAAGAAAATAAAAATAGATATTATCATATTAATGAATATATAATCTAAATTGTCATGTTGTTGGCTTAGGGTTAGGCCTAATATTAGATAAAATATGATTGGAAATATACAGTCACACTAATTAATTGAGACCTTGCAACAGGATAGCTTAACACAGCTGTTGCAATTGTATGGTGATATTCAACTTTGTCAAATAATGAGATGAAATGTGCAATTATAGTTGCATGGACTCAGTGCATGTAACAGTAAACCACAAAGGAAGATTTTATGACACTTCACACACTATATGTCACAACCTAATCTGAGATAGCCCTGTTAAAATTTGTTTCAAGCAAAATCTCATTAAAATCAGATCCAACTTACCCACAAACCTTGCTGTTATCTTGATCTGAGTACTGTACATGTTTTGTTCACTGTTACATGCACTTTATATCATGTACACATCTCATCACATTGGGATTTCCATGGTTTCCTGCCCATTTCATCAATAGGAGAGTAACCAGTGGTTGGAATCTTCCTCATATTTTACAGTTGGATTTAGTCTTAGTGCTTAGGGTTTCAAATTGACAAAAGTCTTCAAGCTTTTATCAAGTACAGATATGCTGGACTATGACGATGTACACTGCTAGTCCAAAAAACTAGTTGTTTAGTCCTATGATCATGAAGATATATAAGGTTCAAGTTAGCAGCTTAAATTTGAACAAGAGCCATCAGGAGAGATGGATTGGTGACGATTGGTCAATCCGCTCTGGAAAGAAACTCTACTCTTTCAACAAAGTTAAAATTGTAGCCATGGAAACAAACACAAAATATTTTGTAAAAAGTTCTAACCCCCAAAAGGCACATCTACATGATATAGGGAGGCAGTACACTAAATTTGATGAGTTATGGTCATATAGTTTAGAGATCTGCTCCGGAAACAAATCCTACCCTTCAAATAGACAAGTCCAAGTTGTTACCATGGAAACAAAAGAAATCCAATTTTCAAAAAGTTGAAAACATCCAAAAGGCACATCAACATGATATTGGGAAGCAGTAAAAAAAATTTGGTGAGGATTAGCCAAGTAGTTTTAAAGATCTGCTCAGGAAACAACCCTACCCTTCAAATAAACTAGAGTCTAAATTGTTAACATGGAAAAAAACATTATCATTTTTTCAAAAAGCCTAAACCCAAAAAAGGAACATCTACATGAAATGGGGAGGCTGTATACCAAATTTGGTGACGATTGGTTAAGTAGTTTTCAAGTACTGCTCCGAAAAACGATGTGATCATGGACAGACAGACAGACACACAGACGGACAGACACACAGATGGAACCAACGTCTATATCTCCCCCCTACCCCCATTATATGCCGGGGGGATAAAAGGTACTCTCATTAAAATCAACCCAGTTTATGGAATAAATCTGACAAAATATTGCCTCCCCTTCCAAATTAAGTTGAAAAGGTTCATTTTCCTCACTGTTGAGCATGAATTGTCTTGTTTCAGACCCGAGCACTCCAGACCGATGATCTATCCAGACCGGATCTCTCAAGCCTCATTGCAGCGAAACTGGCACAGTTCCATCAGCTTGACATGCCCCTCTGCAAGGAACCGCGCTGGCTCAAAAACATTGTGGAGGGGTAATATTCATATTTATTGTATAAATTAGAGTGAGATACTTGAGGGATGCTATCAGTGAAAAATATCCTTAATCAAGCTACGATGGCGATAACCTTTATCGTTACTCTATTGAGCTATTGAAGGGAAATAAACGTTTTCGTTAGGACAATGTTATGACGTTAAAGTGTCAGCTTGCGAAAGCTGTAAGTTTACCGTTAAAATCACTCCATTTCAACATAAAGCACAGAAATAATTGTATAATAAATCATATAAACTTTCTACCTCACTGGATGAGATAAGCATGCTATTAGTCAGGAGCTGTCCTGCCCTTTGTATTAAGATCCTTGCATTAAAACGTTTAAACTTGGTGTCAGTGTAAGAAAGATGGGATATGATGACATGTTTAGCGCTGGTTACCATGGTTACTAGTTGATGAGGCAGGATACCTTTGCTTCTGCACACCCTTAATTGTCATCCTGAGATGTGCATCATTGTAGTATTTTGGTCCATGACGTCATTAAAAGTGTCTCTCAAGGCAGATTGAAAATTCAAAGGGCCGTTAGATATTTATAAATGAATGAATAGTAATTGAAAAAATGTGTTCCAGACTGAAATAGGTTCAGGACATAAATATCTTTAGCAATTTTGTAATTTTGGATCCTACCTCTTCAAATAATACTTGTGAAATACCATACCGGTATATATATATATTTTCTTAAATGCAAAATAATACCAAATTCAACGATTTGAAAAGCAATATTTCTTTAAATTCAAGAATTTGTTTCCTGCAGTGTTAATGTTTGAGGCTGTAATTGTGTTTCTCTGTTTCAGATGGCTCCTAGAAATAAAAAATAATTTTGCTAAACATGGCAACGACAATCCCAAAATGAAGAAAATCATGTCATATGATCTTGAGCGGGAATTTAAAGAGTTGATGTAAGCAAGAATCATTTGTATCATTTTGTTGTGGTCAACAGAATATAATCCCCTATGCCTACCATGAAATGGGAGAGAAATATTGAAACAGATGATTTCCATGGACCTAAACTTCATTTTGTCTGAAATTTATGTCAAAGCCACTTAGAAGAAATGTGTTCTTTTCTCATGAATTTTGGCGTCAGATTTTGAATTTTTAGCTCATCAGGCCTGAAAGGCCCGATGGGCTTATGGCATGGGATGGCGTCCGGCGTCCGTCCGTCCATCCGTCCGTAAACTTTTCGCTTTTTCGACTTCTCCTCCAGAACCAATAACTCCACAGAGCTGAAATTTTATGTGCAGACTCCTTGGCCAATGGGGATTCTAAATTGTAGATTTCGTGACCCCATGACCCCAAATGGGGTCACAGGGGTCACATCCTTAAAAACCTACTTTCATCTTCTTCTCCAGTTCCAAAAGGTCTATAGAGCTGAAAAGTTGTGTGCAGACTCCTTGGCTAATGGGGATTCAAAATTGTAGATTTTGTGACCCCATGACCCCAAATGGGGTCACAGGGGTCACATGTTTAAAAACCTATTTTCATATTCTTCTCCAGTTCCAAAAGGTCTAGAGAGCTGAAAAGTTGTGTGCAGACTCCTTGGCTAATGGGGATTCAAAATTGTAGATTTTGTGACCCCATGACCCCAAATGGGGTCACAGGGGTCACATGTTTAAAAACCTATTTTCATCTTCTTCTCCGGTTCCAAAAGGTCTAGAGAGCTGAAAAGTTGTGTGCAGACTCCTTGGCTAATGGGGATTCTAAATTGTAGATTTTGTGACCCCATGACCCCAAATGGGGTCACAGGGGTCACATGTTTAAAAACCTATTTTCATCTTCTTCTCCAGTTCCAAAAGGTCTAGAGAGCTGAAAAGTTGTATGCAGACTCCTTGGCTAATGGGGATTCTAAAATTGTAGATTTCGTGACCCCATGACCCCAAATGGGGCCACAGGGGTCACATGTTTAAAAACCTATTTTCAGCTTCTTCTCCAGTTCCAAAAGGTCTAGAGAGCTGAAAAGTTGTGTGCAGACTCTTTGGCAAATGGGGATTCTAAATTGTAGATTTCGTGATCCCATGACCCCAAATGAGGTCACAGGGGTCACATGTTTAAAAACCTATTTTCATCTTCTTCTCCAGTTCCAAAAGGTCTAGAGAGCTGAAAAGTTGTGTGCAGACTCCTTGGCTAATGGGGACTCTAAATTGTAGATTTTGTGACCCCATGACCCCAAATGGGGTCACAGGGGTCACATGTTTAAAAACCTATTTTCATCTTCTTCTCCAGTTCCAAAAGGTCTAGAGAGCTGAAAAGTTGTATGCAGACTCCTTGGCTAATGGGGATTCTAAAATTGTAGATTTCGTGACCCCATGACCCCAAATGGGGTCACAGGGGTCACATGTTTAAAAACCTATTTTCATCTTCTTCTCCAGTTCCAAAAGGTCTAGAGAGCTGAAAAGTTGTGTGCAGACTCCTTGGCCAATGGGGATTCTAAATTGTAGATTTCGTGACCCCATGACCCCAAATGGGGTCACAGGGGTCACATCCTTAAAAACCTACTTTCATCTTCTTCTCCAGTTCCAAAAGGTCTAGAGAGCTGAAAAGTTGTGTGCAGACTCTTTGGCAAATGGGGATTCTAAATTGTAGATTTCGTGACCCCATGACCCCAAATGGGGTCACAGGGGTCACATGTTTAAAAACCTATTTTCATATTCTTCTCCAGTTCCAAAAGGTCTAGAGAGCTGAAAAGTTGTGTGCAGACTCCTTGGCTAATGGGGATTCAAAATTGTAGATTTTGTGACCCCATGACCCCAAATGGGGTCACAGGGGTCACATGTTTAAAAACCTATTTTCATCTTCTTCTCCGGTTCCAAAAGGTCTAGAGAGCTGAAAAGTTGTGTGCAGACTCCTTGGCTAATGGGGATTCTAAATTGTAGATTTTGTGACCCCATGACCCCAAATGGGGTCACAGGGGTCACATGTTTAAAAACCTATTTTCATCTTCTTCTCCAGTTCCAAAAGGTCTAGAGAGCTGAAAAGTTGTATGCAGACTCCTTGGCTAATGGGGATTCTAAAATTGTAGATTTCGTGACCCCATGACCCCAAATGGGGCCACAGGGGTCACATGTTTAAAAACCTATTTTCAGCTTCTTCTCCAGTTCCAAAAGGTCTAGAGAGCTGAAAAGTTGTGTGCAGACTCTTTGGCAAATGGGGATTCTAAATTGTAGATTTCGTGATCCCATGACCCCAAATGAGGTCACAGGGGTCACATGTTTAAAAACCTATTTTCATCTTCTTCTCCAGTTCCAAAAGGTCTAGAGAGCTGAAAAGTTGTGTGCAGACTCCTTGGCTAATGGGGACTCTAAATTGTAGATTTTGTGACCCCATGACCCCAAATGGGGTCACAGGGGTCACATGTTTAAAAACCTATTTTCATCTTCTTCTCCAGTTCCAAAAGGTCTAGAGAGCTGAAAAGTTGTATGCAGACTCCTTGGCTAATGGGGATTCTAAAATTGTAGATTTCGTGACCCCATGACCCCAAATGGGGTCACAGGGGTCACATGTTTAAAAACCTATTTTCATCTTCTTCTCCAGTTCCAAAAGGTCTAGAGAGCTGAAAAGTTGTGTGCAGACTCCTTGGCCAATGGGGATTCTAAATTGTAGATTGTGTGACCCCGTGACCCCAAATGGGGTCACAGTGGTCATGATCTAAGAACCTATCTTATGCTTGTAAACAATTACTTAAATAACTTAAATCACTTAAGATAGTAAATCAATGAAGTACTGATGAGCTACAGAGCCCATGGCTCTATTTTTTTAATTTGAAGTCAAAAAGCCTTAGATTCCCCCCCCCCCCACCCCATTTATCTAAATATTATGTGGCAAAAGTTATGTATTTGATACCTATAATTTTGTGCAGATATTTTGTTCTGATTTCATTATATCAATAATCTTTAAAATATATGTTATCAGGTGATTGTTCTTTTTTCAGGACAATTTTGTCTAGAGTACCATCACCCGTTGTCTTTTGCCACAATGACTTACAAGAAGGTTTGTACTTGTGTTTAACATCAAATCTTTTTTTCATTACCAATAAATATGCAAAGAGGCAGTAGTATTTTCAATGTAATTGGGTCGGTATGTAAATTGATACAACTTGACAGAAAATGACTACTGGAATCGATTTCATAAACACCCACTGCATGTACCAAACAATCATTCAAAAGGGGCGCCAATAAAGTGGCCGCTAATTGAAACTTTTATTTGGTTTGACATCCGTATCTTCTCTAATGATTGCCTGGTCTCTAATAACCACTCAATGTAAAGCAACATTCGCAGAAATAAGCACCATGCAGGCCTCTTATAAGCTAAAACTGTCTGAGTGTTGAAAAACTATACAGTTAAAATAAGGTAGGTTTAGTGTTTTCACAACATTCCCTCACAACACTAGAGAGCAACAATCAATGATCGCACTGACTACGGTATATCATAATTATTCCACATCCCTTCCACAACTCTCAAATTGATTTAAGTATAATGGAGGGTAACTCTGGAACATGTGTTACAGTGTTGAGATATATTGTTTACAGATACGCTTGATGTATTATGCGTGTCATCTGTGATTGGTTCTAAATAATGGCAATATGCGACAGTAATTTATTTCAAAGAAGAAATGGTCATAAATATGTCACAGTAACTAGTCATGTATACATATTTCATCAAGCCCAGTGAGGCTTGTAAAGTACGATGTTTACTGATGTTGAAGTCTTGTCATCTGTACCTGATGCATCATCGATCACAATGATTAGCTGGAAAGTCCTGACAAAGATAGGACGTTCGGCTCCGAATCATAAAAATTGGTACCGAATCTACGTTAGACTCATAAAAAGTTTAAAACACAGAAGGTTTATTTCCTAAGCAGAATATTGCGGTCAAACTTATCTAGTTGTGAACGGTTTCACCCTTTCACCCTATAGGAATGAAATTTCCCATTACATAGTCAGTAAATAATAATAGTAATCATCATCATCATCATCATTTATTCTCAAAAATCCACCATTGGTGGTACATGGGATACATTAATCCAAATTATATAATAAATACTAAAATGGCAAGGATGTACACATGAATATATGCAAATCTTTAATAATATACATACATCAATTTTCTAAATGAGAAGCAAGGATTGACTCTACTGATATAAGTGAAGTAGGTGAGAGGCCTTGGTAATATAACTATGCTCTGTCACATTGACATCATCATCATCATCATCATCATCATCATTTATTCTCAAAAATCTACCATCGGTGGTACATGGGATACATAAATACAAATTATATAATAAATACTAAAATGGCAAGGATTGTACACAGGAATATGCAAATCATGAATAATATACGAACTTGAATAAACCAAATGGACTAAATGTGCTACCTGTATTACACCTGTATTACACCTGTATTACACCTGTGTGACAATATGTATTACAGGTAACCTGTTGTACCTGAAGGACCACCTGACTGTGATAGACTGGGAGTACTGCAGCTACAACTTCAGGTAAATATAACATTCTTTTGTTTACAATCACACTGTCTGCAGTTGTAAAACTCTTGTATTTTTTCGAGAAAATTCATTGCTGGATTTGAACATCCATCCTCAGAGTCAGGCACCAAATGCTAGCACTGCCTGTCCCAACAGTGTATCCATTCAGCCACTGAGACCTCCACTGAATAGAATGAAATAATGTCCATCACCAGGGAAACTGTAAGCTGCTAATGGCTAAAATACAGCCCAAACGGGGTTAAACAATAACTCACTCACTCACTCACTCACTCACTCACTCACTCACTCACTCACTCACTCACTCACTCACTCACTCACGTAGAGTCTCTCACTCACGTAGAGTCACTCACTCACCAGGGAATCTGGGCCTATATTTTTAAAGATCTCTTAGAGCTAAGATAGTCCAAAGTGATGTTTATTGACATTGGCTAATGACTACTTTAGTGTTTAGAGTGCTTAAAACTCTAGGCCCCAGACCTAGAATTCATCATGCTTTAAACTCACAAATCACCAACTTTATTTTTCTACTGATAGCGATGTGTTCTTGTTTCCAGAGGGTTTGATATAGGAAACCACTTCTGTGAGTTTGCCTACGACTACTCCAACACAGAGGATCCATACTTCCATCACTTCCCGGAAAAATATCCAAAACGCAAACAGCAGGTCAGTGACTGATCATTTATTTTCTTTCATTCATTCATTGTCTGCAAGTGTAAACTAATTTGGGAATGAACGATGTCTGTCATCTGTTAGAGACTATAACGTGTTAGTGCTTGAAGAAGTCGTCACAAAGTTTTGTGTTAGTGCTGAACTTTTGGATATTTAATAGAGATTATTACCCGAGGAAGTGTGTCATATGACTTTAACGACATGAGTGTGAATTTTTTTATTGCCTGAGCGAGAGCGAGGGCTATACAGAAATTTGCACGAGTGTTGTAAAAGTCATATGACACACTTCCGAGTGTAATAATTTCTTTATTACCCGTTCTATTCCTTTTTGATTTCTGTAAAAATAGTAAGGAAACGGCCCACTTCTCTTGCTACGACAAGCTCCAGTGACGCCGCGAACAATCGTTTTATGACGTCACAGACGAAAAAATATGGTAAGGCGCGGTGAAACAAATGTGCTCATATCAATAATATTAACTTATTAATAATTATACCCCCGCCTTACAGCGTAAGCGGGGGTATATAGCGTTCATTCTTTCCGTCCGTCCGTCCCAAAACTTTGTGCGGAGCAGATCTCCAAAACTATGCATGCTAGCTTCATCAAACTTCATACAAATGTCAACCATGATCCCTAGTTGTGCCTTTTGAGGGTTAGAACTATTTCTGAATTTTAATTTTTGCGGATTCCATGGAAGCGTGACTAAAAAATGACTCTTTGAGGAAGGCATTTTGTGCGGAGCAGATCTCCAAAACTATGCATGCTAGCTTCATCAAACTTCATACAAATGTCAACCATGATCCCTAGTTGTGCCTTTTGAGGGTTAGAACTATTTCTGAATTTTAATTTTTGCGGTTTCCATGGAAACGTGACTAAAAAATGACTCTTTGAGGAAGGCATTTTGTGCAGAGCAGATCTCCAAAACTATGCATGCTAGCTTCATCAAACTTCATACAAATGTCAACCATGATCCCTAGTTGTGCCTTTTGAGGGTTAGAACTATTTCTGAATTTTAATTTTTGCGGTTTCCATTGAAACGTGACTAAAAAATGACTCTTTGAGGAAGGCATTTTGTGCGGAGCAGATCTCCAAAACTATGCATGCTAGCTTCATCAAACTTCATACAAATGTCAACCATGATTCCTAGTTGTGCCTTTTGAGGGTTAGAACTATTTCTGAATTTTAATTTTTGCGGTTTCCATGGAAACGTGACTAAAAAGCGACTTTTTGAGGAAGGCATTTTGTGCGGAGCAGATCTCCAAAACTATGCATGCTAGCTTCATCAAACTTGATACACATGTCAAACAGGATCTCTAGTTGTGCCTTTTGAGGGTTAGACCTATATCTGAATTTTAGTTTTTGCGGTGACATAAACAGGGACTCTATAGAGAAGTCTTGTTGTCCGGACCATATCTCCCATACTATGCATGTCAGCTTCACTTAACTTGATACAGAGGTTAACCATGATCCCTAGATGTGTCTTTTGAGGGTGAGACCAATATGCAAATGCTATTTTTGGATGGTTGCTATGGAAACATGACTTCAACAGTGACTATGCAGGGTTCGATTTCACGTTAATAAAACTGCACCGAAACAGCCTAATGTTGTACTGTGCAGCCTAGGTTTGTCATACGACTGCACGGCGTGCAGTGAGTTTTTTCAGCAAATATGTGCTAATTCTTATGCCTCAAAACTTTTAACTTGTTTGTGTAGGTCATAATTGTTTATGAAAGTGAAATACGTTGATCAAGTCAAGAAGTCACATTTATTCTTCACAGCACGAGGCACGACATCAATCATCATCTTCACTTGACTACAGTCAGTTGGCCAAATTATAATTGTCTGCAGAAACAACACTTACCGTTTGATATTTAATTGATATTCTCAGTGTCATTTAGTGACTGAAAGATGTGACCCATTTCACAACATTATTTACGAAAAAGATTTCATTAACATCGCATTGTAAACAAATTTTGTCAAAGATAAACATTGCATGACCGTGTGGCTTCACCGTACCGGTGATTCATGAATTTGTTACAGACTAAATTTTTGCTACTTTGAATAGCTGCATCTCGATAAATTTAATAATATCTCAGCCATAAAACATAGGTAACAAACTGTAACAAAGTATGATAGTATGATCAATATCGATGTATGATAAAGCTATTATACAAATTCAAAATAAATAAACCTATCAAAAACGAATAATCAGCAACATTATTTCACGAGACGTTATGTAGTCAAACACCGTTTGTATGACGCTACGAACACTCGATCATATTTACATGATGACACACGTTATAAAGAGGTATGCTATTTAAAAACTCCAATTTCTTTTGCGTTTACATTATTTCTTCTTATTTTACAATTATTCATTTACAATTGCGAAATATGTCTCCAAATAAAATATAAAAATAATCTTATTAGAATAAGTTCAAATTCGTAACTACATATTGAACAGGAAATAGCCGTATGGAAATTAGTTGGACCACGTGCTCTGCCGAGTTTAGTTTACGTAAGTTATATCGCTATTGAAAACGAGTTCCTTTTAAAATGCTTATTTAGAAGATACATATCATTTGGTCCATGATTTGAACTTTTGATGAACTATTTGCAATTAAATTATTTGAAATTTCTTGTCTATCTTGACGCAAATTCACTTGTAAACATGCTTGTGTAAACTCGCTCACACACTGTCGGTATTTTTTATCGTAGTTGGTAAACATTGATTTTAAATTATGAACCATTTTATGCATGTTATTGATAAACTAATAGTTATAGTTAATTGCTACCGTGTTATGTTTAATAGTATGCAATGAAATGAAGAACCAACAAATGGTAATACTTTCTCATACTTTATTCATAAAAAAACCCATTTTACTTCCGGGTTCGTCAAAGATGAAATGTCCGACTGGCACAAATTTGAATTTGCATCCCTGTTTTAAAGTACCATCATGTGACTTTGTTTTTAGAATTTGGTCTCTGGTTTTCTATGACAAAACTGGTGCAGTGAGTTTTATTGTGGTGCAGTCACTCTTAAATGGCAAGCTGCACAAGGTGCAGTGTATAGAAAAAAACGAAATCGAACCCTGCTATGTAGAAGTCAGTTTGTCCTAAGCATATCTCCTGTACTACATTTGAAAGCACCACCAAACTTGAAACATATGTCAACCATGATCCCTAGATGTGCCTTTTGACAACTGGACCTTAATTATATAGCTTACATCTTCAAATGTTATGTAGAAACATCTGAAGCTATGTGATCCACTTCATCAAACTGTATTGATATGTTAACCAATAGCCACATATTCATAATTTGCGGGAAGCGGGGGTATGTGAGCTTTGCTAGCTTCTACACTTGTTATAATAATAATTAATATGGGTAATAAAATTGTTTTTATAATGATAGTGGCATGGTTCACACACTTTTATCAGTTCATCAGGCCTTTAGTTTAAGACCTGATTGGCTTATATCATGTGTCATGGTCTTTCTCTTCCCACAGAGTTTACTCCCTTCCAATGTTCTGTTGTAACCTCTGTTCCATATTTAGCACTTTCTAACTTGAGATAAACAGGACCAATACAACTTGAAGCATTATGCATTATTATTAACAATGGTGCAACTGAAAATTTAAAAGCATCAAATTATTAAAAAGTATTTGTAAGTGTTTCCATGATTGGCAAATACAATATACAATACTACCTTCTCAAGGGTTTATATTTTCGAAGCTACGTTAGTGCTATAATAGTTAGCAGGTGACATTTGCTGCTCACCTGCCCGACTGTCTTGCTGACTTTAGAAATTATTTCAATCACTGCTGACAAATGAACAATCAAAGTGATGTAAAATATGACGTCATTTGCTAAGCGACGCTCTACCTGACGTCTTCAATCACGAGCATGTTTTATTGTCTCATAAAGCACGCTGTCCCTCCCATTGACCACCTGTGTTTTATTGGTTTGGGTATCTTATATAACATGATAGGATACTTTTGTCAATGAAAATGTAGATGTTCTGCTCTGCTCTTCCAGTACACATTCTTCAAAGAGTACCTGAAGAGGTTCGGGCGTGACGAGTCGGACATCTCGGAGACAGAGCTAGCCACCATGTATGTCGAGGTCAATACGTACGCACTGGCATCACACTTCATGTGGGCCACGTGGTCTGTCATACAGGCCGAAACATGCTCCATACAGTTTGGATACTGGGTGAGTCAATGACATCGTTGATGGTAGTAATTTGTAAATGATATTATTACTCGCCCGTTGAAGATATCTGTTTAATAAATCTACAATGTAATTACATATTTTGTAACATCGTGTGCTGCCGATTGATATGACGTCATAATGGCATAAATATGATGTCACAATATTAGCGCTGTGGTCACAATGGCTTGTGTCCCATTTATCGACAAGTGTGTGGAATTAAGTGGCATTTAAATCAGTGAATAATAAAAAAAATAAAATACTTAAGTCAGTTCTGTTTAATATCATATTTATGAAACTCGTGAGATTGTATTTGTATTTAACTCCCTTTCGCTCGTTAAATACCAAATCACTTACTCGTTTCATAAATTCTCTATATAGACAATAGTAACTAGAAGAGCGTTTGCGGGACACCGCAAAAGCAGAGCAGCTCCGAAACTTTTGGTCTCGCCTTTCCCTGTTCTGCCTTCTCCTCAGCATAAACAGGGATGCATCCAGGCTGCGGGATTGCGGGATATCCGCACTTTTGTACTTACTCCCGCAAATTTAAAATTATGCACGCCACATTTCACGCAAATAAAGTTGAGTTGGCGCACTTTGAGAAACGTCTGCAAAATAATTTTCCATTAAACATGTTTTAAAAGATACATGATGTACAACTTTCCAGTCAACAATAAAATTCTGAAGCTAAAAACGAGTAATATTTACACAAAAGTAGCGAGGAAGATACCCGGAAGCAGTTTGACAAGACAACTTGTTAATAAACTGATCTGATTGGTCAGTTTCTGTGGCAGATCTCTCACTAAAAAACAGTCACAATTTATTAAATATCTACGAATAAGCTTTATCACTACTAACATCCACTGGATATTACAAAGAAACTATGTCAATGGTTGTTATATGATGATTCATTAAACAGTAATATTTCGTTTTGAAAACCGTAGTTTAGCAAGTCGATATTATAATCAAAGAGGTGGGTTCCAAATGTGTTATCCGAATGCTTTCTTAGAATGCATAAGAGACGTCACGTGACCTCAATTCCTGGAAAGCTGCGTTCGTGCGCAGTGTTTCATGAAACATAAACTAATAAACTTTCGTGAATTATTATTAACTCAGCTCAACTTTTGTGACAGATACCAATATATTTCGATCATTGGTTTAACTTTAATAATTGATAGATATGATACGTTAAAATAGTTGAAATTTGTCAATGAAACTTATTTGTTTTCAAACACGTATACCTTGGAACAATCGACCAAACACACCATTTTGAAAGCATCGCACGTTTAGAACACACGTTGTCGATTGATCAGCTGCTGGCGATTTTATTTCAACATGAAAAGAAGAATAACAGATTTTTTCAAAGCAGATGACCGTGAAACAAGTTTACTGAAAGAAACAGAAAATGATTCTAATGCTTCTGGTACTTTGCATAATGAAGTTGTCGAGATTGCCGTCACTGGCGTTAGTCAAACTTCTGGGGACTCGGTCAAAAGCGAACCTGCCCAAAAATATAGTCAGTGTTTCAGCAAAAGTGCCTAAAAGAATACTTGTGACTTGTCACTTTCATCTTATGTAAGTAGCCATGTTCATACATCATGTTATGGTTATTAACCATAATTTTAATACGGTACACTTCTTTATTCTAGTTGTCTATGCTTTACATAAATTGGCCCACGTTGAAATACATATTGGCCCACTTTTGAAAATCAGTGGGCCAATTGGCCCACTTTTGTGAAAAGCTGGATGCATCCCTGCATAAATAAAATTGGAATTTTTTTGGACAAAATGTTTTTCATTATTCAAGTTATTCTAACAAGTTGAATCATCACTGGGGTCACTTTTCACAACTTTGTTCTTAAAAACTATTTCTGATTTCAAAATTAGATCAAAAGATTAACATGGCCTTAACCAATATCTCATGACCTTGAACTTGACGTTCAAGGTCACACCATCAATGATTACTTTTCATTGTGTATAACAATCATGCAATGACTCAATAGTGCTCATTGTTAACATAAGGCATATTCACAATAGCACGCTTAAGTTGTGACCTTGCTGTGACCTTGACCTTTGACAGATTTTAGCAAAAACGTTTTCAAATCTAGGTCTTTCTCCATAGTTGATATATACCAAGTTAGGGGCTGATAGCACAGAAGTTGTTGAAGTTATCGTGTTTACAAGGATTTTTGTAGTGATTTCAGAACTCATGACCTTGACCTTTGACCTTGAATGTGAGCATATCAAAATGTTTCCCCAGGTGTACAAGAAAGAAGCTATATATATGAGGTGTTGATACCTTCATGGAAAAAAGTTATTAAGTGATTTCAGAACTGGTGACCTTGACCCTATCTCGTGACCTTGACCTTTAAAATTCAAAGTCACTCAATCAGTGATCACTTTTCATTGTGTATAACAATCATTTAATGATTCAAAGTGTTAATAGTTGAAATAAGACATTTTCGCAAAAGCATGCTTAAGTCGTGCCCTCGCTGTGACCTTGACCTTTGACGGATGTTAGCGAAAACCTTTTCAAATCTTGGCCTTTCTCCATAGTTGATGTACACCAAATAAGAGCCTGATACTACAAATATTTTTCAAGTTATCGTGTTTACAAGGATTTTTTTTAGCGATTTCAGAACTCGTGACCTTGACCTTTGACCTTGAATGTGAACATGTCAAAATCATCCACCAGGTTTATAAGAAAGAAGCTATGTATATGAGGTGTTAAAACCTTCTTGGGAAAAGGTTATTTAGAGATTTCAGAACTGGTGACCTTGACCATATTTCGTGACCTTGACCTTTTAAATTCAAGGTCACACAATCAGTGATCACTTTTCATTGTGTATAACAATCATTTAATGATTTAAAGTGTTAATAGTTGAAATAAGACATTTTCGCAAAAGCATGCTTAAGTTGTGCCCTCGCTGTGACCTTGACCTTTGATGGATGTTAGCGAAAACCTTTTCAAATCTTGGCCTTTCTCCATAGTTAATGTACACCAAATAAGAGCCTGATAGTACAAATATTTTTCAAGTTATCATGTTTACAAGGACCTTGACCTTTGACCTTGAATATGAACATGTCAAAAAAATTCCCCAGGGGCATAAGTAAGAAGTTATGTATATGAGTTCTCAAAACCTTCTAGGAAAAAAGTTATAGCGAATACAAAACGCGCGTGCGGCGGCGGCGGCGACGGAAACTGCGCAAAAACTGATAGCAGCTCCGACTTAGTCGGAGCTGCTAATGAGTATATTTATAAGGCTAATTTATCTATACATAACACATGCCGAACATGCTAATCTTTAATTTGTTCCCTAATGTTGTCCGTCTTTTCCAAAGCTTTTGATATGCGTGATTAAATTTGTCAACGTTGTTTTTACTTCATCTTGGATTTTGTTCGCTCGACCATCGAAAATCCTGAATTAATTTTCTCAAGTAATTACCTACCAGCATTTAGGTATGAATCTAGTTGCTCTACGTTGCTCCACCATGTTTGGATGAGATATTAGTGTTCTTATAAAATATGTCTCAACTGGTATTCATCATTTATTTTCTGTACCACAGGACTACGCAATATCACGATTCGAGGCATACTTTGAGATGAAGAAACGACTACCAACTTTACGCAGAGAACAATAAGGGCAAGCCAGGTCCAGCAACTATATGAGAACTACGTCTGTAACCGAGCTATGCTGTATATATGTATTATACCCTGGAAATCGATGTCAAAATGTATCATATCGCTCACCCTTCATATCAAGCTTCTACTAACACATATCAGCCATCAGTCCAATGTATTCTTGTTTCTTCCCCAGGTGGTGTTAAACAATAACTCACTCACTCACTCGTTGTTTCTTACTTCATTGTAATCAGTGTCAACCAATGTTCATATTGGACCATGTGAATTGTGCGTAAAAGTCTATGTGCATTTATTTGTTGATCAATTCTCAGTTCTCAGAATGAAAGTCCAATATCAGTTAGTGCCATAGTTATTTATAGAGTTGATAAATTTTCGATTATCAGATTGTTTTAGAAGTGTAATTATTTTATTTTATTATTTCTTATATATGTACATGTGTGTGACATATGTGAAGATATTGTACAATATTTAAGAAACTTCCTCTGAGAGTTAATAAAGAAAACTTCTATTTAATGTACATCATTTAGGTTTCCTCTTCTCTTTTGTAAACTACCATTAATCCACCCATCAAAGGCAATCAGCAAACATTTGGTTACAACATTTTATCTCGTCAGTCGATTGTCTGTAAACTTTCACACTTCACAATTTCGCCTCCCTGTAAGAAGCGCTGTAACTCTGAAGCTGAGATATAATATTATTGTTATAACAAAGTCAGTTCCCAAAATTATTTTGGACAATATTATGATGCTTGAAGCTGTTTTTTAAACATAGTACCCTTCACATCTATAATTCTCAATAGCAGATGACGGGGGTATGTGAGACATGCCCACTTTTTTCTTGTTATTATTTTTTAACAATATTTCATATTTTTCATTATTTTTTAATGATAAATGTTACAAAAGAACCGTTTTGTAGTCTGGTTTATTTTCCGGTGCCTTTGTTATAATGTTTTTCATCTATCATGATCGACTTTGTGTCAGTTTTGTTTCTGAGGAAAACTTATAGAAACTGATAGCAAACACATTCCCAGTCAAGGGACACAACCCAGCAAACCAGTGTGTTTTGATGGACCAGTAAAAATATTTAGGTTATGTTGTGTTTTCTAGGATATTTATTTTTCCTGAGCAATTACTATGAATATATATGTATGGTGAATTATATTGATTTTTGAAAAGGTTTATACTCCCATGTTTTCAAACGAATACTTGCATTTGTGTTATTAATCCATAAACATGAATTTTTGCTGTGTTTTTTTGTGTGCTTTCTATGTTTTGTAAGCAATAGTATATTGTCTTTTGTTGAATTTTACATCAAAGATTAATTTATTTCAATAAATTTACCGCATAGAATATTTAATGTGTTTGTAAATTATTTATGAATATAAATATTTGTGCTATAATTATAAAATTTAAATGTAATGAATATTATGGAAAGGTAAGTTAAAAGTATGTATACAAGTTTGTAAAATTGCTGAGCTCTGTGTGATATGGATATGATTGTGGTATGTGTTATTATATGAAAACTACATTTAAGGGAGATTGTCATAATTATTTTTGGATTATTGTTTTGAAAGTGTTTATTAGCAATTATTTTTACCATAATATATATCTATGACAACATTTCAATTTCCATGTCAGTTTGAGATCTCGTATTATACAAATCACTCGTCTTCATCAATTCAATTTCCATATTTATATTTGGCACATATATTATGTCAAGCACAAACATATCTATATCAAAGCTTCTACAAACACAGTACTTATATTATATATATAAACATCGACGGAAAAATGGGAATTTTAAGAAATATAGTCATTTTGATTATCCAATTTGACTTTACCTACAAGTGTAAGAATATTTCATGTGGATTAGCAGCCTTTATTTTAACATTCTATTAATGTACAAATATTGCAAAACAAAACCATGGTTACAAGTCATACACTGTACACTTCTGTAGTGTTAAAGGGGCAGTAGCACGTTTTTCTCGCTCGAATAAGTCGATGAAGTGTATTTAAAAGATAATGTCACTAATAGTAAAACACCCATCTCATTTTGGAAAATCAAGTTAAAAATGAGTGTACAGGGTTCGGTAAAGCCATGGGAATCGTTTTTGTACCTCAAAATAATAAAATGTGTTCACAATATAATGGCCGCCATGCATTGTTTGCTTTATACGCAATGCCGTTATTACCACTATGGATAATTGGTATGTGTAATAAGATGTTTTACCCTCTAAAGTAAATATAAATGACATAAACTTTCATTATAAAAAAAAAAGTGCTACTGCCCCTTTAAATATATGATCTGGTAAGGCCTCTGTATGTATGTTAAATGGATGTTTGTTCAGTGAACTTGTAAACACGTTGAGCATCTATAGTATTCACTTTGTGATCAACTGATTCAATCTGTCCATGATCTATAGTGTATTGTCAATGTGACCTAGAATAAATCATCAATGAGATATCTCTGATTATATAGGTCACCTACTTGTGCATTTTGTTACGTTTTGTGAACGATGGTTTCATTTAAACATAGTTTATTCATGATGAAACAGATTGGGAACAAGTTGTCCAATGTATGATACCTTATCCTTCTGAATGATTACATGTGAACAACTGCATTGACCATGTGCTTAAATTTGGTCGACAGTGAAAAAAAAACTGACTTAACCCTTAGTAGCTAGATGCAGAATTTCAATGTTTGTGGCTGTAAATATTTCAAAACACTTTTCCTTTTTGTCTCCGATTTTGAGTCCACAATGTCTGATCAGTCAGAACACTTTTTGTGATAATTACTGTTTTATTGGCAAATGACACTAACAACCTGGAGTTGTTGAATTTTTTTCCTCATACTTTTTTGGCTTTTCAGAGTAAAATGACAATAACCTCAAAATCTTTGGTGTCTCAGATTTGTCCAAAAATGTCTATTCTCAGTTATTGTAAATTTCTTGTCCTTTCACAAATACAAATAACTAATATGAGGAGATTTTAAACCTCAGATTATTTGTATTTTACTTGACGTCAAATGGTCCAACATAAATGTGTCCATTGTTGTTTAAATATCAAAGTGTCCCCGTATCATGTGCCTTAAACTGACTGTTTCAACTGATTTAGTTCTTGCTCTTGCCACTGATCATATACAACGCTTCTGCATTTCAACATACTCAAACTGAATTAAACGTTCTTCCACGTATTTTTGTTTATGATAGCTTCAATAAGAATCTTATTTTCAAAATCATTTTTGCAGGACACTTAATTCACATTTTCATACGAAAATAATTGTGAAATATGATTTCTTGCTATGATAATCTTTCATTGTTATATTGGGATCACACAATCTGCGATAGTCAAAATTCTTGTACTTTTTCGAGACGAGAAATTTTAAGGATTTGAACCAGCACCAATCACCAGCAATTCTTGTCCCAACAAGTTATCCACTTGGCCACCGAGACCTCGACTAGGTATAATAATGGTGCGATTATGTTTATTGAAAAATAACAATGAAAACCAAATTGTCGGTATGATCAGCAAAGTGTCCCTGGAGATAATCACTTTAATAATAACTTTACCGATATTTGACACTAAATTTTTTGTTTCTCTAAAGATCCAATGGAACCATGTAGTTTGAAATCCAACCTTGCTTACTCTGTACATAATGGTTTGTAGTTAATTTTAACAATTAAGTATTGTTAATTGTTAAAAGTCATTTGCTGTGTCATATTGACACAAATAGTTAAAAAGCATTTTATGAGAGACTCTGCAATTTAAGGTGTTCTATATATTTCCTAATAAGAGCAGATTATTTCAATTTCTTAAATTGGTAAAATGTCCATTTCCAAACACAAAACTTCAGGAACAAATTTTCTTCGAATTGAATCTTGATTAAAGGTTACTGGCTAGACATAAAACAGCTTTTGGCATTTCTGCAAATCCATTTAATTACCAACCCAATTTTGTAGAAAAATTCATTTGAAAAGTTACAGGTGCATTTAATTTTACGCATTAATTTTGGAAAGGTTATTCAAGAAAAACACACTCATAATCAAATCTTGAAAGAGCATTTAGTTAGTCCATTTTATCGAAATTTATTCTTTCTTCGACTGACATTATTATATTTTGTAAAACATTTGAAAAGAATATGGTAGAAAAATATACATAACCTTTAGATTTAGCATTTAGTTGCTTAGACAAGACAGCCCTCGTATATCTGGATGTATAAATATTTCACAGTTATATTTATACATAACTTTATATATATCCCATTTTGGGGGATTTTGAATTTCACGGTATTGTGATCGCTAGCTTTGAATGTGATATTTTGTTTACATCCATGTTTGAGACAGGTCCATGTATTGTGGTATATTATGATTCAGGTTTCCTCTATTGCATTTATGCATGCTGACTTATTTATATCTCTTCAAGCACTTTCACGCAATTGATGTTGCTTTTATAAATACAGTACTGCTCAAAAGTTCTTACCCTGTTTGAACAATGAAGGTGAAAATGTATCGAGATAAACTCTACCCATTCTTAACCCTGGAGGAGAAGAGTTGGGAGTATTTGTGTGACGTTGTGAAGATGTGTACGCAGTGGTGGATCCAGGGGGGGGGGGGGTAACCCGGGGGAGTCAAGGGGTCCCCCCCCCCCCCCCTTTCAAAAAATTGTGCATGAGCAGGTATGGGGAAACAAATTTTGGAAACCCCTCCACCTCCTTTTCTGGATCTGTCACTGTGTGTGAACATACCATCATGCACCATCTTGCAATCATCCAATATTGGTCTTTTAAGGCAACCTTCCTTTATTCTTTTTGTGATTAATTACCTTTTAGGGAAAACATATTGCGGATATTTTTTATTTGAAAAACATTGCATTGCCATGGTGATGTAACATCATATTTCTTCTGTGATGTGATGCGGCTCAGCTTGGCAATGTCCTGATGATCACGAACATGCTCGAATAACATTATCTAATGAGTAATATATTCCAATTTCATGTCTTTGTCATTTTGTAAGGTTGACAAGTATGTAAATATACCACCTGACTCCTTGAAATAGAGATGATATTTCTTACAACCTATTGGATAGAAACATTTGAGCAGGGCTGTATGTAGGATATGATCAATAGTCTGTTGCAATTTCTGAAAATTTAAACGATAGAGAATCTGTGTTTGATATTAATCTATTGTGAACAAAATACTTAAATTGAAAGACAACATTACTGAAAATTTGTTTGGGAGTATCTGAGAAAACTTCGTTGTTTAACACACATTGTCAAACATATGCTTGATGTGTCACTTTTAAAAACATAGCAAAACGACTTTCATCATTAAAATTGTTATACTTTAGGCTAACTTGAACCAGAACTATCTTTATAACGAAAATATACACTAAAGCTACCTTAATCAAGATCACATTTGCAGATTGGAATCGTGTCTAATTGAAGGACACCTGAAACCAGATACCAATCTTGTGATGTTTGCTGATTACTGAACTGAAACGTCAGTAAAATAACTATCAATGGGGACGGTCATCTGCTTGGTATCTGATTACAATTGATTCAAGTTATATATAAATCTGTATGATATGGGTAAAAATTAACAAACGGGGAAAAATGGCTGCAAATGTAATATCCGCTTTTAATAAAATGTGAGAAAATACTATGTGTTTGTCATTTTTGTCCAAGAAGAGTGAATGAATATTTTCGATCAATGTTTAGCTATCAGGCAGGTTGTTGTTCGCCTCCTGTAAACTTTTCACATTTTCGACTTCTATCCAGAAACGCTGTTCCTTGATTCTAGGGGTTCAAAGTTTGTTTATTTGCTCCTCACAGCCCTTAAATATGGGCGTGGCGGGTATTATTAGTGAAACCTTTAATCAACGTCTCTAAAACCGGTTGATGTAGGAAGCTAAAATTTTACACTTCAATATCATGAACGGGCGAGTAGTAGGCCTACTTGATATCAGGCATCCATGAGTTCAAACACTTTATTGATGAGTACGCGCGTACGTAAAATCATTATAAGTTGGTTATATCAAGGGCTTAAATCATGTGAATATGCATATAATATAAGTCCTTGACATTATTATATTCTGCACAAGACAGTCGAAATTCTTGTCGTGTAATACACTGATGCCATAGAAGGAGAAATACGGACACTCGCGGAAAAACATTTATCAGTTATATTATACAATTGTGACATCTGTAAATTGCAATCGAAATTGACACCTCTTTGGAGAGGGGAATGGATTAGACTAACATTTAGTCTTCGAATTTTTTTTTCATTTGTTTCATTCACCTCTCTCTCTCTCTCTCTCTCTCTCTCTCTCTCTCTCTCTCTCTCTCTCTCTCTCTCTCTCTCTCTCTCTCTCTCTCTCTCTCTCTCTCTCTCTCTCTCTCTCTCTCTCTCTCATATATATTCATATAATCGCTCATTGATTGCTCAATATAGCGCTCATTCTCTCCTGAAACACACGGTGCAAAATCTCAAAGTTCGCTCGCTTTGCTACGAAGCGCTACATTGAGCAATTACCTTGAAACCTCTCTTGAACACGGCCCAGATGTTAGGACCGAAGATCTGAAGGAAGTAAACTCTGTGGGAAGAGAATGCTGTTTGCTTAGTCTTGAAGTCTTTACTTATGAAAGTAATCTTGATAACAATAATTTAGATGTTCATTCTGCATTATTGCAGTACTTTATACAAGTTATATCGATGTGGCCATCTTCATAATTAATTTTGACAAATTGAATACAATAATGATATCGAGGATGTTAGCGTTATTCATAGTGACAGCTGTAACAACGTCTCAATATCTCCCACCCTTGGGTCGCTCGAGTCTCTTGTCAGTCACAGTTTTTTGGGTTTTATTAATATATATTTTTAATTATTCACATGAAATTGCTACGATTTAAAGGGACACCGCGACAAGGATAAAAATGAGTCTCATGTTTATCGCACTAGTCTTATGCTGATTAGAGTGTCTGCTAACGAGTTACTCTTCGCTTCACTTCACTGTCTACATTCAGTAGTTTTTATTACCAAGTACGTCAATTGTCTGAAATTCGGTGTCTTGTGACTTGTTAGCAGACATGTTAATCAGCATAGGTAGATACACATGATCTGAGTTTTATTCTCGACGCGGTGTCCCTTTAACAAAAACCTGAACATGACTATGTGGCGAGTTTTTCAGGCGGTTTGTTATTTTTAAATAAAGAAGTACATATATATGTGCATATATCAATTTCTATTTAACATTTTTCTATAGCATCATTCAAGAGTGTTACTAATGTTTCCTAAAGTATATTTGCCTTGTCATATATTATCAAATCACGTTTAAGTTCTGAAATAAAGCTATCACATTTACATCTCATATTTATGTGTTTACATTTATAAAAAAAAATTGGCAAATAAATCACAGTATTTAGAGTATTCTTTGGTTAATTTTTCACACCATATAATACAATTTCTTTATACCTGGCAAAACAGTTGGACATAGTCGATGTTTTATCAAAGTAAACAACTTGACCGAGAAAGTCAAAGCTGTAGGACAATAAAAAAAGATGATGTTGGATAGTATCAGGAACACCACATTGTTCACAATCTCCAGATGTTTTGACCCTTATTCTATTTAAGAAATAGAAGACGAGTTGGCGTAGCAGCCCTGAGTGTTTTGTGCTCCCTGCTATGTTTTATTCTACGATTAAGCACAACAACGAGTCTTCTATTTCTTATATGAGAAGCCCTTAAACAGTTACTCGCTTTTATATAAAAACCGTGTAGATATTATCTTGGTTGTAAAAACTATATTTTGACAATATTAATGTCTCCCGTCATAGAACACATTCACTAGCATTGAACAACCAAAGCTACGTAAAATATGACGTCATTTGATAAGCGACGCTCTAACTGACGTCTGAAATCACGAGCATGTTTATTGTCTCAAAAGCACGGTGTTGGTCCCATTGACCGCCTGTGTTTTATTGCCGTTGGTATCTTATATGTAAACATATATTACAAGGACATGATTATGGACAATTTTAAACTGCAGTTGACTGTACTTATTTCCCAATGGAAGACAATTTTCCCCATTTATAGTCATATCTGTTTGAGATGTAACCTAGCTTGCTAACTAGATGTGAATACCAAAAAGAGGTCTTTATGGGGATACTATCAAATGGCACGTGAGGATCGATGTAGTCGCAGGTTTCACAGCAGCTCAAAGCCACAGCGATGTTGCCGGCTTTCTCCCCGTAACAGTTCTAGTCATTACGCTTTAAACAAAATGCGACGTTAAACTGTATCTTCTCTTCTTGATTTTTGTAAATGAACAAGCCATTATTTTCACAATTTATTCCCTTTACATGAAGTATACATGGTACATGACGTGGAGCTTCAACTTCTGGTGAATTCTACTTTATGAGGTCCTTACGTGAAACAGGCGTGTGTTTGGAGAGGGGGAATTCAGGGTTGTCATATACATCCTTACTTTTTAAAGGTACATCCATTGTGTTTCATAAAATTTTATTTCCCTTTAATATGTTTCAACTCATCATATGTGATGTCTACAATACAAATAAATTCCCTCAGCTTGCATATTTATCCCCAATCGCCAAATATATCATAATAACTAGTTTCCAATCAAAATTGAGTAACCCCATTATGCATGTGCAGAAACCGAAACTGCACGTCCCATTTACATGCGCAGCAGATATGTGACCTATTAAACATTATCAACTCAAAATTGTCTTCTTATATGTTATAAATAAGATTCCAAAATTACGTTTGACTCATTGGCGCGCCACAATCTGTGCATTGTCCGGTTTTCGATCAGAAATCACCACTTTTACCTTCATATCGTCAATATGCTAAGTCTACTATCATCAAAATGGTAGTTTTCGGTAACTTTCGGTACTTCTCGATAAAGTAACACCATTTATAACGTTTGCAATATGTGACCCCCAACAACACAATGGATGTACCTTTAAGGAGATTCCAAAATGACATTTTTTTAAAACGTGTGTTTCACATAATTATGAACAGATATTGTTTTGAAACTTCAAATTTAGTTTAGTTGGCTTCTAAAGACAAGATGTTATACTATTTAGTCATATGTATCGCTCGTTGGTTGAAATCTTGTATTTTGTATGGCGACGAGGTTATTAAAAACTATTTAAATTCTTTGATTAAAGTGGATAGGTTATTGGGAATTCAGTAATTTACATCACGCTGAAGAACAGTAAATGTTGAGTTATTCCAACGCATTTTATTGGAAGGAAACGATTTATTTTCAGGTTTGTGAATTAATTTTGGAAACGATGTAAATGTGGTATGGGTGGTCCAATCAGTTTTGAATTTTGAATAGGTGTCATGTGAGGTCAACAGAGTGAAATATGCTTTACTGTGAGTAGTGTATTTGTGTTTTTCGGAAGAATAGATTTTTCCTTTGTAGACGTTGGTATAGCTATACATTTTGTCTGTGTCACATGATTTTGGAACTGAACAAGCTATGTATTTTGTTTTACAATTTATTCGTCATTTACTTTGTCTTTTGGGTTCATGAATCTTGGAAATACAGTATTTACGTAACGTATCTGTAAAAAATCCGAAAACCAGGCACCTTTTCACGTAAATGGCAACGTTGTGGAAAGCGATCGGGGCTAAAATATGATTTACTTATAGGCAGAATGATTTTAGCCTTTTAACTACAATACTGTTGGTGATGTAATGTTTTTTTTTTACTGATACCGAAACACATACACATGTAAATAACATCAATGGAATGATATATTACTCCTGTACATTCTGTATATCATTGTTCATTTATGTCATAAATATATTTAAATATAAAGAGAACAAGAATAGGGTTACTGTTATTTTAACAATTAATCAATGAATTCTCGTCACATGTCGACAAAATGAGGGGCATGATGTACAATAGCTCTTGCTTAGAAAATTAGAGAACACTTAGTAAATAATGTTAAATCTGCTATGGGAGCTCACTCACATAAATAATGTATATTTAAAATAGATTTCATGCCAAAAAATAACATGTTTAATCAAACAGTTTCCATGTAACAATCATCGAAATTGGGGTGTCGCAAGGTAACTCTGCATGTCCAGTCCTTTTCATGCATTGATTTCTTAAATGTGTGATTCTCCTAAATACTGATGATGATACTACATTGGGCCTATGCTTTTGGTATCAAAACCAATTCTTATGAAATTGAGCACCTTTAACGTCTAACATAGATTTATAAACACCTTGTTAGAAACAGATCATTACAAGATCGGCGGTTTTAGGCATAAATGCATAGATTGGTCTTGTTATTACAAGAATCTTGCACTAACGAAATACAGTTCGTGTCTTTAACATTGCTCTTGAGACAGCCATTCACTCAATCCAGGTTATGGGTCGTGAGTTGAGATTCGCCGACCTCCTCTTCTTCTGTACTTCCTGTTTGCGACGTCGGCGAATCTCCCAGGATTTCTTCTGAACACTATTATGACGAGAAACAATCTCTGAATATCTCTCAAAGTCATCTTTTACCTCTTCAGAAGTGACTCTTTTCTCGCAAGAGGGCGACAGAGGCTCGTCACAGGAGTCGTCTGTGTTGACGTCATCTGACGTCACGTCAACACCTTCACCTGGGAATATAGCTTTCTTGAAGGATGCATATTTGTCACGTCGGTTTCGCTTGGCAACGTTTTGACGTCGTTTCCGCGTCACCTTCAAAGATCTATCCTGTATACTCGTTGCTCGAAGCAGACTGGATACAGACTCCGATTTACTTATGTTCCCGTCCTGCTCCAGTACTGTGCATGGAGTTACTTCCCCTCGTTCAAGGTCAAGGCAAACTTTGTCCTCCAATATCCAGCTGCGGGGGCGGGCATCTTCTTGGCTGGCTAACCTGAAGATGATTGATCATAATAAGTATTGCATCATGTATATTTATGTTTTTATAAAAAAAAAACGACAAAACTTTGTCAACGACGTAGAAAATTATGAATTTGTCAAATCAAACTTCAACCTTTGAAGTCAATGACGGATTGAAATAAAATAAAACAAAGCACAGTAGGCATACCTGCTGTTGTATCCCGAATCTCGAAACTTTCGTTTTGAAGGTGCCTTTTTACCGGAAGTGACGTCATTTTCAAGACTGTTAAGCAGGAATGTCGACTCCCCGATCTTGTCCAGATCAGACGTTGAAAACGAGCTCATCACCCCTGATCTCCTGTTGGACGGAGTGCCTGGAGATTTCTTGTTTCGTGGAGATCTAAAACGGTTCATGAAGGAGGCCACGAAACTGTTTCCGGTGGAGGGAGACGTGACGTCTAGGCCGCTGTCGTCCAATAGATCATCAGTATTGTCGTCAAGACGATCCAGGTCAGAGGTCGAAAACCAGCAGTTCATTCCAGAACGAGGTCGCTTTTGGTCCTTTTGAACTCTAACCTCTGACTTACGAGGGGTTAATCTCATTCTCAGTGACGTCACGAACCGCGCGGCCTTACCCATGGCGTTTTATCTGAATAAAATGAAGTATATTTCAAAAATATATATATATACATTTCGCTTATTTTAAGAAAAGATTGAGATATTATATTAAATCTGTACATTTTTCGTATAAAGTCAAGTTTTATGGCGATGAGTCATTGATCAAATAGGGGTGGACTAAATTTTGGACATTAGTTGATATATGGCACTGTAAGAGAAAATAAATGGAGTGCCTTCGTGAGAAGACATTATGGTTAAAAAGCCCTCATAAAACATTCACCTTTAGAAATTCTATTTAATTTCGTGAGTCATTGCACACAAGAAGTTAACCTTGGTTGTTCTTTAACACCGCATTACGGTTACCTTAGTGAATTAGGGTTACCATAGGTATATGGTTCCTTATAGGTAAACACGTTTTTTTTTACAAAATACTAAGATTCATTCCATTCAGTTCGAACCAGCGAGTAAGCTTGTATTGAGACGTACTTCAGTATGCTGCGCTTCATACAAAACCATGTTCAGTGGCTACTGAGTTCAGAATGCCCCGACACGGTGATGAGTGCAGTAACATACACACAGTTAAAGAGTTCACTTGGATTCTCTCCAAACCTAATTACCACTCCTGTTATCAACTGTTAAACGCATATATATGATTGAACCTATCTCACCATTCATCAAACTAGCTACAGTGCGTACACGTTAACTTAAATGTTTAATGAATTACACGAATCATTCCTCGTGTGGTTAGCCTTTGCCAGTCTGTTATGCACCATTAACCCAAAACATTAAATTTCCCAGTAGCAAGTCTAGATCAGACTTAGAATCTCTTGGTATCTCTTAAGTCTCTCTAATATTGAATAGAATAGTTCTATTTTCATGAATTGATACACAGATATTGGTTTATCAGAGACTGGTTGTCAGTCAATTACATGATTTAAACCATTCTTCAAACTAGTTACAGTGTGTACACATCATGTTTGGTTAGCTTAAATCTGTAATAGATTATACGGATCAAATATTACTCTATAAAATTATTATCGTTGCCAGTCTTTTATTCACCATTTGCCTCCATTTTACCATAACCCGAAACATTCCATATCTCCAAGTAGCATATCTTTAACTTGCTCGAAATCTCTTGCTAGCTCTTCCTAATATTCAAAAGCATAGTCATATATACATGTTTGTTTATCAGAGACTGGTTGTCAGTCTTATACATGATTTAAACCAGCTTTCACGCTCGGGACTAATTTGTTGCGAGCGGATGCCATCATAAACCATGTAATTGACCTGCCAATCAAATTTAAGCACCTGTCTGGTGTATCGGATCTTCGTTTACCTTTAATTGCGATCCAGGTGTGAGAAAAACGGAGGTCATCTTACTATAGGAATTAAAGGTCGGTACGCCGATGTGAAGAAAACAGCGACGGTTAACTATCGGAATTACAGGTCAATCGTCCTTGACATATACATTTCCGTTGTGAAATTGATTTGAAAACAAGTGTCAATCACGAGTGTCACTTTTAAAAATTTAATTTTCATTATTTCGTTGTTTTGTTTGTGAGCATATCATCGCCACTCTTAAAAAGGATATTTATTTCAAAATCTGAGAAAAAATATGCAGTGACATATTTTGCACCCGTCGGCGAAATCGCTCACCGTATTGAAACAGACGTAAAACGCCAACCTAACAACAATGGCGTATTTACGTTCAAGAACATTTGTCTACATTATTTGTTTAATATTCGCTACGAATTACAACTCAGAAAGGACAGAAAAAACCTTATTCGAAATCGACCTACTGGTGTACTTAACTGTACTAAACAATGAACAATTTCAGCGACCTATGATACTTACAGCAGGGCCCGGGTTAACCACACCTTGACTCACGTGTCCCAGGGTAACCTTATATTAATCAACATTAAACTAGCACACGTGTTGAATAATTCCCCCTTACAAGGAAACACACAGCATATACCCAGTAATACGAACTAACCCTCATAGTTAGAACGTTGTGTTACTAAAGATACACATGCTAAAATTACATTACATGAAACGATTCAATTAACACTTAATCATTTTACTCCTTTGTACATTTGAAATAGGGTCACCCTCACCCTTGTAAAACCATCCCAATTTCCTTTTCCTCAGATGAAAATAATAACTGTTTTTTTCAAGTGATACCTGTATGTACAAATACAACAAAGTAAAACATTCACATCAAAGGCCTACCACCTGTATTCAACTTCTTGATTCCTGTACACCTGTAGGTTTGGAAAACGACCGTTCTCACCTTTGAAAAGACCATCCCAACGTCCCATTGTCAAATGAAAATAAGAACTCTAAAACTGTCAAGAAACAATGCAATCATTGTTCCAGTTGGTACAGATTTATTCACAAACGAAATGATTTCAAACCAAACTAATATCGTTCTCAAGTGGCCCAGGTTAGAGATATAGGCCATATCTATATGTCAACAAAATGTCTTATTCAATATTTTGCAAGATAATCCTACTTATTAAAAAAGAGGGATAAAATAATATTTTTAAAACACATCCAACAGTAATACATAAGATAGATGTCTCGCTCTTTCTTAATGTTTTTTTCTCAGAAAACCGAAGATATGGCATTAAATAGATATACAGAATTCCCATGATATTAACCGAACACAATATGATCACACATCCCCCAACACTGACAACGGTCCCCTTCCTTTCCCTTTTTTCCCTACAAGCTTTACCCTGAAACCCTAAACACTGATTGACTCTCCTGGTGAAATACCTGTTTCTTGCTATTTTGATTAATCAGGATCTCACCTCTTAAAAACAAATCCTTCACCGCCTGGTAAAGGGGAGTAAATAACAGCAAGGTTACACAGTCACCTGATACCCAGGTAAAACCCTGACCCTCCCTCCCGGCAGGTGAGAAGAGACTGAACGACCCTACCCGAGCAGGTACATGCTTCATCTCAGTTCCTTTATAGTTTCTATTTTCTAACGTAAGTGTTCAAGGTTTTTATTAACTCAATTCCACCATCGTGGTACATGAGCATAATACATACATATTTATATACAGAATAAAGTTATCAAGATGGCATATGCATATACACATGTCATGCAGATACAAGATACAAGTATAGGGCAATAAATATGTGAAATGTACAAATACTAACTAAGAGTAATCCTAAGGACATGGTTTATAAATAATGACAACTGTTTTATATATACTTAATCTTTTTTTGTGGTCAATACTTGTTTCATTGGTAAAAGGTTCTAAAAGGTTAGAAAAGTTCATAAAATGGTCTGGGATATACTGGATACGTTGTCGGAGAGGAGCTTCACATCGAAAGAGATAGTGAAACTCGTCTCCTATAGCTGATGAATTACATAAACGTTCATGTTTTGGAATATCTTGCCAGCGTCCGGTTTCAATCGGGAAGTTATGATTACTTGTCCTAAATTTTAAAATGGGATAGTATACAGAACGAGGCATGAACAGGGTTGAGGGTTGTTTCTTTTTACAGTGTGAATCACAGTGTTACGTCAAAATGAATACATATTGGAGTATACGAAGATATATTATTGATTTTAATGTTATCAAACGATTAATTTTAATACATAAATGTAGCATAATGTATCATTAAGATTAAGCATATATGAAATGCAAACCAGATACGTTTTCTAATTTAGTGTTAAGTAGTCGTAGTACTTTGGTGTCTTAAAATAAGTGAGACACTTAATCTCTGAAATGAACATTTAATTTCGGAAAGAAAGAAAACGAAGAAATAGAAAGAGGTCATATTAAGCTTTCTAGACTTCCTATAACGAGATAGACTTGCTTTGGATGAGGTTTGTTATTGAGATCTGGATGACAGACTATCATAAAAACATCAACGGGACGGTTACCTTAAACAAAGCACCACGGTCATCGTACGTCTCTGGGTAACCTAAGGGTTAATCTTACAGAATTTAAGTTAAGGTTAATCTTAGAGAATGTGTTTTTGTGGAGACAGCCGCTGTAAGAGGCGTGTTCGAATACTCGCGGTCCTGAACACGCCTCTGGTCAACCGATAGCCCGTCCCTCCCAACCCTGACCCTCCCGGCAGGTGAGAAGACACCGATTGACCCCCTTGCACAGGTAGCCGACAGGTGAGTCAGATCCAGGTAAGCAATTAACAGGTATAGTCACGAGTTGACCACATATTGAATTTCACATGTCGTCTACATGTCTTAGATCTTACCCATCTATTTTATTGCTGTCACGAACAGTTTTAAGGGAATTTTGTTTTGGTAACTATCTACGTCATAAATTTTGAGGAATTCTGGTTTTTCCCTGTGGATTAGGACAATGTGTACGTTAAAAGTAAAAATTAATAAGCTTATTACTAGTACTATAAATTGAATTATTTTTTTACCAATAGATTACATGGATGGGACGCATTTCGAAGATAAAATTCAGGTTGAAAAAAACGCGACAAATTAAACGTTTCAGAATCATGCACTGTTGTGCAAACCTCCATTGCAACGCATTGCCTATAAATTCAAGGTGTATGGTCGTATACAAGTTATCGCATGTTCATGTACATATCTACCGTGCGAATGCATTAACACGTTTGTAGAAACTGAACTATGTTGAGATAGAAAACGTATGCTTTCATTTTAAAAAGAATGTCGTACTTTTCATTGCGATTATGAATAACACTGGAGTAAAACAGTATAACCAAAAGAAGTGGTACTTGATTTTACCCCAAAGGCAGTTTTATTTTATTTCCTTTTCACAACTTTAACCAAACAATAATACTAGTTCTCTTACAAATGACATCACCAAGACCGTCTTCATAGTTCCCTACCTTATTTCTATCAAAGGATAAGTTACACTTGTAGTGATAAGTTAATAATTAAAAAGTTACTCAATCATGATAATTAACAAATAACACATAATGAGTCACGAAGTATTCTTCGGCGTGTTATATATTGTAACCGTTCTGAAATCCGGAACGGCCTGGTGCCCATTAAAGCCGGCTACCATTTTGACCCAGAACTTAGTCTTTCGTTGCTAACTATAAAGGATTAATGTTCTTTACGTGTTTGTAGCTTGTGACTATGCATCGATGCTTACTATTAGGGTCCACTATATACATAATAGGTACACTCATGCTAACAAGTTTACAAGTGTACTAGAAGAAGTATTCATTGTTTTTCGAAAGAAGTTTTTGTAATTTGAAATTTTATAATCGTTTTTGGTAATAAACTGATTATTGACACCTTAAAGGGGCAGTAGCACGTTTTTTCGCTCAAATAAGTTGATGAATTGTATTTGAAAAATAATGTCCCAAATAGTAAAACACCCTTCTCTCTTCGGAAAATAATGTTAAAATATGAGTTTACATGATTCAGTAAAGCCGTGGGAATCGTTTTTGTAATTCAAAATAATAAATTGTGTTCACAATAAAATGGCCGCCATGCAATTTTTGCTCTATACGCAGCATCGTTATTACCACTACGGTGGTTGGTTTGTGTAATAAGATGTTTTACCCTCTAAGCTTAATTCAAATGTCATAAACTATCATTATAAATGGGAAATTTGAAAAAATAAATTCTGCAAAAAACGTGCTACTGCCCCTTTAAAATCCGAAGAAACAATGTATGACTTGAAATAAAACACAAGATTTGGGTTCTTGAAATGTTATTTACTGAATTGACAATAACAATAAATTTTAAACCCACAAGTCAAATCAACGATGATGGTGTTAAGTATAAGAGCAATACTCATAATAAAAATATTTAATAAACAATGACCGTATCTTCTTTAGAATCAAAATGATGAGATCAGTCACTTTATTCACATTCCGAATACGGCAGACTTTATTTGATATAAGTCAATTGAGGATCTGCCCATAGTAGCGATACATTCTTCACATACATGTAGGTAATTCCATGCCGTACTAATAGCACGTCAAGGAGATAAACCTGCTTATTGAACTAGCATGTAGGTTCTGAACTCCAATATTACAAAAGGAGTTCGTTTTGTTGTTTGCTTACCTGGATGTGTTTGATTGAGGGTAATTGAATTTCCGGTGTTTGCGAGATTTGTTTATGATGAAGAAAGGTCATCAGGTACAAGATAATCCAAACCTTGCTAATCTCCTATACCAAGCCGTTGAGTGTGTATTATCAGTTTATATTGACTTGAGAGCGGACTCTTGAATCACCCTTGTAGATTAGTCTATCTTGTCTCGTTAAAAACTCCTGAATGGGCAAATGGGGAATTTGATGAATAATGGAAACGAGTGGTCAAATCTTGTGTACGTCGCATTTGGTCAATAATGGGATACTCCAAAGACGTCTGATAAACACTGACATTGTGCCGACTATAACAGAACAGTTTTGAAAAATAGCAAAGCTTAAATGGGTGACATATTTGGACTGTTTTGAATAAAGAAACGCTTTTACAAATTTAATTTCCTTTGGTTTACACGTAGGGTCTGTCTTCAGATGTAGACTTGCTAAAGGGATTTTTAATGTTATGTGTCACTAGTGAAGTGCGTAGTATACCGATGTCTCAAAACGAATTTGGTATTCCATTAAGTGCTACTATTTATCATGAGATTTAGATAATATTTCACCATCAGATTATGAGTATATATGTAACTACAATTCAATGTTATGTATCATACGATTATACGATGATAATATTTCAACAATTAAATCATGAGCATATGTAACTAAGGTAACCGTCGTTTGTGGAAAAGTAGTCCGGGCAACAGAACAATGACGACATCTTATGACGTCAGTGCTCACGGCCAGTGTCTCACATATCACCACTAGTACAGTAACTTTAAATACTCTCATAGATGAGTTATTTCACAGATGAAACAAACTATTTCTGTTGCAGTTATGAAATAAATCTCCTTAATAGCTGACGAACATAATCCAGTGTACAGGAACATAAGTTTACGTCAATCACCAGTTTATTCCGTGTTTATCTTCCCCTTCTATCTCCTTACCGTAACAACAAGGCAAACACACAAGATAGAGAAGTGACGTGTTGGCAATTTTGTATGTCAATAAACTCTTGTTATTGATAAGAGAAAATGGATCATTTACTCATGACAGGTAAAATCCCAAATATTCACGATTGGACATTTGCCTTATATGGTATTTGTCACTATTAAAAAGGCTGATGAAACGACAAGGACTATGTGACATTGAAATAGCTCAAAAATAAAGACTTTGAACGAACATGCTTTAAAGAGACTGCAGCGAGATGTCTAATGAAACTACAGAAATCTCACAACTTGAATTGGAAATGTTACCAATTGCAAAATAATCACTCTCAATCAATAAACAGAATTCTAAAAGGATGGTTTTGGTTCGTTTAAGCAACGCTGATCCAGTTACCATCTTATTATTAAAAGGTGCTCCCTCTAAAATGACAGCGAGCAATTCTCATGACACGGTTTTTCACCCTGTCGTTTACGGACTGTTTTGTCCTCTTAAGTATCTTTATCTTTTATTATAAACAAAAAATTGTAACGTATTAAAATTCAAAAACGTGCTACAGTGCCTTTAAATGGATAAACGGAAAGGCATCATACGATAACTGTAATTATTAAGTGTTCTTTTTAAAATGTGCAATGAATTCGTTCATAATAATGACAAAGTATTAAGTCAGAGGGATATTATAACACATGAATGTGTAAGCATGTCATCCGCGATCGCCAAATATAACATATATCGTTCAATTTCATTAACAAAAGTGAACAAGTAACGGTTCAGCACGAATATAATTCAATTACTGCTAATTGACTTCTTAACTGCACGCTCTTCGTCCATTTTACAAAAAAATGAAATGCAGGAAAATAAGTACGTATATAATGAAGGTATGTCTCCAATGGCCACCTCACGTGTACGTTATTCAATACATAACGGGTCTCTTTGTCCTTGGGACGTTTCTCGGTGGTCCTGATATAATGCTGTAGAGAAGAAGGGGTTTTAGATGGGAGAGGTGGGAGGGGTAGGGGATGTCTGAGAAAGAATTGGGTATTGGACGCCGATGTTTTTCTCGGTCACAACGCAATTGTGGTTTTTCATGTTGACGCTTAATTGTTGACTCGCACCTGCATATCGTGTTTAAAGTCGACACTGTGTCTGGCTTTGGTTTGTTAGCATACCTTGGAGACACAGTGAGATCATCTATAACATAATTTGAAAATTGGTAACTTCATATAACAATCAAAATCTTAAATTTGGTAAAGATCAAACCTCAAGGTGCACTGAGTGGCAAATGTAACAAAGGGTATCACCTGACATATAGGTGGAAATTATTCCAATATATTTTAACACAAAACATGTTTAAAATCATTGTAACACAATATTAACATATTCTGCTAATTATTTAATATTAACATATCTACTCTTTCATGTCGGTCCCTCCTTTTACACAACAAACATACCCAATACTCCAAACCAACCAAGCCTACCCTGTCAAATACACCCCTATCAAGATTCTCCTACCCCTTCTTCCACACTCCCTCATACTACGCCCCACCCAGGAAGCCCACCCTGTATAGACCTACTCTCAAGTGAACACCCGTCCTGACTAATACGTCTCTGACTAATACAACATATTTTACCAACTTCGTTTCCAACTTACCCATGTTGCTTCTGTTGTTGACTTTGCAATACACAAAACTTCACAAAAACATTTTTAAAATGTAGCCATCGACGGCATGTACATGGATATCGGTTGAAGTTTAACTCGATATGTTCAACGCAAAAGAGACAAATAGAACAAAAAACAGTGTGACATTCAGGTTCCAGGGGACAGTTAGATTCCAGGGGACAGCTAGATTCCAAAGGACAGTTAGATTCCAAAGGACAATTAGATTCCAGGGGACAGTTAGATTCAAGGTGACAGCTAGATTCCAGGGGACAGTTAGATTCCACAGGACAGTTAGATTCCAAAGGACAATTAGATTCCAAGGGACAGCTAGATTACAAAGGACAGTTAGATTCCAAAGGACAATAAGATTCCAGGGGACAGCTAGATTCCAAAGGACAATTAGATTCCAGGGGACAGTTAGATTCCAGGGGACAGTTAGATTCCAAGGGACAGTTAGATTCCAAGGGACAGTTAGATTCCAGGGGACAGTTAGATTCCAGGGGACAGTTAGATTCCAAGGGACAGTTAGATTCCAGGGGACAGCTAGATTCCAAAGGACAGTTAGATTCCAGGGGACAGTTAGATTCCAGGGGACAGTTAGATTCCAGGGGACAGTTAGATTCCAAGGGACAGTTAGATTCCAGGGGACAGCTAGATTCCAGGGGACAGTTAGATTCCAGGGGACAGCTAGATTCCAGGGGACAGTTAGATTCCAGGGGACAGCTAGATTCCAAGGGACATTCAGGTTCCAGGGGACAGTTAGATTCCAGGGGACAGTTAGATTCCAAGGGACAGTTAGATTCCAAGGGATAATTTAGATTTCGAGGGATAATTTAGATTTCGAGGGACAGTTAGATTCCAAGGGATTCTTGGGATATTAAGATTCAAAGAAACATTAAAATTATAACGTACCTAACATATTCAGGGTTTAAAAGACACGGATATTTTAAAGATGATCAACTTCTTTATTTTACAGTAATCGCGATTGACGCGCGTTAGGTTGTAATTTTAATAACTTATTTACAACGGACAAAACGATAAATTAGGGTTGACAATATTTAATAGGTAATGTGTTACGTAGTTGGGACGTGTAGTTTCGTATAATGATTTTGTTAGATTTAATTGGTAACTAGTAATTATGATATATTTAACGATTGGGAGTGAATGTGCAAATTGAGTTAAATGTTTTGAAATTATATCATAATATATCGTATGTTGGCACGTATCAAAGTCAAAACTGAGAATATAAGGAAACACGATGGATGAATCTTTCAGATTTTAAGTTACATTCTGATATAAAGGGACATTCAAATCCCAAGAGACATCCATATTTCAAAAGATGTTCAGATTCTAAGAGACGGTCAGATGTCGAGGGACATTCAAAGTCCTTGGACAATCATATACGAGGGGATATTCAGATTTTAAGACAGACATACAGATTCTTTATTAGACAATTAGTCAAATTACACATTTGTCAATCAACATAATTTCTCAGCATGGTGCATGAAGAACAGTATAAATATACACAATGCTAGTTAATGAACAATGTATACGACAGAGAGATGTTCAGATTCAAGGGACATAACAAATGCACACCACATAGAAGCTATAGATATAACACGCTATTAATGTCCCTTAAATTTGTACTCGTAGTTGACTTCCATTACTCCAAACCGAAGGATAACCGTCAAAGATAAGGGATCCTTCTGAGGATGAATACTGATATGTTGGGTACTATGTTTTCAAGAACATTTGTGAATTTGTAATATCTCTACACACAGATCTGAATGTCATTCGATTCTTAATGACATAAATTGTTCAAGGTGTGTGTACGAAAATTGACTTAGTTGTAGACTCTGATTTATTTGGTATTGTTTGGTCATTAAATGAAATAAATAACCATATATAAATTTATATTTTAAGTGGTGCTTAATTAATGGTCTTAAACAGAACGTGCACTCCAGTGTAGATAACAGATCGTTGCCTATACTGAACGATGAAACAAACAGACCAATGTAACGGTTTCACAAAGGCGATTATGATTGTCTCTGTCTAAATAATTACACACACATTTGAGTCCAAATCTGATAATAAATGTTTATCATTTGACATAAAACAGTCAGCTGGTAATAATATTTAGGTTCAAGCCAGTCTAGACATATACAGATTACTGTTTTATGACAGTTTATAATATTTACAGGCTCTCATGTTTTCACATGTTGTCAGGCAATTTGTAAGGACTTTATTCGGCATGCCTCGCACTATTTAGCGTAGCATAATATTTGGATATAAATTCGTCGTTAAAAGCACTCCACGACCTATAGACAAATTAAATTCAAATGATTAGTCCATGCACGATGTTAAAGGGCCGGAAGTCACATATTTGTCATAAGGAATATGAAATACGTCCGAAATATTTTGTACATGATAGATTGTCGACTCAATAACAAGGAAACTGAAAGATTTGTCATTGAACATCTTAAAGTAATTAACTAACCATTTTACGGACCTAATGACCTTAATTATTCAAGACTGTTTGAAAAGAAACACGTTTTCGTTGTAGACTATCTAGTTGGTAGTGTTTAGTCACTTAATTTAATCTATTAATTATACATATTGTACATGTGTAAAGTTAAATATAACGTATTCTATATTTGAAATGTATGCTAGTTTCTAGTTTTACATTGATGCATGCATGGTTTGGTTTAAACATATTTTATTCATTAACAAAATAATTATTAAGATGTTCTCAAATTAACTTAAAATATATCTCATTAGTATACACATATTATAAATCATGGGCAAAAAAAGTAGCATAAGATTAAATGCATTTGCTTCTATATAAATGAATTACAATTCTTATCATTTTAAAACTCTAGAAACACATTTTCATATCAGAGTACTCTTTTGAAATTAAAGCACAAAAAATCGTGGTTTGCGTTTAAAACTTATCTTTCGTCATTCAACATTTCGTATTTGGGTTAACAACAAAGCCAGAATGTTATGTGAAAACAATTCTAAAAGCAAATAAATGTTCACAAAACAACAATTATCATAATTCGACACTTCTCTAAAATCTAAAAAAACACACATTGTTTTCATAAGTCATAGTTTACCGAGTACCTATATGTGTCCTTGTATGTTTACTGTACCACAAATAAGTATGGTTTAAACATTACTATTTGATCCACAATATAATAAATAGTGTAAATACAGTAGAGTCTGTATCGTGAGGAATGAAGCAATGACCTACCTCGCTACAACACAGCTCTATCTAACGAGGGGTCAGTCCACAGTGTTGGGTCGCACTGACCGTCCTTCGCCCACCCTCCCCATATACCTACCCACACAGGGTAGTCGGGCCGGGTTCTAGCAAAACTCGGGATAACCAACCACTTGTTGAGGAGATTCTGTTGCAGGGTTACTTTATTTACATTTTGCGACTTTTCTTTGCAAAACAAAACTTTGTTCTTTATTCTTTAAGTTCACAAGTATGAATCGTTCATTTAAATATATTTATTTTGATTATCTATAACTTAATGTCGCCACTTCGTGTTTGTATTACCATTGCTTCAACAATGCTTCTGTTCTCTCCACAATGAGTATAGTAGAATTGATTGTTTTACTAGTACACCTACACATCACTATTCATTAATTTTTGATTATTTCATAAATATATCCATATTTGCTCCATTGTGTCACAAATGTTCTCTAGCTTTGTTTATGCAGATTATTAAAATGAATCGTGCGATCTTACGGTTTCGTTTGCGGAAACGAAACTATATGTGATACTCCCGGTTATGCATATGGGCCACTAACGAGCATCTAAATACCATTCTCTGATTGGGTCTGTGTAGTTAACATATTATTCCCGGGTACCTTTTCCTTATTCAAAATGTAAAGTTAGGAAAGTTTTCCCACTTTTCATTTTCAATAATGAATCAGTACCTGGGAATAATTTGCAAACTTCACAATTATTTTTAAATCTCATAAATTTATATACAAATGATTTAATGTATTATATGGATTATCTCAAGTTTTTACTTCTTTCTTACCAAATTAGAATTAATTTGGATTAAAAATTTCACCATAACATTTTAATTTTAATTTCACAGGGTGTATTGCTATCATTATACTGTTAACTTAATATACATCCCAATCGATGAGCTACATAATGTATGTTTGTATGTAAAGATTCTTATTCCTATGGGTAAAAGTCAATAAAGAATTTCTTAAGAAACAACGCTGGTTTTACACGAACAACTACCCCGTATTGGTCATCTGCCTTTGTCTTCTCTCACCTGTCTTCTTGATTACAGGTAACGCGAACGCGGTAGATGAAGGGGATCACGTGACCCGTTACTTGATAATCTTGATGTGCGTTACACTCTCTGTTCTGGTGATATATAGTGTGGTAGATAATTGATTCGTGTCGGTAGGGATTCCCAACATACACGCAATATCTATAAATACCTCTCCAGAAAATGTTTTCTTTGACACCGAATTTATCGCTGGATAAAGTGAACGGTTCACAGTCCACGCTTATCAACCCAGGTCACCACTGCTAATCAGGACATGTGATTCGTTCATATTTCTGTTAAGAAATTGCTACACGTCACTTTTAATCTGTTTTAATACCATTAGCAATTGGTATGTGGTAGAATCTGTATGAATTGTATCGTTGTGTATCCCTATTATACGAGGGGCGTTCAATAAGTGTTGCAAGCGGGGCATTGGTGTTTACATAAACAGTGTCAGCTTATAGCAGGTGTTACTATAGTCAAAACATAACATTGACACATGTCAAAACAATTTCTAGACATAACAATTATTTAGATATAATAGCTGCGCTGACATAGGGGTCTCCATAATCATGGATTCTCTCAAACATGAACAACGCGCTATGATCAAGTTCCTTACTAAAGAGGGATGCAAAGCTACAGAAATACATAATCGTATGTGTAATGTGATGGGTAAGGATGCTCCAAATTTTTCAACAGTTTGTCGCTGGTCTCTTCAGTTCAAGCGGGGCAGGGAGTCCTTAGAAGATGACCCACGGTCAGGCAGGCCATCTGAAGTCACCCGACCGAAAGTTATTGCCGCTATCGAAAGACGAATTTTAGCTGACCGCCGTGTTAAAGTTTCTGAACTGTCTTTGGAATTCCAGATATCAGTTGGAAGTGTTGAAAAAATAATTTATGACCATCTTGGTATGTCCAAGGTATCTGCAAGATGGGTACCCAGAAACCTCACAGCACAAGATCGCCAGAAAAGAACCGAAAGTTGCATGGAGCTCCTGGATCGGTTTAATGCGGATGAAGCCAGGTTTTTGGTGACAGGTGACGAAACCTGGATCCACCACTGGGACCCGGAAACTAAACTGGAATCCAAGCAATGGAAGCACCCGAGTTCACCGCCTCCCCTGAAATTTCGCACTCAACCATCAGCTGGCAAGGTTATGGCGACAATCTTTTGGGATGCAAAAGGCATATTATTAATTGATTACTTGCTAACCAAAACTACAATGAATGGTCAATATTATGCCAACCTAATGCAAGAATTGCGAAAGACAATTCGACAGAAACGCCGTGGAATGTTGACACGTGGTGTTCTGATTTTGCATGACAACGCTCCAGTCCACAAGTCAAGAGTTGCACAGGCCGCTATACGTGATTGTGGATTCGAACAGCTTAACCACCCACCCTACAGCCCAGACCTAGCCCCCAGTGACTACTTCCTGTTCAGAAACCTGAAATCCGCCCTACGTGGAAGGCACTTCCGGGATGACGAAGACGTCAAAGCTGCCACAGAGGCGTGGTTAGGGGGGGGGGGGGGGGGGGGGGGGGGGGGGGGGGGGGGGGGGGGGGGCAAACGGAAGACTTCTACAAAAGCGGCATCAAAAGTCTTAAAGAGAAATGGAATAAGTGTATCGAGGTGAAGGGTAACTATATTGAAAAATAAAAGTAAAAAATTGACTACGCGAGTTGGTTTTATATTGAAGTTGCAACACTTATTGAACGCCCCTCGTATGTCCGTCAAATGACCTATCACCATTTTCGAGAATCTTTAAGTATTTCAAATTGACCATAACTCGACTTCAAATTTATGAACTCACCAATGCACACTTAACCTTTGTTTAAAATGACCCTTTATCGAGTAAAACTTTCAATGTATCCTACTTACCATTACCTGCGTAACTATTACACCTTTACACGTTCCAATGGACCGTTCAAAAGTGTGTACTTATTCCGCCAAAATAAAATCGTAAAACATTCACTGCGTCGAGGATAAAATGAGTCTCATCTTTATCTTACTAAGCTGCTTAGGGTGTCTGCTAACGAGTTACGCTTCACTTCACTGTCTGCATGCAGAAGTTTTTATTACCAATTACGTCAATTGTCTGAAATTCGGTGTCTGTGACTTGTTAGCAGACATGTTAATCAGCATAGGTAGATCTGATCTGATTTTTATTATCGACGCAGTGTCCCCTTAAGGTGATATTATTTTATTATATATATCTTAAAGTAATCAGAAAATTAGTATACTTCTTACCTTTAGAAAGATATACGTGCCATTTCGATAGTGAATAAATATAACGTTGGTACACATGGGACCACTGTAACTGCAATAGTACACATTCTTCTTCGTTCCCAGGAGGATTCTATTGCAGGATTCGAACCCAGATCCTCAGAATCAGGCAACAACCCTCAAACTGAGTGTACCAACAGCTTATCCTCTCGACCACCGAGACATATATTACAAAGTTACTTACCGTTTACCTACACAGGTATTCTTGTGGTGTCTGTGAGGATTGTTTATGTATTCACCTTCTCTCATTATATACTCTGGCTGATGCAAATACCTAACACACCTTGAACAGCTTTAAAAGTCACAAAATCAAAATGATGTACTCTTTACCTTTATATCTGACTTATCATAAGAGCCTCCTGTTGTTGTTAATTAGTGCAATTACTGGGCGGTAGACACTCCTGGCTATATAAAATACTATACATACCTTCATATGAGTCGGGTTAACTGTTACACACTCTTGAGTTGTTGGGTATGTTTCAATGCAGACAGAGTCGACTCAATCCCCCGCCAAGTGGGAGAAGTTTGAAATATATTGAATATTGATTTAATCTCTAATACACCCATAACCACACATTTTGAGAGCTATTCAAGTCATTAGTAATAAATGCACTCTATATACACAAGTACATTGTTCTACTCCCAAAGCTGTATTGGTTTCAGCCTTACAGTTTTCAAGATCTGTTCTGGGAGCGAAATTGGAAATTTGCATTTCTATAGAAACGGCTAATAAGTAATCACAAGAACTTGAAAATCCTCAAAAGGCACTAAAAGAAATGCATTTTGAGTCTTGCTCCGGAAACAAATTGAAGATGTTTTCCATGGAAACGGCTGAAATAAAAGACCGAAAAGTTGAAACCCCAAAAAGTCACATCTACACATTATGATTGTTCCACATACCAAACTTCATTGAGCGACGCCTTACCGTTTTTTAGTTCTGGTCCGAATCAAAATCGTATAAGATATATTTCAATGGAAACGGCTAAAATTAAAATTCCACAGAAATTGAAAATCTCAAAACGCATGATGATGTTCCCCATACCAAGGTGAATTGAATTAGGCCTTACAATGTTTTAGCTCTGTCCCGGACAAAAATTGTGAGTTGTTTTCATGGAAACGGCGAAAAGTAAAATTCCAAAGATGTTGGAAACCACACCTACACATGATGATTGTTCATATCAAGTTTCATTGAGCAAGGCTTTGCGTTTTTTTAGTTCTGGTCCAGGAAGAAACCCGATATCAAGGACTGACGGAGCTTTTATGTGGCTTCACTGTGGCATTAATATATTTCGAAAACGAAATACTGCTACAGGAGAAGGCCTTTGTTAGTAAATGCTTTGTAAAAAAAGTAAACATAGTTACTTTCATTTGTTTTGTTCCTTCAAACAGACAAGGGGTGCTGAAATACCTAATTCAAACAGGGTTTTGACAGAATGTGTGGTAAGTAAGGTAAAATTGGACTAATTCGGGAACTTTAATGAATATGAAATGTTGACACGTCGTTTCTGTAGGACGTCAAAGAAGACCCCTAAAATTTATTTTTTTAATTTCCCGTTTCGTATGGTTAAAACGACTAACATATACAACTATATGATATAACTTTGTTTCACTCGTGGATTAAAATATATAATATTTTGTGTTCTTGTTGATGACGTTGTTTATAACGAATGTGTTCTTGTTCTTATGGTTCCTGTTATCTTCTGTTGTTCTTAATCAGTGATATTTCTGGGCGATATTTACCTTTCCATATAATAAATAAATGCATGTTAACTTTATGTTACCCGCTGTTCTTGTATCTAAGCAGTCCCTTTCCATGTACAGAGGTTTCTCCCTTCAGATTTTCCATCGATAGGAAATCTGAAGGGAGTAATCTTTGTGGAAAGAAAATGGTATACACTAAACACCAAAAGAAACGTTACCCGCATTTCACACTTAAACTTACTCAATAACAGTATTTTCATCGTTTAGGGGTTATGATGTAAAGCATACAACCTTTTTGTCTAGTCACAAAAGTAAAAGTTTACTTTCAACTTCTTCTGGACATCTAAATCACATTTATTGGTTACTACCAGCCTGATCGAAAACCGGACAATGTTAATCTTCTTAAGCAAGCTGCATTTTGCCACAATATGAATCTATCAAGATTTTTAAACGTGTTATAAGCATATAGCTACGTTTTTCGGCTTTCTTTTGAACCTTTCATTTCTTAAATATCTTTGATACTTAAAAAGTCATTAACAAAAGAAGTGGGGTAACGTTTCTTTTTGCGTTTAGTGTAGTGTAGTGTTACTATTTCGTTATTTTACTCTTGATACTTCTTGACACAATTATTAAACACATCTTACAAGCTATCATAACACTAAAGTGATATTTAACTTCAGCAGATTATAAGTTAAGTTAAGTCATTGCAAAATCAACGTGCAAGTAACCTTGATGATTATTTCAACAAATTGTTATATAGTCCGAGAAAGCTGAAATGTTGTCTACAGACCCCTTAACCACAGGGGCAACGCTGTTAAAACCTTTTTTCAAAGTTTTCTTCATAACTAAATGCAATAAAAAGTTGTGGATGTGGTCACAGGCTCCGCGACCTAAAAACCTATTTTCATTTCTTTCCTCGAGAACAATACCCCCTAGAAACATGAATGCTGTGTATAGACCCCTGAGCCTGGGGATTAATACTATGGATTATTAATAGTATTAATAGTATTTATATGGAGCACAGGGAAGAGGCCCTAAAAACCAATGATCTTCTCTTCCATAACTAAAAGCTGAAATCTTGTCAATGGGATTATAAATGGTATGTTTGGTGACTCTTTTGTCCAATTTAAGGACTACATATGCAACTCCCTAAACAATATGTCTTCTTCTCAAAAACGAAATGCATTAGCAATAGTAAAGGTGAAATCTCTTGGGAATGGGAATTGTAGATTTGGTTACTTTGCGGCCACCAAGACCTCCCCCTTGAAACCTTTTTTTCAAGAATGTGGTTTATATATTGTATATTCGTTAAGCGTCTGGAGATTAACATTTTTCAACCTTATATTCTTTTTTATTTAAAGTCTGATGAGATACAGATCCGATGACTCCATTTTTTAAAATGTACATGAATAGTTATGTCACTTTTAAGGAACGACAATGTGAAAAGGGGAATATACTCACATGCATGTGTATTAGCAGAGAAGCGTTTACTTGACACAAATACTCACGTGTGCAGACATGCATAATATATGCAAATATTATATTTTTAAATTACCTCCAGAGGTAGTGTAAATATACTCCTAGTATATATTTACTCACGTACTCACGTTGCGTTAATATGCAAAAAATACGTACCAGGAGCAGATATACACACATAAGTATTAATACATACGTAATGTATAAGGTTGCATGCAAACGGAGTATAACATGTAAACTTTAGGTTAGTTGGTTTGATAGGACTTCGTGGAAATTCATTTCAGTCGTTTATATCACCCGTGGATTAAAATAACTTGTATTTTTGTTGATGAATTTGTTTATGATGAATGCATGTGTTCTTATGGTTCCTGTGATCCTCCGTTGTTCTTAGTCAGTGATATTTCTGGACGATATTCACTTATATACAAAAAATAATTCCTACCTTTAGTAGGACTTGGCATTATTGTATATATATGCATTCTCTTCCCATGCACTGTGGTTACTCCCTATCGTTTGAAAATCTGAAGGGCGTAACCTCTGTGGAAGAGAATGGTATCTATACTAGCTACTATTGGTTTTCTACTTATCTGTCTTTGATATATTCTTGATACTGCTTGATACAATTACTCAACACAACATTAAAGTGACCCTGGCTTGGTTTTTACTTGAACAACATGGTATTGTGGTTAGTCATTACAAAATGAAACTGCAACTTACCTAGATATTTATTTCAAAAACAGATTATAAGTCAGGTTGAGTCATTACAAAATTAAAGTGCAACTTTCCTTAATGCTTATTTCAACAAACTGTTATAACAAAATGAAAGAGAAACTTACCTTGATGGCTTTATTTTCAAAAACATCTTATATGTTAAGTCCTTATAGAATGAAAGTGTAACTTACCTTGATGATTAAGTCAACAACATGGTACAAAGGTAAGTCATTACAAATATAAAGTGCAACTTACCTTAATGTTTAACTTCTGAAGTTGTTACACACTCTTGTGGTTTTTATACGGCAACTGTTGTAGTTATTAGTATCCCTGCCATATATACCCTGATAGATAAACTTACCTGTCTGCATACATAACGCCACGATACCTGTGAGTCATCTCCCTACTATTCCATCCAGACCTGTATCTTGTTCAGGATTTTCCATCGGGTTATTCTGCTTTTGGAACAAACGATCTCTGTTTGTATAATGAGTGCTTTTTTTAGTTAGCATATTTATGGGGGTAATTTTACCTCCAATTATTTCATATGTAAATTCTTCTTTATAAAAACACTTTTTTTTTTTTTTTCCAACGAGAATTCAAACCTGTTTTGTTATTCTTGGTTTCTGTTTTTATTTGTGTCGTACATGTACATGCGGATCTGCTTTAAGATATGTATATATACTGATGTCTAAAAGAAAGTTGACAATCACAAATATCTGTTTTATTGAAAATTAGGTATTATCTATATTCAAAATGAAAACATTTACATATTAATGTCACCAACAAAACCAAAACATGAAGAATGACAATGCATCACCCTTAACGTCATTCGACGTTGCACAACGTCGATGCGTCGTCGTGCTCAGGCATGTATTGACGCACAAGGAAGACATGCTCGATATTCACTCTATATAGCCACAGAAACCACCATAACGTTCTGTGAAAGATGAATTGTAATCTTTTTTGGTGGCCAAGCTTCTGAAAACACTTCGATGTTGACCCCATGTGACCCCTTTATAACCGCACCGATTTGTTACGATGTGTTGTAATGCAATCAACAAGGTTTGAAGAAAAATGATATTTCTTGCGACATAAACAGTTCTTTATCCTGAATGTCTTAGTTTTTCTTCAGGGTTATTTTGAAGACGTTGTCAACTTACTTTTGGACAGTAGTATATATACAGTGAAGGAATCTCGATGATGTTGATTTTGTATACAACACACAGAACCAAGGTAGCACAATTACTTGAGGGCGACTTCATCTTCCGTTGCAGCATTACATCTCACTCAGGTATCACTCACAATTAATTATGGAAATTCGTTCGGCGTCCGTCCGTCGTCGCCAGTATACATTTTCAAATAAAGGTTGCCAACACAAATGCAACATGCTGCCAACGTCTTTCATTAACATAATTTCACTATGTAATACATGCATTTTAATATTAAATGCCAAACATTTTGTCCAATAGAAACTCTTATAATAGCAAATTTCAGCACCCCATCGCTGTTTGAACAGGCGTAAAAACAAAAGTAGCGTACCATGATGAGTGACATGATCTATCATGACTTCTCAACAAAACATAGGCTATCGAAGACATTCAAACCCGACCTTGTCCGGTAGCAGTACTTTTTGTTTTACTCTGTTGGAAATTTGGCAACGTTTATTTTAGACACTAGTTTACTAAACTTCTCCGAATCGTCTATTGCCAAGAAGCTGATGTTTGTATGGAGGTATACTTTTCACCTTGGGGATAAATTATTTGCATGGGTATCCTTCCTAAATCTACTTTTGTGAATATCTGAGTGTACAATATATCTAGGTTCAAGTAAGACTCAAACTTAACTTGTTAATTAAGTAAGAAAGTAATTTGAGACAGATTGCATGTATCTTATTCAAAGCATGTACCATAACATGTATTGTGTTGACTTCCATTGGTTAAATTCGAGAAAGTAGTGTATTTGAACAACCTCGAACTGGATTTTCTTAGTCTGTCATCCAGACACTATATTTTTAAAGAGCCTAGGCAAGTCAACAACAAGACTATATAGCTCAGTTTAAGTGAACACATCTCAGAGGCTCCGTTTTATGATGCTTTAATTATTTTTCAAATTTTTTAATTTGACAAAATATTTATTTTAGAGTCTAAATTCAGTTTCATGTTTGTCTCACGTATCAACAATGGTCCAATTTGGTGACTTTGATGCTGTTTTCAAAATCAATGGGAATTTTGCGAAATTCGGAACATTTCAAACCAAGTAAAACTAAATGCCTCTAATTTCTTATATGGTAGGAAATGGATTTAGAGATTGCTTATAGGGTATACTATTTATATTTGCGAGGATTTTCTCTTTTTTTATTGGCCATCTTCAATTATTAACACAAGAGCTGTGTATATTTGTCAGTTCATCTCAAACTAGAAGTTGGTATTATAGAGAAAACACGGGATATTTATGGATGATCAACTTTTTTTATTAAACAATGGAGACGTTTCGGTATATATCCTTATAACGTTGTCATTGTTAAGTAAAGAAGTTGATCATCCATACATATCCTTGTATTCTCTATACATTGTACACTGTCGTCCAAAAGAAACGCCTACTATATAATTATCAGATTTCGTAAAACTATAATGAGCAGTTTAGAAATATTATAGCATTATAAAGTTGCACGATTTCAGCATAATATATTTAAATTTCAGAAGTTGTCATGCCATAAAAGAATGGCGATTGTTGAATGAGACAAATGAATTGTTCAGTTTTTGATCAGTGCTTGGTCAGAAAAACATTTGAAACCGATTTTCATACAAACACGAGCAACAATACATGCACGCTTTCGCATTAAAGTGATGATGACGCTACAACTGTATGAAGAAGAAGAAGAAGAATATTTTATTTACGTGTCACATGCCGTACATAAATAATATTGACATATAAAACATAGTTATAAAAACAGCACCCAGCCCTCAGGCTTACGAGACACGATTTTCTTTAAAATATAACAAATTCACACAATAAATACACCCCCCCCCCCCCCCCCCAAGCCCCCCCCCCCCCCCCCCCCTTCCAACCCACCCCCACACACACACAATCACAACACACACATTACAACACATGTTCTCATTCAAACACTACATTAATTATCCTCTCAACTCCCGCACCGATTTAGAAAATACAGTCGTACTACACACCCCACATCCTCGCCTTCGGTTTCATACCCATACCCTCAAATTCATTCTCCCGTACAAAAACACACGCATAAAACCACACATTCTAAAAACAATATGTGGGTACGATGCGCAAGTTAATCAACTGAAAATAGCCGTTTTCATTGGGCTTGTTTTTCATGAATGCTAATGAATCGAATCACAGTTGTTCAACGATTTTAATGGACTTTCATATTAATTTGTTTTCAGCATAACTTGGAGACCACCATTGATTATATTTCCGAAATTATTTCATCTTCCATTTTAAGGAAAATAAAGCAGGCGTTTCTTTTGGCCGACAGTGTATATCTTCCTTTTTCTCTCCATGGTAAAATGGATTTATTGAATAATTTACAGAACTTTCCTTTCGAGGTTCATGAGAAGACGAACAAGGCACGGCGTATTCAAGGGCTTCTATTGAAATATAAATTTAGGATAGTTCTACGCCGTTTTGTAACTATGTATTCTTCTTACCCATACGTAAAGTACGAACAACACATTGCTACTACTGACGTGTACTGTACTAAATGTACTATTCCTTCGTGCAGACCTTTTATATTATATTTTTTTTATATAAGTTAAGTTAAGTCGGTATCTACATGTATATAGAATATGTTGAATTTGCATCTAATAAGTTAAGATACCTTTCTAGAAGACCTGAAGGTGTTGCTTTCTTGGGATGGTCTCTCCTGGACCATTGGTACTGGATTACAACAGCATTTTGTGAAAAAGAAATTTAGATAGCACTTTCTATCAAGTTAACATATCTAGAATAGTTCTACTCCTCATTTAAATTACACTTGTGACGTCATCCTATTGTTCTTTCACTACATTATTTTTCAGTAATGGAGAGTTACACATCACATCATATTTTTTAAGTAGAAATAAAAAATTTTTAACTTTCTAAAGCAATTTTGATAAAAGAGCAATACTTTGAGTGTAATTTAAGTAGGGTAATATCCTCGTAACTCTCCATTCCTTAAATTCCTTCCATTATTTTTAAGGAATGGAGAGTTACTTGGACATTACCCCCTACTGAATGTCATTAACTGCAAGGCAAAAGAAAGTAATCACCTCAGTTGGTTTTGATTAATTCAATATTTAAAAGAAATCCGATGCATTTGACTATGGCACGATACAGTAATACTTATCTGCAGTAGTTTGAATGAATTTATTGGTGACTGTGGTTACAATTTTAGTTAAAATATCTTTGTTTAATGAAGACAGGGGTAAGAAATGAAATTTACAACAACATGATCCATACCATGCCTGATTAAAATGTTGTAAATGTGTGCAGAATCAGGCACATTTTTATAAATTTTCACATAGAATATGTCTTATATGTCAATGAACAGTTGTGTATCATCAAAAATAATTTTGGAAGAAATTTAAAATTCAAAATTTCATTTTTTGTTTAAATTAAAAAAGCATGCATGTAGAAGTATTATTTGACTGCTGACTTAACACATGTAATTTTCAGTTTTAGATTACCATATGGAAAGCTTGAGGTATTTGATCGAAAGCTTGAGATATTTGCAATTGTAAATCATACATATGATATCAACTGAGGTGATATTTGTTTTGCCTGGCGGTTTACTTGGTGACAACTTTGAAATTGGAATGAATAACAATTTGAGCATCCTTGCGAATTCAGTAAACATAAGATAAATAAAAGTTGAACATAGATTTTAAAAACAAAACGGTCATATCTCCAAAACTGGAAATATACTTAATTGAATGACATTCTAAATTCGTATTTGTAAAAAGTATGATATGCCGTATAAATAATTCTTTTTAAAAATATTTATATAAACTAATGTTGGAAAGTTAAGTTACTTAGTCACTATTTGTACATGACCTATAAATGTTAACTTGATATGACGAATGTTGATAAGATCAATCGAAGCGTGAATCTTGAATCTGAAATCAAAATTGTTTTTACTTCCCTAAGAATACCGTAGTGGTGGCGTCACTGACAGTCATATCGCATCAGTAGAATGATGTAAAAATATAAAAAGAGTCATGGACAAAGTATGCGCCCTTGCCAACCACCATATACCGTTGTCTTAAACACATGTTTTACAAAGTTACTTTATCAAGATGTTATCATTATATTCATAAAGGGATCTGCACAGGGGGCTATTTATTTAAATAAAACTGTAAATTAATCTTTGGGATGAAGACTTCAAATGGTGAATGTAAATGAAACGAAAAGATACAAGTTTACATGACAACAATTTACGACAATATTATCATTGTATTGCTTTGTGTCTCTTTTTCGACTAGTATACCATTTCCAAAGTTTTTTTGTTTTGACTCATTATGGAACAAATCTCTCAAGGTCGCCTTTATATTAAGAGAGGTTCAAGTTCGACCTACAAGAAGGTAAAAGGCGTTATCCAGTACTGTTGACAACAGTACAAACGTACAGTACTTTAACATGTGTAAGGGTTCAGTATGATGGTGCACTTCAAAACAACGTTCTTAGATATACAGGTTTCAAATAGAGGGTACATGAACTTTTGAAGGATTTGTTGTAACCTTTTTACAAAACTAGAATTAAATAGCAGTTTTGTTAATGGGTTTAAACAATTTACTCATAAACTATTTTATTGCTTGTGATCTGTAAGCTTGTCTTGTTCTTAATCAACTGTAAATATCTCTGACATTTTAAAAAGGAGTTTCTCATTCAAGAAAATAGCGTGTAGTGAAGAATGGTGTGTGTTTCTGGACGGTTTGCAAGTTACATACCTCTCTGTCTTTATATTGCGGAATGTCATATGTTGACTCATGTGAGAAGACTTCTTCATCAGCGACAACAGCCCCTTTTTCTATCCTAACTAACTAGCTAACCCCTACTCCTCCCCCTCCCAGCCCAGACCTAATGTCGTTCACCCCTTACGACAATGTCAAATTCCGACAAATTGGACACGCGTATCACACCAATGGCGTAAGCAGGGTTATACTATATATGGTCTTATTATGTTACGACATATTTTACCCCACTTTCTATTTCCTGTAACATATGAAACAATTTGATATAGTTGGCATATTTGTTTCCCCAGAAAACATTCGGTTTACATTCCTTCGATAATACGCGCAATCGTTTACTTTTCAATACATCATTAATGTATTAGTAAAACTCAGTATTTCACATATTTTGAAATCGTTAATTTACTCGATAGTTCACTCAATCGAACACTTATTCATTCATTCAACCAGCCAGTTATCCATGAATTCACTCAAACATTTTCAATTCATCCAATCACTAATGTACTCGTTTATTAACTCACTCATTTTCATATCCACTTAACCATTAATTTACTCGTTTATTAACTCACTCATTTTCATATTCACTCAACCATTAATTTAACCAGTTTTGGTTTTTCTCGTGAAACTAATGTAATGATAAAACATGGATTGCCAGAAATATGCAATACTAACTGTGAAACTTACAAACTATGTTGTTATTTCCTGTCTAACATTCCAGTTCCCCTGAACTTTGACCCAACCAATTTGCATAAAGCCTTTGTTTCGAGTACCTTTATAGTGCACAGGATACACCACCCTAAACAGTTACGTATCCACATATAGTGGCTACATGATCTTGACGTCTTAATTAGTTCCCTGTAAATATCATATATGTTTATTCATGAATAGGTCGAGGACCAGTTGCAGAATATACATTATTACACATTTCATACACACACAAATAGGCATTAGAACTAATAAATTATCAATTATCATTTGCCATAATATAATACTTCTCGTGATACAACTATGCTTGATTTTTTCCTTTACTTATTGCAAACGTAATGTAATGCTTTGCTAGTATGAATTTAACCAAACGTTTCTATCAAGATATTTAAACTTATGTATATATTCATATCAACACATTTAAGTCATTTAACACACACAGTAATAATCATTAATATATAGCCACAAAAACATTACACACATGGCTATTTCTTTCATTATAGAATAATGAAAAATAGTGACATACAATTATTTTCCAAAACTTGATAAATTTGAACTTGAATTATCTACACTTATTTATCTAAATAGCTACCTTCCAACGTACTATCATTATTAGAACAATTCATTAAGACATGATATGCATCTTCATTCATTCATCAACATCTTGGAATACATACTGGACATTTGTGCAGTTTTGCACTTATGTACATCTATATCAATTAAATACTTATCAAAATCTAAAACACTTTTAATAATGAAATGATAAATAACTAAAAAAAAAATAAAAAACTTTAAAAAATATAAGCGAGTTTCACTGAGATACCTTTAACTATGCTGTCATGTCTGAATGTCCGCTTGTATTCACTGAGAAAATCAGTTTTACTCTACACTGACTGTGATCTACCCTTAGTCCAACCTGTTTTTTCTCGCTAAAGAGTAATCTATTTATCACAGACAAGGATAACAATTCCACAGGAACTCGATATCATAAGTAAAACATAGGTAAAACGTAGGTAAAACAAACCTACCCCGTATATATATTAGAGTAGGGGGTAGGTTTGTTTTACCTACGTTTTACCTGTGTTTTACTTACGATATCGAGTTCCTGTGAACAATTCATATTTCTTGTTAATCTTAAATTAAATCCATAATCCATACATTTCTATTATTTATTTGGTTACAATAGATTACATATTTGGTTACCTAGACGGTGACGGATCACGGATAACTTGGTTTAGACATGAAATCTATCCGTCATTTCATAATCGATTCAAAATAATATTATTTGGCCGTTTATCACCAAGCAGACATTCATTAATACACGACCGAAGAAAGATTTTACCACTGCTTCAAAATTTAAAATACATGACTTCTTAAAATCCCTGACTATCTAGACAGCCCCTTTTAGACTGCATGAGCTGAACGTGGGATTTTCCCCTTTTACATTCCAGATGTTTTTAATCTGCTCGCTTTTGCCGGGAAATAGCAAATTTCATACTCATGTCGTGATAGTCGTTCAACTAGTTGAGTGTAATTTCTCATCTCTAATAAAAACCGAAGAAAATATAACATTTTAAAATGATGTTTCTTGGGTCTATTTATTTTCTTCTATCAAGTTAAACCCAGAATGTATGTTACAAATATAAGTCCTTGATTAATTTAAGCTTATCTCTATCGGGGACATGTATTGTAAAAGTACAGAGAAGAAAGAATACATTACTTGACGATCAAGCCCCTTTCCCTTTATTAAATAAAGTTCGTCTTTAAGTATTATCAGTAAGGGTTTGGTCGTTGGATGAAAATACTTTGTAATATCCCACTTTTGTGAAAAAAAATCGTCCATGTAATGTATCAAATACAATTGTGGCATGTCCTGAAAATTTAACATCAAAGCGTTCATAAAATATTAAAAGATGGACCAAGAAAGGGTGCTTTAAATATTCGGTAGGGTTCACGTACATCTTCTATAATATAATGCGAATATTCTTTCATTAAAACGAATGACGTTCGTGTAGGTTTGACCAAATTTATAATATTTTTCACAACATAATCTTATGTATAAATTTTACCCATGCATTTACAGTGTATAATGAGAATAAGCTTTGCTTTGACTTGAATAATCACATACATACACACTAATAACATTAGATTCACGATTCCTGTCCAGTGATAATGGTGGTAGACGGGTAATACAGTGAACTCACATGCAATTCATTATTCATTAAAGTAATTTCCACATGCAGAAGAAAGTGTTATATCGATCAACAAAATGACAGATAAGAATTTTAGATAATAAAATAATAAAGAAAAAAAGAATAAAATATGCATGCCGTGATAGGCAATTATTTGAACAAAGAATTCACTTGACAACTAAATAGCATAAGTCAGAACTATATACATGTATTGTATAGATCAATGAAGCATATGCGAGCCCAATTTTAACGTTTAAACATTTTAATCCTTTTTGCAGTAGCAATTTAACAAGTATTGGTTTGTATGCACATATGATGGACATAAGTGAAATATATTTTTCGATGGATGAATGATTAAAAAAATAAGTAGGAATATATGTGTTTCTTAATTAAGTTAATAGATTGCACTATAGCATCAAGTGAAATTCAGCTCCAATCTTACATTTACATGATGGACCTGAGTACATCAGCTGTTTATTGGTTTCATTGTAATTGGTTGTTATTTGGTTTGGTGCAATTAATTGCTGTGTGGTTTAATTGCAATTAATTGTAATCTGGTTTTAATTGCAATTACTTATCATTTGGTTTAATTGCAATTAATTTATTTTTTGGGGATTCACTTACAATTGGTTGTTATTTGGAGAGAAAAACAATCACAGGTTATCATTTGGATAATTTAGTTGTTGCTTTATTAAATCACTGGTTTGTTCGATTGAATCTTATTTAATTACAATGGTATCCTTTTAGCCAACCTATTGTTATTGTTGAGTCAATTGAATGTTATCTGAGTCCATGGTTGCTATTTGATTGTGCTCGTTTAAAAAATGTTATTTGAATTCTCTGAATGATATTCGAGTCCTGTGTGGGTCCACGTACCGTGATACTGAGCGTGAGGAGAGATGGGATGAACAGCTGAAATACTATAGATATTTCTAACCTTGTGAATGTTGTTGTTTATGTGTATATTGCATCTATGGTGGAATAAGAATGGGGGCCCCAAACAATTTCTTTTAGCAACAGCCGTTAAAGTTTGGTCCCCGTGAGATTTCACAGAAAATCAAGGCGTCACTATTTGAAGAAATTGCAACACTGGAATAAAGATCTTGCTATTACCAAAGTTTTTATCACGAAAGGCAATGTTCAGCTATATTTTGCTTTGATTAATCCAATATGCCTCAGATTCAAAGTAGATCTAACCCGAAACCTGTACCAACCCCCACTCCCGCTAGTCTACTAGTGTTCATGTCCTTGTACTCTTGTTGGTGACGGGTTTCTTTCTTTTATTTCTAACTCAACCGTCAAACCTTTTGTGTACACATCGAGTCGCCTGTGACTGCATCCATATGGAGTCCACCAAATCTCCATCTAAAAGCCAGTTCTCAGGATGCAATTAATACGAGATCCTATCTACACAGCCTCTCTACTCAAGACTGCACCTCATAAATGCCTACACTATTATCAAAACAAAGTTATGATTGGATGAGTTCTCATTTTGTATTTTGTGTAGGTGATATAAGGTATAGGTGATATAAGGTGTTGGTGATATAAGGTGTTGGTGATATAAGGTATAGGTGATATAAGGTATAGGTGATATAAGGTGCAAACCAGATGAGGTTGAGCAATCTACACCGATCTGTAGATGCAGTTGTGTGTTCCTACAGTGCAAACTTGAATACTGAAAATCTGACCAACAAATCGTACTGTGAGAATGGACCTCAACTTCAGTTCTTTATTAAAATGCACATTAAATTGTCACTATGATCTACATGTGGTTAAAGGAAATTGCATCTATAGATGCTCTGGCGAGACTAGCGAGTAGCAGATCTATAGTTCGTTTAGATTACAATCCAACAACTTGATATGTTAAGGATCAAATCATGAATTGAATACACAAAAACATTTGATTAAAATCGGAAAGATTATCAGAAGCAAGTTTTCAAGATGTGATGACACATGTTTTAGTCCCCACACCTGTTGTTGCTATATTGGTGCATGGAAACCATTAGGAAGGTAACCCATGCTTCAGGAGTGAGGTGAGGTGATTTGGGATTTAACACTGCTTTCAAGAGTAGTTTTACTTATATCAACCCAGCTGGTATTATTGCAGGGAGAAAGCCTGTAACACCATTGTGGCTATGCATAGCAGTGAAACCTGCTGGAACTAGCGAACCTGCAGTAATGTGCTGAAATTCAGTGTAGAATTGCACCCAAGTCTTGCTGCAGGTAGACCAGTTCTCTACTGGCGGGATTTGAACCCGGACTTCTTGATCTGAAGCCCAACACACTAACCACTGTGCTGAAGGTGTTCAAGTGCAGTTCAAGGTTTATTTGAAGAAGATGTCTGCTCAAGAGCTGTAATCATGTCATTGTTTATCCAGTCCTTAACAGACACAACTTTTTTATAAACCTATTTTCAATTAAGCTTGAATAGCAATCATGCCAAAAGCGTTATTTTGTCAATTTAATTGCCAAAATTAAAAGAGAAAGCTTAAAAAAGGTTACCAGCCTGGCTCAAAGCTACAAGGTTCAATTTTTTTTCTGATGAACCTGTGTGTTTCATACACTAGGGATTGTTAAGTGTTAAAAACAAGCTCCCTCTCCTCTTGCCCAGGTAAAAACTTTGTCTCTATCAATCTGTATCCCTCTATCTCTAAATTGGCTTCTCAATAATCTAGCACCATCTCCTCCATCCTCTCCCATATTTGGGTCTTGCTCAAAAGCAATCTGAATACCACATATACATATACATACATCTAAGGGACGAGTGTATATATATATATATATATATATATATATACTCTCATCCCATTGAAACACATAGAAGACAAAAAAGTGAATTTTATAATAAAAATGATTTATTCAATTTTTGCACAAAATTATGGTATCAAATCTATAACTTACAACTCTACTTGAACCTGCAGTCGAGTGACATGGATGTAACACTAGGTACAGAATGGTACACAATGATACAAGATGGTACAACATGGAGCAGCCATCTTGCTAAACCAAGTCACATGATTGATATGAAGGGCATTGATTGGTCGGTCACAAAGGATCATGGGAAAGGGCTTATTGTCAAGCTAGGCTTCATTTGCTAATAAATTATTTTTGATATGACAACATTGATAACAGCATTGTGGTTTGTTTCTTATTTTTGTAAACAATATCAATTCCACTGTTGTTCAGATGATTTCCATGGAAACATAAATAAACAGGTTGACATAATAATTTTGTACATCATTGAGCATGATATTTTTCAACACTTACCACTAAAAACTTGTTATAAAAGGTCACCAACACATAACAACTAACCCATTCTAACATTTATCCACATTATATTGCTTTTTATTCACGTTCGTTGTTAATTATTTTGCAGCTGCCTACGTACTAGTAGATAAAAATAACAAAATCTGAAATATAGATTTTGGTCCTAAATCTATGTAATTACAAAATAACTCAACTTAAAGAAAGTTGCGTCTACTAAGTACAACAGATCTCAAGGAAAGGGAATGATGAAATCATAGAAAGCTAGGTTTGTAATTAAAACTAGTTTGAAATTTTGTTTAAAAACCTTTAATATAAAAAAAAACCTTCCTAATTTTAATGTATACATTTTCATACAACTGTTAACAAAAATCAAAATCTCCCCCAAAAATAAGCACATTTCAAATTTGTAATATTATGCAAAATGTATAAATTAGGTTTTGTTAAATATGATATTTACCAAACTTGTCAATTATGCAAGAACAATTTTAAATTAAAATCCTAGGTCTGTATTTTGGTTGCAAAATGTTGACTAGAACTAAAGCTACATAACTGGGCTATACCACTTTCACAAGGGGTGATAGGTAGGTGTAAATCGTAACTGTGAAGACAAAAGGTGAAAGGCATGGCACTCGTTGGAACTATTTGGCAAATTAGAAATTAATTGACGCTAAGTCAACAACTTTAATTAAAACTTTGAAACGAGAGGAATAACAAACAGACAAACAACTACATCATCTAATTATAATGAATTTTTCCCGTAACGAGAAAACTCATTTCTGTCAAGCCAAGTAAGCATATATTAAGCTCAAATTCAAAATCATAAACAATTTCATATTCCAAATCTTAGAATACCACAATTTTGATTATCAAGATGTGTTTACTCCAAATTCTGTAAACAAAAATTAATTTAAAAACAAACAATGGATAGAAACAATCTTGAATTTGAGCGGCCTAAGCTAGAGTAATAAGAGTTATAATAAACAATAAAAGATCCCATCTATATTCTATACCGTCGTAGGGTTGTTTGTATATCATATGGTGATATATACTAAGGAAACACAGAAGTAAACCAAACCCTTTTATGGTACCTTGATGCAATAGCACAAGATAAATAAAGAAAATATGCCAACTGAACAAGTTTACAAATAACCAATAACAAAATTGAGCAAATTTGTGACAAATAAAATGGTATTTCATGAACAAAATGGAGGTTGACAGGAAGTCAAAAATGCGAAATGCATTGTGGGACTGAGAGAATTCCTTTTGTTTGAGGAAAGATGAAAGGACGCTTTAATGGGAAGCCAGGAATGTTGTTCAAAAGGCAGAGTGGATTTATGAGAGGGACTATGCAATGGGAAAAGGATTGAAAAATTAAAGTTTGTAAATTTTATTTCAAAATTCATTTTGAAAATATTTAAACAATTTTAAAAGTCACATAAATTAAAAATAAACTACAAATATGATAAAAATTAGGAGACAATGTCATGTGAAATATGTTTGCAAAGTTCACGATTTATTCATGATATGAATAATCCTTCTTATTATTTTCTATCATGCTTACATGGTAAGTAACATGAAGTGTGCATGCTAATTATCATGTGATATTAGGGATACATAAAACATACCAATAATCTGAGATCAAATATATCATGCTCGCTCCACACATTACATACGTACATATATCGAATAATTCACTCAACACTGAAGTATACCCACAAAGTGTGGGTGGTCGATTGGCATTTAAACATCAATGCCAGGTATTTAACCAATATAACATAAATATGTTTGCCGAAATGAGCAGAAAGTTATACCCAACAATATTGACACATTTCACAGCATTTTCAGGTTTTTAAGCCATTTCTTAACTTAAAAGAAACACATTTATCATAAATAGTTTATGATATGTCTACATAAATAAGTATTAGTTCTATTTCTAGATTGTCATGGTGTAATAAGGGATTAATATGAATATAAAATATGAACACTTGAACTCTCGTCTCAAGAAAATACATGTCTTAGAGTCAGAGTGTTAAACGCTAAGAGAAAAAATAAAAGCTATTCTCGTCGTCCTGTAGTTTGCATTCAACAAACAAAAGCAAGTATCAAGAAATGGCTTAAAAACATTACAAGCAAAGCATTTCAACATTTAAATTTGTTAAATCCTGCTTGTAAATCTTGAATAAAGTCAGTGAAACAAGAAATTAACTTAACCCTGTAATAATGATATTTCTGTTAACCCTGATGCACACATTTGTTCCTATGGCCTGGCGTAGGTTAAACCTAATTCTATTCTCAAGCACAAATCTAAGCTAATTGACCATTGGTCCTCCAGTGAGACAGATGTAACCTACCCAGCAATTGGTCAGATCTTATTCTTGAGGCAGATATGTACCACATAGATAATACTTATATTTACGGAAGACTTGCAACTGTAGAATGAAATCTACAGAAATAAGCAGTTGAGGTTTGGAAGACAGTCTAATTTGCCACGTGAGATTCGAACTATAAACAATTATCCATTTTTCAAACTTGTATATTTACAATATCAGATCTATCAATTTTCAAATTTTCAATATGCAAAGCATATAATTGGCACTATTTTTTGTTCATGATTTCATAATTATGCACGGCATGGGAAACATGAACCTTTTTGTATGATTCTTAATAAAATCATTGTAACATTTGTAAACAAAAGGGATGAAATCCCAAATAACCAATTTTTACAAATATGCATGACAAGACATATATTAATCTTTACAATTTTGTCAAAAAACAAAGATATCAACACAAACCAATTTTAAGGGAAAACCGATTTTAAAAATTCTTTCTAACATCATCAACAAAACGTTTGGAAGAGAAGCATGATCTCTCACGGAGCAAAACATATCGAAGAAAGACGCTAGGTTTAAATTCTACTTAAAGTCTTAACAATCATCACACTTATACGGCAAATGGGAACTAAATTGAAACAATTGTCACCGTAACATGGCGATTTGGCACACTGTTATCTAGATAAACTCCTTGCCCCTTAAATTCAGCAAATATCTCGCAACAACGCGTCAACAGATTTTAACTTAAACACAAAGATTAACCCTGCTGGTGAAAACAAAAACAAGTCATCATAGTGCACATACATTTAAATGACATACACGTACAAACAGCATATATGATAAATAAATTATTCCTTTTGATTTTTTATATTTATTTTGAAAAATTTCCTTCTATTCAATTTGTATTCAAATGATAAAATAAGCTTTCAAGTCTTTCTAGTCTCAAAAATTAAATACATGAAGAAACAATTTTATGAACTTTTGATGAGATAAAAATTATTTTTCATTTTGTTGATGTAAAAATTGTATTAAACAATCAACCATGGTTCTTTTAAACATTTTTGTACTAAGGGAGCTAAGTCATTGATGTGTAACAAATGCATACCACAAACGAAACCAGCAGGGTCATCATACAACAGTTCAACAACTCTAAGCATGAACCTAGGAAGAAACAAGACAACAAGTAGATATGGACTGAAGATAGAATATACCTCCACCTAACATTGGACCCAAAAATATGTGCATGTGAGAGAGTACGTGATTCGCCATAGTGTATAATAGATCCACCAATGGCAGTGTTAGTTCTAGATACCATAGCTACATTTCTAACCATAATGGCATGTCTTAGGTGTACTCGTATACAATATGTATTATACAATTGTATCAGTACAATGTACAACGTACTGAGGTCACATACAAGGTTGAATACAATATTGGATTTTTATGTTGTGACGAGAGAGGCATACAAATACCTCGGATATGGATGAGGGTATGACAGTTAACTTATGTGCTCCGAGGGACTCGGAGACTTGTCGAGGTCTAGTACGTCTTATATACAGCGGGTACAAGCTGACTACACCAGGTTGGGTGTCCACTAGTTGAGTTTGAGTTGGGCGAGATTCGTTGATGTCCTGCCAGCTTGACCTGAAGGATCAGCTCCTTGGGTCAAGTCTTTGTTGTATACCAAAAGGGCATATTTCGTTGATTTCCTGCCCCCAGCAATGTGTCTCATGGCAGCTTTACTGGAACAGTCTTGTGGACCTTGCACAGCTCTCAGAATCTGATCACTGTCCATATTCATTAAGGAACAGCTTTCTAAGAACGATTCCCTCTGGAACCTTGCCTTCAAGGAGTCAGTTTTAGGATTCCACTCTTAGGATCTCACTTTCAGGATGGAATCTTGAAGATCCACTTTCAGGATCCAAGTCCACCATCTTCTGAAAGGCTTCTTTATGGTGACCAGAACTCAGCGTTTTTTCTGCTTTCTTCACCCCTCTGAAAATCAGATGCAGGTTGTAGGTCACTTAAGGAAGATGTTTCTCTTGAATGGTTCCTCCTTTTAGGACGGTGCTTTTTGTCAAGAATGTCCTGAAGAGTCCTGTCCTCGATCGATTCCTCTCCTGAATGTTCTGGGTCTCTTTAGTTTCATAGCACTGAAGAGTTTGTGTCATTGTCTAACAGAATAGGCCCATTCAGGATCTGAAAACAGCTTTCTCCAGTATCCTGATTACAGTCAACCATGACGCCAACCGTGACAGGGCAGTTCTTAACTCATGATGACAGTTTTAGTCTAACATGATGACAGATGTCATCACCCTTGGCACTTCTTACGCATGTCAGTTCTTGTCACCAATTGTCACTCCAAAACAACACATTCACCCATGACGACACTCGTAGCCATGACAACACTTCTCGTCAGATGTCGGCCAGCAAAAGACGTAGACTACAGAGTCTCTATAAATCTAGCACCATAGTTACATGATATTAAATATGCACAGTTTACCAACTAAACACCCTGCTAACTATGTGGATGTCATCTCCTCTGCTACAGCACTTGTTCCGAAGCTCGTGTTCGATGTATCTGTATACGAAGTGTCCATACTGACGTCGGATCCCCCGTCGTTTAGATCACCGTTTTCTAGCTGAGATGACTCCCAGCTTGAAAGTTTATCATCGTGAGACATGGAATTACCGTTGTTAAGAGGTGAGTCGGGGTTCCCGTTGCTTAGACTGTTGCCTGTGGGAGACGAGGATTTGAGGAACTGAGACGGGTCAAACCCAGAACTTGAGGAACCACCGGTTTCATTCGCTGGAAAAAGAAGAACAATTGTTAAAATGGAAATATCATAACTTGGCATAGCAAATGAAACCAACAATCCAAAATGGCATGCTTTTTCTTCATACAAACTGTACATATTTGTATTGTATTACCATATTGCAATACAAATATTGCTAAATAATTCATTATCAGCCCATTTTACTGTTTCACATTTAGTATTTATGTGGTAGGCTCTCTCTCATGAAAAGAAGGTTATCTCCCTTTCATTGCTTTTAAGTATCAAAATATAACTTCTCCCCCTTTCATTACTCTCGAGAGCAGAAGGTACTCACTAAGCAAGCCTTCAACATATGTTGCCCCTGACTCCCCGTACCAGACACGGCGGACATCTTGGCGACGACTTCTCATCAATGCCTTGTACTCTGAGATTCGTAATTTTTTGCCGTCAACTATACATGTCCGCTTAGGTCTGGGTCTGCAAGAGAAATGATATTTTATTGATATGGAACACTTGCAACATAATGTGATATTTTCTTGATTATGCCACTTTCACTGTTACATTTGCAAGGTGAAGGAACACCGGCAATTACATAAGGCACCACAACATCATATTCATAGCCTAGCTGGTACAGTGCAGTTACTGGTAATGTACTTAGGTTTCAATATGAACTTTCAGACAACCTATCGCTATTTTTAAATCGCAGCATTGACACACGTCTAATTTTGATGACACTTTGGCTATCAATGAAACTAAACCAAATAGGAAAAGTATCAAGACGTAAATGTATCTTATGCTGTCTATGCATAGCCAAGTCAGCCGTGCAAGGCCGGGAGTGTCAGTACCTGTATCTGTAGTCAGGGTGGGCCTCCATGTGTAGTTTACTCAGGCGAGACTGTTCCTCATAATAGGGCTGCTTCTCGGCGTTGGACATGGCCTTCCATTTGGCTCCTGCAAGAGACATTTTACACTTAGTGAGGTAAGCTGGATATAGCCATCATCAACATCATCATCATCATCATCATCACCATCATCGTCATCAGCATTGTCATTGTCACCATTAACATCATCATCGTAATAATCATCAACAATATCAACAACATCATCAACAATATCAACAGCATCATCATCAACACCATCATATAATCATCATCATCCAAAATCAAAAGCAAGGAAACTCACCTAGTATCTTGGATATGTTTGAGTTGTGCATGTCTGGACACGCTTTAAGGATTTTACGTCTCTCCTCCCTCGCCCACACCATGAAGGCATTCATTGGTCGCTTGACATGGGGTTTACCAGGCTCATTCTTGTCTCTCTGAGCTCGGATGATTTTGGCTCCAAACATCTTGCCTACAAAGTAAAATATCATTTGTGAAAACATTATGTAAGACTGTTGAAGTCGTGTGGGTGACTAGCCTCAAAGCTAACTTATCAAAAAGTTTGAAGAGTCAATTCCTTGCCTCATATTTAGACATCAGTTATGAGACTTGCAGTGTCAGCCTAGGCAAGTGGCTATTCAATATTAACCAACAGTCACTTTGCACCCAGCATTCCAACTGGGTACCTGGCAGATATTGAATACTACTCACTCTGTAGATGCTGGACATAGTTTTGACTGTCCTCATTAGAGACGGCCATGTTGGACACGTCCTTGGCACTGCTGAGCTGGGTAAGCTGGGGCATGGTGGGAGACGGTGTGCTTGCATAGAGCGGGAGGTGGTGCAATCCGGGGAACACTGGCCCACTCACGGAGGCTGCAAGTTGTCTTGCTAGAGCTTCTTGGACATAACTCTCCTGAAAGAGAGAATCAAACTATATAAAGTTGATGGTTGATCCTTGCTTGGTGATAAATAGCTCTACTATATCTTGAATTTTTTTTTGGAGAATGGAGAGTGAAGTTAAAGAAGTTCAGAGGGTTCTATAGAGGATTAAAACCCTTAACTTCAGGTAAAGATGGACTGATGTCAGATCAAACTCTGATTTTCAAACATTTTGGATATAGAACTGATCAAATCACAAATTCAGGTCTGCAAATATGAATTCAAAACCACTGTTGAAAATATAAGTTTGATTGATGAAAATGAAATTTACCTTTTCTGTCTCTGAAGGAGATTTGGCACCGTTCATCATGTGTGCATGCCCAGTAAGGTTGAGACTCGCAGAAGCTGGGAAGTGGGCCATTCCAAGGTAGGGGCTAGTGATGTAATGAGCAGGGATACCGAATGGAGAGCGAAGCCCCATAAGTGGAGATATATCGCTGGTGGGCGGTGTTGGGATCGCTGGCTGTGGTTGCTGCACTTGTTGCTGTTGCTGCTGCCTCTTGTGGTTGCTGTGAGCAGGAGGGGGAGTCACCACGGGTTCACGCTTGATCGACCGTCCTTGAACCATGTTCAAGGGGTCCTCGGCGGAGTAGTTGAACTTGGAGTCGTTCTTGGGTTTGGTGAGATTGAGGGGTGCATCTTGGTCTGAGTGTGGTGGTGGGGGTGGGAGATGTTGCCCGGGCCAGATGGGTGTCTGAGCCATAGGCAGGTGGGGGCTGGTCTGTCGCATGTTGGAGGGGGAGGGGAGGGAGTGACGTCCCTGAGGGTAGGGGGAACTCGCCAGCTGGGGAGATCCTGATGTCTTGTGGACAGAGTCGCTTCCCTTTGGCGACGAGATTTTCGGCGAGGTCCGGGATTGACTTGCTAGAGACGAAACTGAAATAGAACATATGTTTTTTGAGATTTCTGAGAAAGAAACATTTATTATTCTTACCCATAAAAGCAAAAAATCTTTGTTTTCTTCTCTGATAATGATATATGTGATTGAATTATTTTAAGGTAAGAATTTAACATTGTTGTATTCGTTTTGTTCATTCAAGACACTTATGGTCATTTCTTGGTAGCAATAGCAACTGAGGAACAGGACAAGTACATGATTTGGGGAAGATGGCAACATGGAACCAATATGCAAATAATATTTAGATACAATCCAAGAAACTTCAATCCAAGACAACCACACTGCTCAAATCTGAATACAAATTCCTATGAAGCAATACGAGTTCGGATCAATAAAAAAAGCATGAAGGCCTCAAATCTAAATGACGATAATAAAGTGGTGATACGATACAAGGTTCTAAATACTCCTCATGAGTCAGGACACGGTGCATAATGTTGGCAGGTTCTCACCAGGTGATGGTGCGATAATAAAGACAGCCTTTAAAGTAATCTGCACCGGATCCACTCTCAATGAACAAGCCTATCAGCTGTATTGTGTAAGATGATCAGTGTTCAAACACATCAACAGGCAGTAGTTAGCAACTTCTGCTCTCCATAGCCTCTCTCTGACATATGGGAGAGGTACGGTGCTAAACGATCCTCCTCCATTTGTTTATGTACTACTAAAACTGCTACGTTTACAATGGCATGTGAAACTGCAGAACTGTTTGTCAGAGAAAGTTCCCATGCGATGGGTCATTAATACCCAGCGTTACAATGTAGTTAGCCTTTGATGCCATAGCCTCGGGAAACAAACTAACCCTTGCTGAGGCAACTTTAGTTAATGATCATTTTCATCTTAACTAAATCTTCAGTGAGGTTATAAAATTGTTATAAAAAATAACAAACCTTTTGGTCTTAATTAATCTTAATGTTAGTTAACATGTTGCACGTTGAAATAATATTTCTGAAACTAATCCTTAGCCAAACACCTATACATTATCAATACACGATCAAAACAAAATCCAGTTGAAACATTTTACTGAGGGTCATATGTTGATCACTTGATATATGCTGACGACTTTATATTGGACAGTTTGAGTTGTTGAAAAATAAAAACAATGACAAGTGAGAAGGCATTAATTGGCACTACGAGGGTTGTTAACACAACCTTGTTGATTAGTCTAATGATAAATCATTTGTTACTTTGTGAATATTCTATCAATGTATCTGTTTTATTATTGAAAGTTGTAATTTCATTTCACATAATGCCAAAAAACAATATGGAGGATATTACCAATAGAACAGTCCCTTTAAATATTGGGTTCCTGTCGGTTTGTCACTCAGTGTGTAACTAATATACAAAATTAAAATGAAAGAAATCAACCTCACAAACTTTTTCCTTTTTAAAAATTAAATCTTGATTTCACCAAATACGACGATAATACATAAAAAAGATCAACCTGTTGAAAATACACTTGATAAAACAATGTTCTTTTGGAAAGATGATAAAACAGCCTCTTTGTAAGCGAAGAAGATGGCATCATAAATCTTAAAACATTATTTTGACAGGTTGAAAACAATGCCTCCTCATATACTCGCTGTTTTTAGTCTCCCTTTTGTTGTTTTTCGTTTCATGTTAGTTTTTCTACGTTTTTCCTGACAGGAAGACATGTTACTAGCGATGAGTTTGTTATCCGACAGCTGTCGAGAAACCCGAGTATGCAGATCAGCTGCTGATTGGCTAGGAACAACATTCATCCAACCAATCATCCGATCAAATTCACAAACTCAAATAGAGGCTGGTTTTTATCCATGTTGACACCCGTTTCTTCCATGCATAAAAGAGAAGGGCCTATCTCCGTTAACAAAACACTGGTTCTGTGTCAAACAACCTCACTACATGATATACGTATGGCGCAGGAGGTTTTTTTCTCACGTTTTTTCTTTTGTCAAAGAAATATGTAAAAAAAATCCATCTTGTTGAAGTTCCACACACAAAATTGGGAAAAATATTTACATTTATTCGGACTGATATACCGAATGCTGTGAATATTCATAAATTAATGGCTAATGATATTTGATTTGGACAGATATACCAAATAGATTACGTCATCAAGTGCGTACAAGGAATTTCCGGCCTTAAAAACCTTAATATTTTCCAGGAATGACTTATCACTCTTGCTGCTGAATAATAAAGTGTCAAGCCATTTGGAGTGGCCAATTCACAGGATCGTCAATAAAAAAAATATCCTAGATTGACTTAAAAGAGTGAATACATAATATTCGGCCTGCCGCAGGTAACAGGTTAAGCTTTTGACCAACCATAATACCATTCAAGTCTTTTAGGGGCATTTAGAAGTAGATTACATAAGAAAACAAGATTTTCTGGTTCACAATTTCCATATTGTGTAGATACACGTTTCGAAGTACCGTATATTACCGGGTATAAGTCGAGAATTTGATACCAAAAATTAGGGGGTTAAGGAGGGGGGTCGACTTATACACGGGGTCTATGTTTCAGCCCCAAAAATCTAGAGGCCAGGTAAGTATCTGCCAGCCAAGCAAGTCGAACGGACGATGTTTACACCGGAAACAATTCACAAACATCGATGTCCAGTCGACAATATTAAAATCATTGAATTAAAAACATATGCTTTATTGTTGTCTTTTTAAAATACAAATATAGCGTGATATATGAATAAAAAATAACATTTCAATCACGAAAGTTCATTAAAGTTTATATTATAATCTTCACTATTACCTGACAAACATCGATCGATATCTAGCCTTGATGTAAGTCGAGTGACCCGATAAGGTCACGTGGACCAATGAGATTCTACATAGAAGCCGGTGACATGCGAGATAGATACTCATGAAAAAATAATCAAGTGTTTACGCAGTGAGAAGTGCAAATTACCGGTACGAGTAGACGTATAATTTCTGAGATGTTCTAACATAATAGCATATATTCAAAAATATTTAGAGAAATGTAAATTGCCGATTGTCATTGTATTGTTACTGAGATGTTCACAATTCATTTTGTATAATAGTGTATATTCAATACTTGTTAATAGACAGACGTGTGATTAGGTTGTGAATAGATTTGTTAATTGCCAGTCAGGGTAGTGATTCATTAGCGCATCCGGTAATTATCTAAGCTTTGATGTTAAATTAACATTAATTGATAGTAATTAACAGTAATTAAAGCCTGTCACTTCTCATCTCAAAAGTAAAAGCAATGTCTTTTTACGTCTTTTTCTACTAGGTAACAATTTAACTATTCACCGGTTATCTAATAAAGTTTTGTCAACATGTTGGTCGTAGTTTATTCGGCTTGATGAGAGGAAAATGTAATTTGATTGAAACAAATAATAACAGTCACCGTGAGTCACAAGTTGTATCTTTTTATTGGTTGTTTACAACGTCTGAAAATAAATTATCATTTAATAATATTTAGGGCAAAACAATTGATAAGTCGATCGACATCACTGCTTACCAATCGCCGCTGTGTTGACTCTTGCCGTCTTGGCCATGTCGACTTGTCACTCGGTGTCAGTCAGCACGTGGTAAAAGGGGGGTCGACTTATACATGAGATATAGGGTTTTGACCAGTATTTGGGTAGTTGAGAAAGGGGGTCGACTTATACGCGGGGTCGACTTATACCCGGTAATATACGGTATATGCTTACTCCTTCATCAGGAGTTATCCAGAAAATTCTCATATTAAATACCATTGTTATCAAGTTGTGATTCCTGAAAGGAATTGTATTGCACTGACTGTCTCAGCAGGAAAAGGGTTAAATTGTCTGTCTGAGATGAAGGACTTCTCAAATTTGTCAACGAATTCAGAAGTATTGGATTAAGGGTTAATAATTTCCCCAGGTTCAAATCATTTCGATAAGGTTCAGTATGTAGAAACGAAATCTATTTCAATAAGTTCTTTGAAAAAAGTCTTTCATCTTGCCGACAAGACATTTATAATTATAATAATTGTAAATATGAGACAATAAATGCAGCGTATGTTTACTTTATAATAATTGAACAAACGTGACTGACAGTCTGTTTGAAGCAATTGCTAATTGAAATGATTTACAGACCAAATTCGCCAAATATTTGACTCCAAGGCTTTTTCTTTCCTTTCCCAAGACAAAGAGCCTCTGTTTTCTCTACATAAATATAATTACACATTGTGGTTTACAATACCGTGGTTTATTTTCTTTCAAACAAAAACAGAACTGTAATTCTTTCCACAAAGCATTTACAATCTTATCCATAAAACAGAGCCTATGCCCTGATGACTTTCCTTAAACAAAGAGCAATTACTTTGTGTTTATGTAAATATACTCCTGAATAAACATAAAATAGTTCCACTATGTGCCGTAGTCGTAAATTTATATAACTTGTTCTTTATTCTACCAAATAACTTCGTCATTTTCTGGCCAAAATGCCTTCCAGAGAAGTCACGCTGCTCGTCTTTTAATGTCCGCCATTGTATTCCTACGCCATCAAAAAAGAAGTTCTAACAATGCCATTTGTTCACCAGTATGATTACTGCACATAAACGGACAATTGTATTTACTTTTAATTTCCTCGTTCAAAGACTTTGTACCATATGCTCAGGCAAGCTTGTCTGTGAAATAGCTATACGAATTTCATTGCCTTAAACAAACGATAATGTGTTTGCTGCCATAAATGATTTATACATATGATCTTGGTTATGGGATTGCATTAGAGAATTTCCAGACAGTTGACTGCTGTCATAACAAAGTCTGGCAGCTATTTAAACAATTTCGAGCCACAAAGTCATTAAATAATTCACTTTGATGTTTAATTGCATATTCTTAGCATTACTTCCATAAATCTGAATATAATTTGTGAAGAATTTCAAGACTGGTGAAGGAATTTGAGAGGTGTTTGGAAGAACCATTATACAGCAAGTAGCTAGCAAATAATACCTCATTGTATCAAACATCGCTCCACGGATCAATTTCAGACATATTTGATTTCAAAGGAAAACAAAACCTATTTCAAACACCTTACCCCCCTATCAAACCCACCAAGTGGTTCTAATACCATTCCTGCAAACTTTCTCCAAGATGGTCGCTCTCACTAGAAGAAGATACAAAATAACACTTTTCAAAATTTAAAGTTTAACCCATTTCCTCTTGATTTGTTTATAGAGAAATCATTAGAAAGTGAACATCAACACAGCTGGTTCGCAATCATGCCAATGTGAGAATCGCGTTGCGACCAAACTCCATGCACCATCCTGAATGACCTGGCAGTGCTGCAGAGCTAAAGACCCCCTGACTAAACACATTAAGTTAAAGTGCCACTGTTTAGATTACATCGGCATCGAGAAAACACATGCTAGCTTTGGCCCTTCTGTTTTCATCACAACAGACCATTATTGTCACAGATTGGCGGATTTTTAACCTAAACTGGAGATGTCATAGCCATTCGAAAAATAGCTCTCTATGCAACAGCGCTTATCGGCAGTTCTGCATTCCAAGATAACAAAGTCCTATTTACCAAGACTTGACGAGTGTTGATTTTTGGTGTCTTTCAGGCTATCTTAATGCCTTAATAATCACTGCAGATGACATGCACTTATATGTAATACTGCCGTGCTACCACAGACTTTCGTCAGTTGGACAGTTTGTTCGTACAGCGTTGTTTAGCCCATTTAATAATCAGTAAATCCCCATGAAGGATATTTAGGTCATATTTCTAATTCGTTATTCCATCTGCAGTCTCAACGAAGGGTGTTTAGTTCATATAATAATTGTTCTTTCCGCCTACGCGAAAATCAGAAGCTAATTTGCGTTTTAAACAACGTGACCGGAACACATCTGTATTATACAACAGATGAAAAAATTATCAATTTCTTTAACGAGACCACAACCAGTCCAGGAACAGATTATGTTGATCCATAGCCAAAACACAACAAAACTCTTCCCACACCTATACATTTACGCAGCAGGTTCACCCAGGCTATCCCAAGATCCCAGGAAATCCCTGTCATTAAGAAAAGAAACAACAATAGTGCTTTCCTAATGACTAATCCACACTTGGCATCTCAGTCTGTGACCCTCAGTTGAATCTAAGAGTATGGGAACAATTATTTTCATGGAAAAACAATTTTTAAAAAGTAAAGAATTCTAATAACTTACTTTGACAAGTCACTGACATTAAACCTTTTTAAAAACTCAATCTTGAAACAAGTTTGTTTTTCCCAAATGAATTTCAATAATTCAATGAATTTGCTGTTGCAAAAATACTTTGTTTTTGTTTGTTTTCTTTCTCAACTGCAATACGTTTTATATGTACTCAATATCAACAATGTCTTGACAGCTCCACTTTAAAAGACGTATTCAAAAAACAAAATCATCAAACTTGTTTTCCATAAGAATCTTATCTTTACAATGACAACATTGGACCCTTACCAACACAACCAAGAACAATTAAGCAAAAACGTCCATAATGAAGCTTAATCATTTATCAATTCTGTTGGCATTTCCTGTTTACAAAGTAACAGTAATGATAGAAATGACAAATCCACTCCTGAATCGTATAACAGCCGACAAGGAAAAGAATCAAGTCACTGTCAAGATCATAATGCTTAAGCCATTATCAGAGACTATTTTCGCTGGCACTTCCTGTTTAGAAAGAGTTTAAATAACGACAATCAGAGCTGGGGTCACTTCGCTGACAGACGAAATCAAACATCACTTCGGCACTACCTGGCAGAAATCAGACAAGTTATAAACGTCACATTGTGAAAGCCGATTTATTTTCCCTGCTAAGTGTTCAATTACTTCTCCAGCAGAGACACATAGGGAGAATGGCAGAGCAATGAACATGTCTGGTGCCGAGACAAAGCCTCGGCTTGCGTGGTCGATCGCTTCTCTCTTCACTTCCTGATTAGTCGTATTCTTGATTTTCGCGCCATTGTTATAATTTTTTCTCTCTTAAAGTCTCCCATCAAATGAAGGATTTCGAATCTATGGAAAAATAATCAATCTTTCTCGTCTTGGCATGTAAAGGACTTAATTTGTAACAAGGCTTGTCTACTGAAGTCTTCGATTTTTGCAATCGTTGAAAAAGGTAATCATACAATCGTCATTATTTCCTAAATCTTCAATTTTAAGTAAACTTAATTTTAAGTAATTATTGATGAACACATAATACTCTAAAAATAAAATGAAACTATTTTAGAATCAAGTCAAGTCTATAGAAGTGTGTTTCACAATTTAAATTCCTTTAGCTCTGAGAACTAGGATTTTTAGTTGTCTTTTCCATATTGAATTTGATGTCAAGTGTCATATACTTGAATGATGTTACATATATTTTTGGAAAAATAATTTTGAAGACTACTTTCTGTCGATCTCAATTTCATGAATTGCTAACATGTGTAAATAACTTTCAAAATAAAATTTTACATCTAGATTTCACCCGTAGCATTTCAGAGGCAGATATACCGGTATGTCCACATGTGCGAATATCCAGAAAATATCTATGATAGAATAATAAATGTCAGTATTGAATTGTGATGTTTTGAACCATTTAAATTGTCTCATCACTTTCATTATCAGATATAATTGTTTTAACATCAGTGCTATAGCAAAACTTTTACATTAGATAATAAATGTCAATAAATATGCATTACATAATAACAGCTATTTACCAGTGTAATTATCACTGTTCAACCAATGATAAGAGAGTAATTGTTTCAGCATCAGGCAGGAAGGATTTTGATGAGCCTGCAGGAACAATAACGAACAATAGACTGGCAGATTGTTAATTAGTGTCAGCGGCCAGAGAGAGGCTCTGGTTTCCTTTGACAGCAAGCTGATTTCCTCTAACAACTGTTATCCTTCATTATTGGTCCAAATTCACTGAGAAAAAACATCCGGAAGCTACGTCTTTTCTTTAAACAATAAGCATAGTTTTTTCAACAAAGAAAAGGAAATTGTGCTGGTGCTAAGAAAACATTTCAAGTCTTGTCAAAAACATTTGTTGCTGTTTCAAATTGTCACTTTTCCAAAAAAATATCCTCTTGAGTAAATTTTTTGTTTGAAAAATATTTTGATCCAGGTTACTTTAAATTGTCATTTTGGACTCGAACGTATTTTTATCAAATGAATCACTTAAATGTTCCTCCTGATTTCTGTGAATTTCTCGGATAATGTTGTTTCAAATTAAGGCTACTTTCTCTAGCAATTTGCAGATATTGTTTCAAATAACAACGCCCATTGTACCAACTAACCAAATGCTCTTCCAAATTGAAATACTCTTCTTTACAAATTCATCAATTGTCCTTTTGAATCACCAAGCCTAGATTAAGTCTATGTACACAATTCACAATCACTAGAATAAAATACAAGGCAAAGAAATCATATACACAAAGCCAAATATGTTGACAGTGATTTTAATACAATGAAAATGAAATCAGCTGACAATAGAGACAGAGATTTGCATTGGGGAGAATCTGCGACCATCAAAGAGGAGTAAAACTGTTGCAAGTGTGACTAACATGCTAGCATCTGGATGAGTAAGCCAATACCCTATTACTGGTCAGCAAGCCACAGACATGACAGTTATTGAGTAATATCCCGACACACAGTATCCCTCTAATTAAGCTTAACGAACCCGTGACCATCAACCCTAATTAGAAATTCCATAGGAATATTGAGCAGCGCATGTTAGCCAATAAAGCGATTATGATTGCCAGCAGCGATGGAATTTCCGAACAGGTGGGACGAGTTGAGCTAATCAGCGCTTGTTTTGAGGCACAATAGCCGCCATTATTCTCTCCTTCCTCTTATTTTATTTCTTCCCCTTCTGACCCCGCCGTGCTAACCCCTTCTATGAGTCACAGCCTTAAAACGGACCCTTGCATGCAATGATGTCGAATTCTTGTGGTTGTATCATTGTGGCCTTAAAATGCAATTGTTGATTCTGAGCATCACCCTCAAATTTGAATTAATTGATTTTTATGAATTTGAATTGGTCACTATTCATTTGATATGAGTTATGAAAATATTTGAGAATTATAACAAAGGTATATATTATATAATTACTTCGAAAACAGTCAATAAAAACCCGAAACAATAACATCAGCAAGAAAGAGAGAATTTATTAACCAATGATTTCCAAAGAACTTGCAAGTTTTGTAAGATAAGGTGATTTGCCTAGAAAAGAAACAAAGTTTTGCATCAATGAAACATTCAAAATCATTCAATGATGGTGATGAACCATTCTTCAGCGATTTCAACAAGTCAAAAAACTTTATGAAAAACATTTTTTACCCAAGATTTCTAATACCACTGATGCGCGATTGCCACTATGTTAACATTGGCCCTCGTTTTCTAAGACAAGAACGATTCATTGATATTGGACGGGGAGTCAATAATGAGGTTTCCCATTCTTTTGTGTCCATATTTAGATATACTGACTCCTAATGAAGACTATTCTATTGCAGTGGCCA